>JBBBVT010000014.1:24011050-24031652 GCA_037177035.1 Craterocephalus eyresii
TGATTGAAAATATTAGTTTTGATTGAAGTTGGAGAATATACTCTCTCAAATGTATATTTTTTAATTGCAACCTATTTGTTCCTTCCAATCAAAGATGAAGGCATTATAAATATTGTTACTGATTATACATTGTGCAATGTTTTTTCTACAAAAAGGTTGGCTTATAAAAATGTCTTGGAAGCAATTTTCTGCAACCGTTTAAATGCAAAACTAGCCAGCACACCATAAACTGAGCATGCTTCAATGATCCTTCTAGACTTCACAATTAATTTTGTTCTCAACGGATATTCTGTGGGAAGTGGGTGCGGACCCAAACGTTGCCAGTGACAATTATCAAATAGCTAAGCTGTTTATAACTTCTGTTTAATTTGCATAACGCCCATGTTTGTTGATGACAGCAACTTTTGAATATCCTCTAACATCGACTGGATCAGAGGTTTTTCACCCAGTGTGAGTAGTGGGGAGCACTGGGTTACACAGTATTGATATAACAGTAGTTTAAAATAAGTCACTAGTCAGTTTCTAATTAAATTGGTGGTACTTTGGCCTTTCAAACGTAGCAAATCCTAATCAACATTATACGTTTTAGTCCGAATGTTTAGTTAGCTGTTTGTGCAGGGGGAGATTAAACCAAACGGGTTTGTGAAGAATTAAGTAACTTTTAAATAAATCCCACAGTTTCATAAATTGACATCATGAAATCTTGCTTTTTACTTTTTTGCGTGTTTCAAGAAGTCCGGCAGTCTTTTTTTGAAGAAATCTTTATTTTTTTCTAAATTCCTGCAGCTTGCACTTTTGACACCTTTTAGTGACGCTGAAGCGCTTAAATGAAGCACAGGTAGTGAAGCTAAGTGAGCCCTTCCTGCTCCATCTCACACCAACTTCCTGGACTTGTAATGTTTGCATAATCCAGCCAAACTATATCAGATGAAATAAGTCATGCTTGGCAGGATGATTAGTAAAGTGAAAGGGAATTTCTCTGGTTGTGTATCACAAAGTGGTGATCACAAACTACTACTTAAACTATTTTTAAAAGGTAAATATTTAACTTTAGCTATAGCGACCATGTTATGTGCAATTTTAATTTGCCCTTATATGGTTTACTAATGTGGGCAAATCGCAGATGTTATAAGATGTATTCAGTGTGTAGTTTACTTCTCCTGAGTGACGGCCCAGCCACCTGCTCTCCACTGATTACCCTCACAGCCTAAACTCTCCTCCTCATACGGACACATGGGAAGCAGGATGCCCACATTTCTCTCTACACAGCTACACACAGCCACATGCAACAGATCTGCCTTCCTCCCAGTGGAGGTGTGTTTCCTGGGGCCATACATGCAGATAGTGATGGGTGAAGGAGGAGGAAGGGGTACGAGGGGAGACAGGTGGATGGAAAGTGGGAGAGGTCTGCACAAAGATTAAGCTGGCTGCTGTAATAACTGGCTTATGGTTCAGCGCTCCATTTTTTGCAGTTGATATAACGGTTGCATAACCCTGCTGTCCAGACCTTTCAGTCATGCACGTCAGTCATGTTGTCCACCCGAGCAAGAGCTGTTTTCAGTAGAAAATAAGCAGCGAGGCCGGAGCTGATTAGCACACTGCTCTCTGGCCAGCAGTCTCAGGAAAAGGCACAGTAACGCTAACATTTTTTCTTTTTTCGCTTGAAAAACTGAACTCTTTTAGAGAACGTGGTATTGCTTTGGACACCAGTGGTATTCTGGGTCTGCATTAGTTTGGATGAAGATGGGGAGAAAAAAACCTTTTGAACATGTTCCTGAAAATAATCCATATCATTCAAAGGGGAAATTGTGAAAACTGATCTTTTATTATATGTCAGTATAAGCAGGGTTTTTTAGACTCGCTGGTAAAATGAGAAACAAATAAATTATTAGGATTTATCCAGCAAGGATATGTTAGGAGCTATCCATACTAATACTGTCAGGAAGGTATGGAGTGTAATTTACTTTTACATGCTTGAATTAATCATCCCAAATATTTAAAAGATAAAATTCCTTTGTCAGTTTTAAAAATTTGACCATTAAGTTGTCATATTTAGAGAAAAAGGCTATCCCACTGATTTTATGCAGTATGCAAATGCAAGCTCCTGTCTCTGTCTGGAGCTTATTGTGGGTCTTCAGGAAACAAAAATGTCTGAAAGAATTCATCGCTAAGAAACCCAGACTCAGACATGAACAGATGTGGAAACAGTGCTTGTTGCAATAATACAAAACACTAAATCTTTCAGTCATCCTCATACTGGGAAGAGAACATTTTGTAGTATTTAGCAGTAGGACAGAGAGGAGCGAAGCTTCTCTGGTGCTCATAGTTTGTCTTCATTAGCGTCTTAGGAGCACCTTAATGAGCCCTTAGGGGAGCGGCTGATAACCTTTTGAACTCTAAGTTTTCTATTGACTTAAAATTGAAGCAAATGTGTCCCAGAGTGGGATTATGGGTGGGAGGATGGCGTGTACCTCACCAGCTGGTTTGTATCCAGGTTGTCTTCACAGCTTTGATTCCTTTACATTCCTATATAATATCTGTATATAAGAGTAAATATACTTTTAGAATATTGGTGGACCAAAAGAGACATCCCAGCCTTTCAGCCATTACATCCAAATGCAGAGGAAACATCCCATAATTGTCCCCTGAGGCCAGGTTTAGCCTACAGCTTTTGTAAGTAACTAATTTTGGAGGTTGCTGTCGGTTTGTCGGAGCGGCGTGATTCATGAGGCTCGTGGGCGCGTCAGACTCAGCTCATGTAGCCCGACCGTAAAAAGTTGTTTACATTTTGTAACGATCATCTCTCTTTTTTCTTTACCTTTTGTAAACAATGATTCAAATACCTTTTTTACACCTGCATAGAGTCCTAACATTAGAACAATATCTGCATTAGACCTGATTCTCCTGCCCGTGTCATGTCTTTCATGATTTTTCTCATGTTTCCTTGTTGAACATTTTCTGTAAACTCACTGTCCCTTAACTCGTTTAGCTTCTGCTAACCGCTAATTCTCCATCTCTGCTCCCTGTCTCTTCTCTGGGCTCTCTCCAGTGAGTAAAAGTCAGACATGAACGCTTGTCTTATCTCTGGCTCTGTCCCTTTCTCTTTACATCTTTTTCTGATAATGTGCTCTTAGGTTTCATGGCTGAATCAGTGGTTGATAACTTGAAATGTGATGCCGTAAAGTGAAATGCTGCTGAAAAGTGAAGCAGTGGGACAAAGTTTCTAAGCCTCAGGACGCTGGCAGCTCCAGGGATGTGCATATTAAACATCAGTGTGCCACCGAAACAAGTCAGAAGCACAGTTTAAGTTCTGTGGTGCTACTTTATGACATAAAAGTGCTTCAGGGTGGATGAAACCATTTAGCTGAAGAGCACGGCCTTCGGAGATGTGAACTCTTTGTTTTGTGTTTCGAATCATCCCTGATGTCTTCTTACAGCCAGTCATGTTTTTCTGGTTCCTTTACCAGGCAGCAGTCAGATTCTTCTTCCTCTTCAGCCTTGATCTGCTCGTTTTTTATGGTCTGAAGGCAGCCTGCCAAAAATAGATGGGTTAAATTCAGCGTAAAACAGGGTCAACCTGCTGGACACACGCACGTACACACACACACACACACACACACACACACCAGCCCAAGCATGTTTTTTTGTTTATTATCTTTCCGTCAGTTTTCTGGTTGTAAACTGCGTCACGGCTTCCTCCCTGTAACACTTGGATATATTGGGTTGGAGGACATCTCTGGTGATTCTTTGGATGGAGTTTCTTGTTTTTGTGTTGTCAGGGGTCAGTGTCTGCTGGGACCAAGGCCGATGTGATACGACAGTCCAGCTGGCGTCACAGAGCACACACTTTGTTCCTGTCCTTCAAAATTTGGGCCCTCAGACTATGCATCCTTTTCGCTTTTTGTCTTTTCAGGACATTTGCTTTGCTGGCAGACCTATTTCCTCAGGTTTTGCTGCTTGCCATTTATTCAGTCACTCAGGAACATTGTGCCAGAACAACACCGGCTCCCAGTCATGAAATCCCTGATTAGTTTAAGTCAGACTGGTTGGTCTGCTGCTGTAGAAAGCTAGTCGTCTCTTCATTTCATGCCTTTCACAACATTTCTGGCCACTTCAGATCTTTCTGTCGCTTGCTGATGCATTACTTACACTCCTAGTCACCCATTTGCTATAAAAAAGTGCCTCCCCCTGCTCAGACATCATGAGTCATATTATTACCCAGTTATGTTGTGGTTGGAAAACTGAATGTGAAAGCATTCAGATTCATAACGACTCCAGAGATCATTCTTTTCCCTCATAATCAAACCAAGCAAGTTTCCAAGTTTCCAAAAATCATTCTTTGGTCTGATGCTGTGGTCTGTGACTTCTGAAGATATCAGCTGTTCATGTGTGTGCAGAACAGAAAATAAGCTTAAAGTTAGGAAAAGGAGATCAGCTAAGAGATGTTTGTTCCCTCTGAACTGCTTCAGTCAGACTCAGACTTGTGGCGTATTGATCAGGTCACACTGAGGCCAGTGGTTGCAGGACGTCTAATGATGGTTTTTAACACCCGCAGCGATCGCTTTTAGCTGTATGACCCTTTTACACCGTGTGATGGGAATCTTATGTCTTGTTAGGGTTTATGGATGTTATTACAGTCATCATGGGGTCTGCAGAGGACAGATTACATTACACATTAGAGCAGACCTAATATTCCTTACTAGTGCCTTTTAGTTGTGACCAGGTTGTATTAATTGGGCTCTTTTGGAGACTTTTTTGGAGACATAAGCAAACAGCAAGAATAGAGCTGAATAATTAAGGAGTTTCATTGTCAAGAGGTTTGAAATGTTGAACAGTGTCAGTGTTTGATCATTTTACATGAGCTCTGGTCTACTTCCATGTATGGTTCGGTTCGTTTCCGACTGGTGCAGACCAAAGAAGCAAACTGGGATCTGATTGCAAACCTAAGCAAGAATACCATCCAGCAAACAACCAAACCAAAACACTGCTTATACAGGACAGGTTCTTCAGTTTTAAAGAAGCCGTTTTGTTCTTTGGAAGATTTTCTCAGTAGTCGCTGAACTCTGGAGTCCAGACTAATTCTCACAGGCTGAGGAAAGCTCAGGGTTGACTCTCATCTCTTGCTTTTTCCCTTCTTTTCCTCTGTTCCTCTGATAATGTCGTCTTGAGTTTCTTTGAGGAATCGGCCACGGTGTTGATATCCAGTTGCTAGCGTGTGATGTGAAGCGAAGCTCGGCTGTAACATGACGCAACGTCGCTGAAGGGAAAGTGGGGTTTCTCTGTCCGGTGCTGGGCGACGTACGTAGCAAATATCACCACGCCATCGCAAAGCGGGATGTTTCATGGTGCTGCTTTAAGGCCCATTTATGCTCCATGACAACGACATGGCGGATCTCCGTGTTCTTCTAGTGCTGCATCTTTCAGGTTATCTGGTCTCAGAAAATAAAACATACTCATCATTCAGCAGTGATGTTGCCAGGAAAGACGTAGTAGGAACTGCTGTAAAGATGCGGTGTTTCTCTGCAGCTTAGTTCTCACTGCCCCCTAAAGGCCTGGTATGGTACTGCACCATTGTCACTCATTTGGATGAGTCGTGTAAATGCTTTTTTCCCCCCCAATCCCCAAAAGGGGAAACAATGAAAATTATTGTGTATTCCAGTGAAACAAACATGAATGTCACGGTGTAAAACTTCATGTCTGTGGTTAATTTGTCCCAGTAAGACTGAGGCCAGTGGTGATGATGTGTGTGAGGGGTCAGGTGTGTTTGCTGTGGTGCAGACTGGCAGGGTGCTGGGTTTGTTGTTGTGTCTGTAAAAGGGAACTCCACTGATGTTTACACATGAAGTGTGTAGCAATGCTGGTGTCCGGCTGTGTTGTGGGAAGGCTTCAGGTTTGATAAGGAAGTTAACTATTGATGTTAAACAGAAAAAATCCTCTTCTTGTTTTTTTGATAAAAAAGGAACAGTTTTTAATAAATCAAAGAAAAAAAATGAATGAGATGTTTTTACATTTATACCTGTAATATAATCTTCTCAGAGTTTCTAACTCACTTCAGAAAAACAGGGTCACGAGTTGAAGGAGATGGAGAGGGAAGATGGCTATAAAAAGCCCAATTAAAAATGTGTGGATATATTTCGGAGGTGGAGGAGAGCAAGAGGAAAAAAAGAGGAGGAGGGAGAGAAATGAGCTCAATAACTAGGTGTGATGTAACCCCAGCCTGTAATGCTGTAAATGATAAGACACCGGGGAGCAATGAGGTGTGTCGGGGAAGGGAAATGTTATTTTCTGGGAAATCTGAATTAGTAGAAAACAGGAGGATACGATGAAGCTGAAAGATTGAGAATCTGATGGCACCAATCGCTTTCATATCACCTCCAAGTTATAAAACTGGTAGAAAAAAGGCCATTTTCTGCCTCAATTTGCAGTGAGCTGTTTGAGTTCAATGTTTACACATGCTGATGGCTGGCAGAGTCGCCTGTGTGCCGGGATCAGAGAGAAGAGAGCCGTCCATTGTTTCATTTCTGCTTTTCACACTTTGTTTTCAATTTTTCTGTAATCGGGACAAAGAGCTGAACAAGAGGAGCAGTTGTGCAAGCTTTCAGCGTGTCAGTGTTGCAGCACCCCGCTGGGCTTGATGCAAGTCGCTGTAAAACATTGCATCTGTCTCACCCGTTGTTCCCCTCTCGCTTTCTCGGCCCCCTTTCTCCCTTTCAAAGAATTTTCATTTGAATGAAAGCACTGCCTCGCTGTTTTGTGGCGCTCTGAGGGGGGAGGGGTTCGGTTGGTCAAAATCTCTTTTGAGCTGGACCAATGCGAGCCGGCCTCCCGCCTCCCACCCCACCCCCGTACCCCGCAGAGGCTCCCGGCCTGAAGCGCGATTGGCCGGCGGGGAGGAGCCAGACGTGGTATTAAAGCCTGTCCCGTCTGCTCAAACACTTCAGTGTTGAAGAGTCTCGTCTGTCAGCCGGAGAGCCGTGTGTGTGTGTGGGTGTGCATGTGTGTGTTTGTATGAGAGAAGGCGAGTGTGCATCTGCATGTGTCTGTGTGCGGATGCTTCTTGCTAATGAGCGACAGACAGAAAGCCGAGCGCTGACCAGGACCTGCATCTCTCCTAATTCTCTCCAGGAGCGCGGGACTCGGCTGAGTTGCTGACGGACTTTTTGCATCTGATCGCAGCTGGACAGACGGCCGGAGGCTTAGCGACGAGCCGAAAGAGGATCATAAAGGCTGTGTTGTTGATGGTATCGCTGCCGGCTGATCTTCAGTCTTGGACTGAGATCGCATCAGCTGTCAGACCCGTCTAAACCCCAAGTGGTCACGGCTGAGCTGACCGAGGGCATCTGGCCGGTCCTGATGTGGAATTTGAACCCGACTGACCCCGTCCTGCACGCAACCTTTCACTGAGAAAACAGGAGAAATAAAAGAGCAAGAGAGGCGAGGAGAAAAGAAGAAGAAAAGCGAGCAGCAACCGGTGAGGAAGTTAAAGGGGTCGTGGGATTGAGGGTTTGGGGAAAACATAGGGCACAATAGAGATGTTTTCTCAGCTTAGAGAGGATGTGCTGAGGCTGTAAAAGAAAGTTCATTCACCATTAAACCCCTGCTGGTGCCCACTTCTCCTGCTACTTCTGCTAGTTTAGCCTGAACCTCTTCCTCTCCTTAGTGTTTAACTCTTTTAGAAGCTTCTCTTCATCTCATGTCACACTTTTCTGCTTTTTGTACTTGATAATGTTAAACAAACAAACAAAATGGACTAAGAAAATGTTTTTTCTCCTCTGTGTCAGCTCCTCCAGCATGCCGGTGGAGACGCTGCGGCCCTCCGATGGCCGTCTGGCTGCGGCCCCCTTCACTTCAGCCATGCCCTTCAGGATACTGAACAAAGGTCCCGGCTACTTCCGACGCCAGGCCGAGCCCGGCGCTCGCAAACTCAGCGCTGTGGAGCGTCTGGAGGCCGACAAGGCCAAGTATGTAAAGAGCCAGCAGGTGGTCCTCACCCGCCAGGCCCCCATCAAACCCCCAATCATCCGCAAGCCCCTCGTTCCTGCCGGGATGATGCTGCAGGGCCACATCGGCGCTCCCCCCGCCCGGAAGGTTCCCTGCTACCCGGCGGATGTGGAGAATGGGGGAGGCAGGGAGGGGCCGGGGGAGAGGAGGCCTGCGTTTGACATTGATATTCTGAACAACCTGATCAATGACGTGTGTGACGGACCGCTGCATTGCTCCCAGTCCTCCTCCTCCACGTCCCCCTCCTCATCGTCTCCATCGTCAGGAGTAAAGAGCATCAGCAGCAGTTTGTCTGCAGAGCAGGAGCGCAGCAACAGACTCCTGAACAACCTGAAACCTCTGAACAACTCTTCCTCCGCCTCCTCCTGCACCTCTTCCCCACTCTTCCGCACCCCTGCGGCAGAACTGACCCGCCGCCCCCCCCCCGTCCCCGCCCGGGCCCCGCGGAACGCCGTTCACGTGCCCTACAGCTCCCCCAACTCGGTGACGGTGCGGCGGGTGGATGTTCGTCCGCAGGCGGAGATCAGGAAGCCGCAGAGGGCCCAGCAGCAGCCCCGGCTCAGACCGCGACAGACGGCCCAGGGCCAGGTCGCAAATCCTCAGCTCCCGCCTCCACCGCCGCCTCCTCTCGCTCAGAAACAGCCCCCATCTCAGAGCCTCCCCTCCCCTCCAGCCTACCTGCCTCCCAGTCCCATGCTGGGCCGCGCCGGCATGATCCCACCCGCCTCCCCCGCCTTCACACGCATATCCAACGCCAGCTCCAAGGGCTCCTCCCGCAAGCACCCGTCCCTGCACCGCTCCAAGTCCGACCTGAGCGACCGCTACTCGCGCGCCACGGCCGACCTGGAGCGCTTCTTCAACTACTGCGGGCTGGACCCGGAGGAGGTGGACGGGATGGGCGGCGTGGAGCGCTTCACCAGGGCCAACTCCGACATCGTGTCCGTCTCCAAGCTCCGCAGCGTCAGCACGCCCAGCTCCGAGTGCGGGGACGAGATGGAGCGCCTGAGGGAGGACCGGGGGGAGGACGAGGAAGAGGACGAACCCGGCAGGGCCAACGAACGGGTCCCGTACGGGATCTCCGTCATCGAGAGGAACGCGCGGGTCATCAAGTGGCTGTACGGCATCCGTCAGGCCCGAGACGCCGGCAGCGCCGTCTCCAACGTTTAGCCTCGGACGGACGGGAAGTCGGTTCGATCCTCTGCTGCCTTACATCATCCTTTTCTCTTCTGCTTCCTGTGGAGACTTACTTTCTTCACATCTGCAATATTTCCACCTTTTTCTTTGTTTTGTTTCTTTATTTTTGACTGGAAGTCAGGACTGTATGGCTGAACGGACCAGTTCCTTTCTGACACTTGATCTTGTGTAAAATGTGGGTATAAAAAGCAATAATACGGTGCAAATGCTGGAGAGGATGAAGGCAGAGGATGGTTGCAGTTCTGCCTCACATAAAGGTACAGTGTTTGTGTTTGTGTGCGAATGTGTGTGTGTTTATACCAGAGAGCTTGGCAGGCTTGAGCTTGGCTACAAACTGCCATGCCAGAGAGCTGCACAGAGACTGATGAGCAGGGCAGGAGGGGAACCACGATGATACTGTGAAAACATTCATATTTTCAAAAGACAAAAACAAACTTTTAGCTGTTGGACTGTTATGATAAAAGTGTGTGTGAGCATGCAGGTGAAACTTTTTATACATTTTTAGGAGATCATCTCGATGAATCACACTCCTCACTCTCACAGATTCACAGACGTACGTCGTAGCTGATGCTGTCCGTTTGTCCGACGGTGACATCGTCCGCTCGCATGAAACACGTCTCCCGTGTTTTCAGAGAAATCTTTGCTTGTGTTTCTTGGCAGGAATAAAAGAGCAAGTCATATAACGACGACAATGACAATCTCACCAGCAGATGGCTGAAGCATGTGTGTTTGACGTTTTAGTAGTTTTGAATAATACAGAAAGAAAAATGAAAAGATGTGTCAAAGGAAGACTGGAAAGAAAATACTTAAAAATGATTCTTCGGGGTGTGAACATGTCCGGCTCTGAAAGTGTCTCAGGAAGAAGGCATACTAATAAAAATGGACCAATATTTATTTGGAAAATGTAACTTAATGTATTTTTTAAACTGTGTACAGAAATCAATCTTTGGTCTGAAGTGCAATCTGATTGTATTTACTCTAGCTCCAGTATCCAGTATGTAGGATCACATTTAAACACATTTGCATTCAGGCGAGTGTCTGCTACGTATCGTCTGCTGCTCTGTGGGAAACTAAAGAAAGTGAGACTTTTGTATTTATTTGACTTCCTCTTTGTCACGTGGGGAATGGAGTTCTCCCACCCTCTGCAGCTACTCCTTTTAAATAGTTTTCACTTTAAGCATCGGTCAGGTTTTTGCTCTTTTATACGAAGCGCAGTCGGGTCAGAGGGCTGGAGAACTCTGCAGCAGCGACTGTGAACTGTGTGCTGTTTAATCCGGCACTGGATGCCCAAAGAGTCTTCAGATGAGAGATCCAAAATGCTTTACTATTGTGTATCCTGAATCATTAATAAAAATGTTTGAATATGTTCTTGTTAAATGCTGGTCTTGTTTTTCTGATCACGTGTGATTTCTGCTACGTTTTCTGGGAGTTCATGACCTCCTGCTTTCATGTCTTCGGTTTATAATCTGAAACCTGGGACTGGTCCGGATCAGCACAGCCAGGTGTTGGGTTTTTCCAATCTCTGCCGCTCTGAGATGATGTAATCGCATTCCTGTGACCGTCTGACGGCTCCATTACTGAGAAGTCGGACCACCTGTAATTCTGCTGTTGGACCAAAGTCTCTCATTTAGCTGCTCACATAAAGTTGTACCAAGTTTCTGATGTTGGTGCCAACAAACTGCAACTCTGACTCCTCCCACCGTCTTCCCTTTAACACACCCAGTGTCAGCTCTGGACCTTCTTCAGAAGTAGCAACTGCTCTATAAAAATTTGCTTTTAGAAAACAAGCAGTGTAATATAAACAGAAAAGCATCGATGAAGAAATGTACACTACACATGTGAGTGAAATAACAGCAAAGATTAATTTCTAGTCCAAATCTGGTGCTTTTGGACTTGAAACGCAATAGAAGAGTTTAGTATCTTAGATTTATTGTTAATAAAGCCAACATTTCCCATAATTCATCTGTTTGTCAACTCCAGTGCTGGACCACGAAGCCTCACAGTGAATAAAACTCACTTTTATGTGAACTGGAGTGCTCCCTTATGTTTCAAGAGTAGTTAACCGTCAGCTTCTCCATTAAGTTTTCTTCCTTGAAGCAGTTTTTCCAGCACAGATTGGCTCAAACGCAATTGATGAGGTCTTCTTACATCTGTGTTAGAAGATTTCAAACGGCTGGATTGTGGCTTGTGTCCCTGTCAGAAATCATATTCTTCTTACATGCTGACTTCACCGCATGCAGGATCTTTTCCAGAGCTTGGCCTTGAGTCACTCTGCTTGCTAATTACCGCTCATGAGGACCAGGGTGGCTGGTGAAATGGTGCACGCCACTGCAAATAACACTGCTGCCTAGAGCTGGGCATCATGACCGTCGCCGCCTGACGCTCTGGGCTGCTCTGATTGACGGCCAGAAACACTCGGCAGGGTAAAAACAGGCACAGAACCAATAAGCTGACTAATCAGACTCAGAAATGTGAGATGTAAATATAAGAAATCCATGTAATGTACCAGAGAGGAAGTCGTGGAAGAAGTTTCTGGATTGTAGATTACAGTATAATGCCATCCAATGTTGCAGTGAGAGTTATCGTTTGTTCTCCATCCAGTTTGTGATATGTTGTAGCTCTTAGATCACTGAAGTGCATCACAGCCCTGAGTGGGAAAGTATTTCCTCAGCTTAAGAGGGTGTAACTGTCTTTAAAAAAGCCTTTTCACCTTCATACATTTAGCTTAAAAATGAAAGTTGCCTGCTTCCAACACTGAGCAGAAGCAGGGAAGCGTAACCTCTGAACCTCTGGGCAGAGTTTCACACTTAGCAACTGCTGGAAGGAACATTATAAATGTCTGTGTGCCATTAAAACGAGTCAGAGCCACAGAGTCTTAAAGAACTGTTGAAAAAAGAGATTTTTACGAGACGACCCCCTAAACAGCTACTTTGGCATCCATCTTGTATCCTGTCTCCTCTCTGCTCTTTCAGACAGACAGTCAGTCCCATGTTCACTCTGATCTTTGGCTCTTTCTTTTCCTCACATAATGTCCTCTTGTGTTCCTTTGATGAATCGCCCACTGTGCATTTTTAAATCAGCCGGTGCCTTGACACAGTGCATAATGCAAAACTTGTTGTAGGCTACAGATGCAGAAAATAATGTTTTAAATTCTTCTGTTTTTGAGTACGTTTATAGGGAAATGTACTATTGTAACTTTTGGTCTCTGTAAGGGCAGATTTTCTGTATTTCTGCCCACACTGACTAAAGAAAGTAAATTTAAGGATTCATGTGCAGGGCTGACTGGTTATTTAGCCACAGAATATTATAAATCATGAATAATAATCACATAATATTGTTATAAAAAAGGATTCATGAACAAAAAATGAAACAATCGCTCGAAGATCCATAGGGTTTTTTTCATTTCACCATAAAGGCGTTCCTGGAGGCTGAGGATGGTCACCCTCTCTCTGGTGTCGTTACATCCCAAGCATCTTCTCGGTATGTTTCCTTGGTATTGTGCTGGTGGCAGTCTGAAATGTAAACAGTAACTTTGTAAACAGTTTAGGGCAGAAATTCTAATATTTTCTGTGACACATCATTTCAATGCAAATGAATCCTAATCCACTTTCACACAATGCTACCTGCTCGTCCTATTAAGTCCCTACAAAGAGACATGCTCATCCAACACTTACAGGCTCACAATGAGGATAATTATCACCTGTACCTGAACAATGCAACCCCTAAGCATTTACATTAGGCCCATCAAGCAAAGCCTTGAATAGAAAACCAGGCACCCTTTCTGAAACCGTCTTTGTGTCCTACTGCTAGCAGCTGTTTAGGGAAAACAGTCAGAAAATGAGTCAAGGATCATTTAGAAGTGTGTGTTTGTTTTGTTGTTTGTCATCAAAAATAAAAAAGCATAAATATCAGAAACAGCGTATTCATGTCTTTAGATATTGTTTAAACTCCATGTAGTATAGTCTAAAACTGATTTATAAGATATAGTGAATCACCAAGTGCTTTCTGTTCACGAGTGAACATGAGAAATGTGTCCCTATGCGATGTGTCCGGTGCAGCTACCAGTCTGACCCAGCGTTGCAGAACTGCAACATAAATATAACACACTCTAAATCCAGTTTAATAATTTTTTTTCCTGTAAGGACTTTTTCTACTCATGACAATGAATTCCAAAACATTATACTAGAAGTTTTACTTACATAAATTACAAATCGAGTCAATAAAAGAAAGAGATGAGAAGTTACCAGGTAGTATAGAGTCATGGGCAGATTTCCAGGCCTACAAACACACGTTCTGCCCATCAGCATTGTGAAGACAAACAATAAGACCTATACTGGACTTGTAAATGTGGTCTTGAGTAGAAAAACACATTCATGTCTTTTTTTAGGATGGATTAAAGTGATGTTGTAAGATTGCAGATGAATGGGAGGCTTTCCCTTTTCAGCCCTGGCTCATCAGTGAAGCAGGTTTTGTTTTAATTCTTTTGTTCTAGGTCAGTGGTGTTATGAAGGTGAGATTTTGTTTTGCTTTCTTCCCCCTATCAAACCAAATCCCCCAGGCTATCATGTGATTGCACCCATGAAATTAAAAGAAAAACATTTTCAAAGTTTGAATGCAATAGAAAAAAAAAGAGAAAGTTACAAAATGCAATTTTACAGTAAACAAAATGTTGCTTTTACATTTACTGAAGGAATCAAATACTGCATGTGACTTTGGTCTTGATATTGGGGTTCAGTGGTGTTCCTTATTCAAATTCCGAATATGATTGATTATTTGGCCTGACGTTCTTGCAAACAGCGTGTCATTGCACGCATTGGTCTGGCTTCTGCTTTCCTTTTACTTTTTTGTTTGTACTTTATTGAAACATCAATAATCCAACAGTCGGAAGTCATTTAAAACCCCTATTTTCGCTGCTCACCATGTCCGTGCCCACTGGTGTGAAAGCCACATTAAAGATGTATTTGCAAAAGACTTATTTACTTTCTAGAAGTTTTGTTGATGTTCGGACTCGAGTGTTTGTTAAGTCTGAATTTAAAACCAGCAACAAAAGACACAGAAAACCGCGGGCTAGCTGCTAGCTCAGCCAGCCAGTGTTGTTGATTAGCTCGGGTTCATTAAGGCCTCTACATACTTGTACTTCATTGTGATCAGGAGTTCATATCTGTGTCTTTATTTGCTTTGTATGATGTGTTGAAAACATTTTCATATCCTTACCATCCTTACACCCGTCGGTTCAACAAGATGTGTGCTTTTCTGACCAATCACACAATAGTTGTTGGACACCACAGAAAGAGCAAGCAGCGAGAATTGATGCTAGAAAAACATGACATCATTCTTCAGTGTTCGTACAGACCATCATCGTCACATCATTTTATACTCAACCGGAAAAGTCACAGAGCTGTTTTATACATCAAAACCAGAAAAGGGAAACATGCAGCTGTGCTTTCCAAGGCCGCCAAATGCAAACCGGACAGCATTTATTCAGCAATGTTAGTAGCAACACGATGTTAGCCACCACCCACACGCCTGCTGGGAGTGGTGACAATTTGAAAAATGTTATATTTATAGCACTGCTTATTGTGGTGCCTACAGTACCCAAGCAGCTAATCAGCTTTTGAAGAAGAAGATTTCTGACAGATGGACAGCATCACTGAGGATCAGGATGTCGTCCAAAGTTCAGCTCAAAATGTTTCTCTTTCAAATGTCACCAGAATCACCACAAGATATTAGGAATAGTGTGAGTTCCCATCCACTACCCAGACAGAAATATTAGGATTATTTTCATTTGTAAGTGAAAATCTCTTTTCCAGTTTGCTGTCATTTAATCTCTTTAGAAGTGCTCAACAAATGAAGGAGAAGCAGTTCAAACCAACTAAACACATTGTTAATGTGGTAATATTAGGTTTGATTTGTCTTACACAACTCTGATGGAGTAGAAACATCGTGTAATTCATTTATAAACTGCTCAAAAAGCATAAACACAGCTGAGTTTTGAGGACAGAAAAAATATCCAACTACCAGGAGTTATATATATAAAAAAAACACTCCTTGTTATGAATGGAGAAATAATAATAATAAAAAACAAAGCAATACCTTCATCTGAGCAATACTTTTGTTTCTCTCTAGTGTAAATGTTCAAAATCAGGTCAATGGAAATGCAAATAATAGAGTTGACAAGCAAAGGTGGATGTAGAGATGTATTATTTGCTCAGCATAAAATATCATGAAGATGATGATGGATTAATTGCAGTTTATGCTCAACGATAAAGATATTTAGACCTAAAAGCCTCCAGCATCGCAGTAAGGGAAACTGAGATTCTGCATCTACTGTCATGTCTCTAAAAGTGTAAATGCAAGTAGCCAGACTGAATGCTGCTGACAGTCTAAAGAGACTGTTCCATTACATAAGGAGAACAATGCTGAATAATTGATTAATTTAATTTGATTTTGTCAAATTAATTAAGAGAAAGGCTGAGAACTCTGATCGGGTTTTGCACAAAGCTAATGGGCAAGTCTCAGATTGCTTCTTCAAGGCAGTCCCTGGGACTTATGTCACAAACGTATCCATCTAACGCCATCATCCCCCGCTCCGGCCTTGTCATTATGTAACAGATTGGATGTGATGTAAAGTCAAACACTTCAGCTGCTGGAGAATCAGACCTCTCCTTCGGCCGCTTGCTCCCTGTGAACGGATTAGGAATATACGCCAGGAATCATCTCTGCCTCATCCATATACTGTCTTCTTACCCACACAGGCCACATGTCCATATTTACAGCGAGATCAGCTGGGCTTTGGCACGCAGTCAGCTAACGGACGCACACACAGAGTTTGCCTTTTGCATGTGCATGCTCTGCTGCTTGTTGCATGCACTGCTTTTCCAAGCAGAAGATCATCTGTGCTGAATGTTTGCAAAGGCTTAGCACTTTTTTCATGGTGTTTACATGTAGTGGATGCTTTCATTTTTATTCAGATCTCATGTTTCGCATGAAACACACTTAAGTCCAAGTTTCTGCATGTGCGTGCGTGTTTGGAGACAGCTGGGCTTGTGTGAGAGGTGATGCAGTGGAGTCTGCATAGCTGGATCTCAGCAGTATAGTAAAAGTATGTCAAGTATAGTCATTCTGAATGGCCATGGTGCAGAGAGTGATAAGCTGATTAAAGTGCTGGGGCAGATGGGATCTGTTTTTTACTATATGTGAGTGTGTGTGTGTTTGTGTGTTTGTCTTTCTGTGGGACATACAGTATTTCCCATGGGAAAACAAAACTGGGTTGTCTGTGTTAGCTTAACGTGTTGTTGCAGAGCACGACAGTGCTTCCCTTATCTCCCCGATCCCATCTCCCTACCTTCCTCTGTCTGTCTCTATCTGTTCATCTCACTCTTATTAGCCTCTGAATGCCGCCTGCTTCCTAAGCACACAGAAACTCTATCGTGTTTACATTTCCTATACATTTCCACCCGTTGTAGTTTTCATTTTCCAGCCGCCTACCCAGGCTTTTAAACACAGCTGGAGGCTGGGAAGCCAGCGATATGTGTGAAATATCCAAACTGCAGCAGTAAAAAGTTGGATTCCCTTCGCCTGGACCAATTCTTGGTAATGTAATCCCGACCAAGCTAAACTGGGTTTTTGCTGACAGCTGATTTGCCACAGTGGTTCAAAAGATGCAGGTTTTGCCAAGTGAAATGTTTTTACTTTTTACCATTTACTGCATTTTACTGTCTGATAAAGCTATCCTCAGACCGAGTATTAGCATGCGCCCTGATGATCTTATTAAAGTGGAAAGATTGTCTGCTCCAGTCTGGCATTAAAATATGTCTCCACTTGTGATAATATTTCACTTCCCCAGTCTAGATTTAAATAAAACTTGCATCTTTCTTTACATTAAAATAGCTTTCAGTTCTCCATCCATCTATTTTCTTGCTGCTTATCCAGGGTTGAAAAGGATCCCTTTTCTGTCGGAAAATGTACATATCCTTAGCTTTAAGAAAATTTGACAAGCTCTTCTCAGGGTTGACACTTCCAATAAAGAAAAGAAAAAAGAAAGGACTTCTGAAAGAGATTAAACCCCGGTTCTATACATGTTTGTGTCTTCAGTTAAATGAGAATGTGAACGTTTTTCGGACACCCTGACAAAACGTACACAATCACAAATATTTTAAAATTGAACATTTTGATGATTTAATCAAATCAAATCAAATCAAACTTTATTTCTATAGCACCTTTCATACATTCAGTCTCTCAAAGTGCTTTACATCAATGTTTTAAAGTGTGCTTAGAGGAAATGGATTGGATTGGATATTTCCAAAATGCATGGGGAATCCAAAATCTTGTTTCCACTACTGTAAATAAATTTCAGAACCACATTTGTAGCTATAGGTAAAGAGCAGTTATATGCCATCCGGCCCCCTAACTTCCTGTTGTAGTGATCTTGGGAAAAACACCTTGCCTCCCGATGTGCCTACCAGGGGTATAAAAACATAGAAGCAGTTATTGTAGTATGTGTCACTATAAGTGCTGTATGAATGTGTGTGAATGGCTGAACGTGACTGTATTTTCAAAGCGCTTTGAGTGGTCACATGACTAGAATAATGCTTTACAAGTGCAACTTTTGTTTGTGCAGCTTAGATTTTCGTCCTCTGAATGTGGGTGGAGCCATCAGATCCAACGTGTCCTTTATGTGTCCTGAGTAGATCTGTTTCATCCGAACCAGGTGTGTTGGAGTGGGAAAATATCTAAAACTTGTAGGAGAGTGGCCCCTCAAGGAGCAGTGCTTCCAGTCCCTGACCTGATCTGAGGATTTAACTTTGACATAAACAGCCATGATATCTAACATAGATTTACAGATACAACGGAGCGGTTATCATTCTTAACACTAATCTGTTTCATACACGAGCAGCAGATCCGTGTCTGCAAACACCTCATTTTTAGTTTTTTACAAAGTCTGGGTGAATTTCCTCCAAGAATCATGACACCAATGATTACCATGTTTTTTACTTCCTGAATTTTGCAAGTGAAGTGTAAGAGATATCTTTACTGATTCCCCGTTAACCACCAGTGTGTCATCAAGTTCATGTCGAGGGATCTTATCAGGAGGTATAACAGTGTAATGAAGGACATAAACCAAAGCTCCATCTTTAAGTTATCATCAAGACTTGTTATCACTACAGTATTTCATAAGAGCAGACTGATGAAAACTGAAGGAAACCAGTTATTAACCAAAAACTGAGCACTGTCTAATTAAGGACGCTCTCCTTCATCCTCATGTTAAAGACTACCTGCATTGTGTAAGACGGGATTCCTGATGTTTAGTAAATAAACGGGCTACCAGCACACAAACGAAGGTTGTGTTTCCCAACGGGAAGAGAAGAATCTGGGAGGATGAGCATGAGATGGCAGTGATTAAGAGTGTTACGTTAGGATGTGTTGGAGATTCAGTGAGATGGACTGTGGGTGTTTAGCAACAATGGCATACTCATAGACCACAGCAGTGAGTAAAACATGCCCCAGACAAACAGACAGAAGAGATGGTGAGAAGATGCATCTGACACACACACACACACTCCTACGCAGCTTATCTGTATTTTACGTGGAGTTGTGTGAAGAACTTTTGAGCAATCAGTGGAGTAGCATCTGTCAGTTTAGAAAGGAGGATTTCTGGAGCTAAGAGCTTGGAGCTGATGGTGCCAGAGAAAAATGTATCGTGCTATTTAGACCAACTTAAACTTTACAAATGTCACAGCAGTTGCTGTTCGGGTGTCACTGAACGTTGCATGTGTTCTGCATTAAAAATAATAGTGTCCCTAAATTTTCATAACTGTCGCATCACGGTCTGCAGAATATTTAATGTGCAGCAGCTACGGCCCACAACACAGATGAGAGAATAACAGACAAGGTACAGCATATCCAACCGCCAGCCTTAGCTTTTATTTCAGCTTACCTCTAACTAGAACCACAACATTGGAAGCTCTCTTTTGCATCATGAGGTTTGGAGCTTTAAGTCACAGAAGCTGCATTTGTGTGTGCACACCAGTCGGGAATTTGTGGGTGCGCACACATTTCTACTCATTGTGCAATTTGGGTCAACCGTGCCAAAGCTTTCCAAACATGCATGTTTAATCTGTCTACAGTTCATCTACGGTTTCAGTTCAATATTTTAGAGGTGTCCGTGTTGTTCTTCATCTGCTTTGGTTCTTTATTTGAATGGAAGAGGGAGCCGGTCGTTGAAGTAGAACACAATCCAGGCTGGTGAACGTGAGGGACCCGGTGGATCCTTACGAACTGCGACAGACACGACAAGATGTGCATAGCTTTAATTAAATTTTAGTATTAATATGGACTGGAGGTGCTGTTGATATTAGAAAAAGCTCCAAAGATGTGACCCCTAAGCAGTGGAAATGATGAAGTACGGACGCTCACACACAGGCTTTCCACAGGGTTGTGGAGCTGCAGCCCAAACCTGCTGTAAAATGATCAGGAATTCTCACTTTTTCCTGTGCTACTTTCATGTAAGACTCAGATTCATGATGAGTCATTTTGGAAACTTGGCCGTAAAATTCTTGAACTGTTTGAAAGTCAGAAGGAAATATTGAGGGGAAAATGCTGTCCCAGTTTATTTTTTAGAAGGTTGGCCCTGTGATGGTAACGCCTCTAAAACTTCCTCATAATACAAAAAGATTCCCCCTCGGCTTCTGTGTCTATCCACCCTGTTTAATTTAATTTAGCTCTTTGAGTCAGATCATCTTAATGTCAAATGGCTGCCAGCTGTCCTCACCGTGGGGCTAAATCAAGGCCCCACAACCTTACATGAATTACTTGGTGTGCTTCAGTTTCACTGACCGTGATCACTGAATAGACAATTACTGTGTTTACTTCCCAGCAAACTCAGAAACAAGTGTTTAAAGTTATCTAGTTATCATGAAGTGTGTGTGTGTGAGAAGGATTTCCCTGACACAGAGCGAGCTTCTTTATTTAGTTTATTTACAAGATGGTCCAAAAATTTAGGTTTGATGCTATTATCTCCAGAAAATTAAGCTCATTTCCATGTGTTAAGTTAGTTTTTCTCACAGTCTCGTTTCATCTTGTTTGATCAGGATGTACCTGACAGTACCTGCTTGTCTCAAAATCATGAGCTTGTTTTCCCAAGGTCATAAAGGGATGAAAATGAGGGACCGCACTGGTAATTAATTTAACTGTTGTTAATTGTTACAAGTGGTCAGAAACTTTGGAGTTATTCTTCTTTCCTAACCTTGGGCAAAGAAAAAACGTTTTGTCTTTTTTATTTTTAAGCCACTAACTTAAAAAAGTAATCTTTGCTATCTCAAGATAAAGAGACTTAAAGGAACTATACCTGATATTATTTTAATCTTTCTAAGAAAAATAGTTTTCTACGTGGTATAGTATGTGGTAA
>JBBBVT010000014.1:24054262-24066612 GCA_037177035.1 Craterocephalus eyresii
AAGCTGTGCGCACGCACGTTTGATAAATCCGGATTTTTTTGTACTTGGGCACATTCTAAAATTTTGTCCTACGCACAGATTTGCAACCTTTTCTACGCATGGTTGATAAATGAGGCCCCTGGTCTGTGAAGCATGTACTTATACTGCCCCCTTGTGATCAATGTAATTTTATCAATTTGTTTACAGTGCAAACAGTTGAAAATAAATTGTTTCATTTTTTTCTTTTTAAAATAACATTTTAAAAATTCGTTCGTCAAGTTATTTTATTTTATTTATTGTTCATGTTCGAGAGGGACTGTTTTGGTTACGCTTGACGAGCTGAAACGAGATAGGAACCATCAAACTGTTGCTTGTTTCCTCAGGTGGAAACGGACGGATCGTTGAAGGAGCGTCTCAAAATGGCGAGTCAAGAGGAGTCTGTAAGGGAGTTCGTTGCTGTAACTGATGTGGACGAGGAGAGGGCCCGGTTTTTCCTGGAGTCAGCTGGTTGGAACCTGCAGGTGACACTTTTCGGCGATTTCTTGTTGAGTTGTCGTGAACTGTAGGGCGGTCATTTTAAAGAAATCTGCGGTTACATGGCGTGTGTCCGACGAATAGCTAGCCGGCTAACATTAGCCAGCGTTGCCGGTAATTTGTGCAAGTCACCGTTTGACAATGGCCTGGTCCGTTTCTGACACCAACAGTGACGCTGTCCCACAGTAACAGTCTGGACTGTATGAATAAATTTAATCTCACGACAAACTGGGTTGTCCATTTAGTTTGAGTTAATGCTGATCTGCCGTGAATCCCATGACCCGTGCTAACTAGCTATAGCCGCTCGTAACGGTAGATTAGTGTCTATTGACGCAGTAAAGCGGACAAGATTTTGAGCAAATATTCCTGTATTACCGACGGTCGCTTTTCATTTTAACAATGGGCATACGGTGGTTACCTCAATATTATAATGATCGTTTATCCATTGAAAAAATATGAGTTGAGTAAGAAAGATGAAAATGAAAGCTCGACACGGTTCCCTGGTTCGATAACGACACAATTGAGAAGCAGAATAAGTAAACATTGCAAACATGTTCCTTGTAGGTGTACTTTGGTTTGCAGCGTGCTTGAAATGCAGCTTTACAAATACAAATGTAGTTGCATAGTCTAACGAGGTGTTGTTAATGTAAGTTTGTGGGTGTTTTTGTCTTTATTTCAGCTTGCACTTGCTAGTTTCTTTGAGGATGGAGCTGATGACGACATAGTGACTCTTCCCCAACCTGAGGGAGGCTCCTCAGTGTCTCGATCAGCTGGGCCCAGGTAGGGTAACACCGTATTTTGTCCTCTTCCAGGGATCAGAGCGAAGTTCAATGGCATAAGCAGCAAATGCAATATTTGCTCTGTGCAGACTTGCCTTGGTTTTTTTTCTCGCCGATATGATTTTATATCACAATAAAGCTCAAAACAGAACTTTTTTTATTTACAGTAGTCAACCCAGGGTGACCTCCTTCAGAGATTTGATGCATGAGGCGGAGGATGAGAGTGATGAGGAGGAAGGTCAAAGGTAGGTTTGTTTCCAATAATCTGACATGGGCTCAGTTATAAGTACAAGATCATAACAGAGGTACATGCAAAGGTTTTTCTATTTTCCTCTATGTGAACATAGAAAAACATTCGTTTTTAGATTTTTACACAAGCCGTTTATTTGTGTTAAACTGTTTACAGTAGGTGCATGAGAATAAAAAATAAAGTGAAAAACACATTCTACCAATTCATTTTTGTGTTGCATTTCACAGATGAGGGCTTTCTCTTTCTTCAGTGCTTTTGGCTTTTATGCAACACTTGAGATGTGGCTTTTGCTCTAGGCTTTGCATCCTTACACTGCCTGAATGGCGGAGAGTCACACCTAAAGAGATTTGATTCCACAGTGCACCAAACTATTTTTGGGCTTGCCTCATTCACTGGGAGCTGGTTGCTTTTCTGCTGCGTTAACAGATTGTGTTGCCAGTGCAGTGGACCGGTTGTTTAGGGATTGTGTGGGAAACTGAAGTCCTTTCAGTGTATAACCAGCAAACCGAAACAGTACTGAGGACAATAGCTGTTCTTTCCAGATCTAGTATACATAGTTTTTAATATTTACAGTATTTTAATAGTTGACTGTTCTAACTTTAAATTATTTGCCAGATAAGTTTTAAGTTTCTTCTTGCATTATCACTGTAAAACAAATGCAGCTCAGGTTTATTGTTTTTCTTTTTTTCTGGACATTCAGTGCTTGGAACAATGAGCACATTTCATGTGCAGCTATGCTGAAATGCCCTCCTTGTCAGATCGATACAGAACCTGGAGGGGAATTTTTGTGACCCATCTACCGCAACAGTGCAGCAGTTTAACTTCACGGGCATTGTTTTCTAATTCTCCTTTTAAACGTTTAAACTAAGTGAAACTTTGATGTGGCCTACAGATACGAGGTGCTTTAAGCTTCTGATTTTGTTCTAAAGTAGCTTTATAAACCTCCCTGGAGCAGACAACTCTGAGGGTGTTCTCTTTATGGGGCAGTCTTTTTAAGAAATGGGTTTATTGCCGCTTTAGATGGTTTTGTCAAAGAATTCTGTTCGTGAAACTTTTTTTTCTTTAAATTTTGAACTACCGGGCCATCACATTTACAAATTATGATGTGGGGGGTTGGGGTGGAGGTGGGGCATTGAGGACGAACCCTGCTTCATCCCAGTCATTTCACTGTTGTATTGCATCCTTGGAAAATAAACCTTACCCACCTTTTCACCAGTGTTTGGATCGTTGGTGTGTGAATGTTTGGCATCGGTAGTTATGTTCGGCCTGCTGTAGTGTACCAGAAACTGTGAAGTAGATGAATGATGGATTCAATCTGAAGTGCTTGTGTGTCATGAAAAGCACATTGTAAACCCAAAACATTATTATTCGCTTTGTTTTTGTAAAAAAACAACAACATTTTGAGCAAATATGTTTGTGATGTTGAAGGACTAGTGGTACAATGGATCAACCGTGATCCAATTCTCCACTATGAATGACCTGCTGCTTTCTTATATCAGTGGCTTGAGAAACTTGGAGATGAAACAAGTTGTGCAAGCAGACTTATCATTAAAAGTCTTGTTTTCCTCCCAGTAGCTGCTCTAGACGCCACTCTGCAGAATATATTCGCGAAAACACCATTAAGGCTCAATCCCTTATAAAGACTGATATAATTATATTACTTTCAAGTGTTTTTGAAGCTGGATCAATAGCCTCAATGTACATTAGCAAGGTAACTGTACATTTTTACAGACAGAAGAATAAATCCAGTCTGCTATAAGACATGTGGCAGGATGTGGTGTCAAGACAGGCTTTCACCTAAACTATTTAGTATTAATTAGGGGTGGCAACATTTACAGTTTTTTCTACACACTGGTCCTCTAACCGTTGTGTACCTTGTTACACGTCAGAAATGTCAAATTCCAGTAGCTATCAGACAAAAACTTTTATTCAGCGAGCAAAACTAAAAAAGGAGGGAACCAATCTCACCATTTTAAGGTTTAGGCCTACCTTTTATTTATTTATTTCAAACTATTTTTCTCTTTTTTGCAGTATCTTTTTTTAACTTAAATTGCAACTGTTGTGGAAAAAAAAAAAGTCCCGATGAGAAAATCATTCTGGAGTTTATTGAGACTTGTGCACAAGGAGATCCGTCACCCAGATAGACGAGGCATCTGAAGGAGGACTCTGCCCACAACGATGAGTTCAGACTTTTTATAACCTTGCAGAAGATGTGTATTCATTAGAGAGGTCCTTTGTATACTTAGTGGTACAAACAATGGTTCAGACAGGAGAAGAAATCAAGCAAATGGTTCCCAGGATGTCAGCCTTACATGTGCTCAGTATGTTGGACTTCAGGTGTTAGAGGCAAAGTAACAGAACAAAAGTCCTTTGTCCACTGTATGGAGACAGCATCTGCATTTGCTTGATGCCATTTGGGTGAGTTGATTAGCTCCTAGATGTGAATTAGGAGTTGAAGGAAGAGTGACTTAATAATTTGATTAGCTCAGACAGTTCTTTAAGCTAAATACATGTTTCTAATAGGAAATGAAAGAAATGTATTAAAACAATAAAATTTCCATCACACAACTTTTTTCGCAATGGGAACTGTATCCGCGATGTCTTAATAGTAAATATGTCATTGGCAAGAAAAGACAAGCTAAAAAGAAACCAAAGTAAACTAAAATTGGACAAAAAAACTTCCCCTTTAGAAAAAAGTGTGGGGATTGTCAATCATTCACTGTAGTATGCACTCGACACATGGATGGGACAACAGCAACAGGCGAAATAAACGGCCACCCAGATGAATCCACACGGACGACATAAACGGAAGCGGCAGCGTCACATACTGCGCTTGGATATCATACATATGTGATTTTGAAAAAACCCAACAGAACACAAACAATGTAATGTGCAACAACACGCAACAATTCAGCATAAAATAAGTCATAGATTTTTATTTTCATGTAGACGACGTGCACATGGAGAATGATGAGCGCCGCGCTCTCAAGTCCTACAGCAGATGTCTTGCCTTTATGCTGTATTGGTGATCTGCAAATTTTTTTAATTGTAAATTTTACTAATGGCCTAGAATGAGAGTTTGTGCCACACAGCGCTCCGCTTGTTGTCCTATAAACTAAGTATCAATCATATCTTTTATGTGTCGCTCCTCCATCTCATTATCTGATCCGGTTTTTAAATGGAGGAAAATATTGAACCATTCTTGTTCACATCCTGTCAGGTTCTTTGCGGGTGGATCAGAACGCAGCGGACAACAGATCGTCGGGCCTCCGAAGAAAAAGAGTCCCAATGAAGTGGTGGAGGATCTGTTCAAAGGAGCCAGGGAACATGGAGCCGTGCCTTTGGAACGGGCCGGGAAAGGACCAGGGGAACCCAGCAAAGCAAGGGTAAAATGAGCTGGTTAATGTTTTTCTGCATGTTTTGATTAATAATTTCGTAGATTTTAGTAAAACTGTTTCATCTTGATCTACTTTTCCTTTGTTCTAGGCATTTGTTGGCGGAGGGTACAGGTTGGGTGCAGCTCCTGAGGAGGAGTCAACCTATGTGGCCGGAGAGAGGCACGCCTCCAAAAGTCAGCAGGATGTGAGTGCCGACCCTGCTTCCTTTTTCATGTTTAGTCCTTCATGTGCTTCCTGTCCTGCATTTCTGGCAGAGCAGACTTTAGCCGGCGAATCATTTCATGTTTCAGTCTGAAACTTCTTCCACACAGAGTGCAACAATATTACTAAAAAGCTGTTATAGAGATGATAAAAAAAAACAATGTACTGTAGCAAAAAGCTGCATGTGGACATAAGGCACGTCCGACACACACTCTCAGCCTTCAAACATTCCCGCCGTCGCTACAGTGGTGGCTGTTGTTGGCGGCCTCTTCTTTCTGTTTCTCCTCTTCTTCTCTGGTTTGCTCCGTTCGCTGGTCACATGGCGGCTATACTGCTCCACCTTCTATGGTTTGTGCTGGTATTCCTCTTTTTGCTGTGTTAAGGCCCATTTCTGCTCCCTGACGGACGTTAATGGGGGCGTCGGTTCCAAACGTTTTCATACGTCCCTGTCTTAATACTTCCTTGTGTCTTTTGCGTTGCTACGGCTAACCAGCTCATTGCACACAGGGACACAGACGAGCCCCCCGCAGTAATCTCCGTCTCGCGACCTGCTTCTCGTGGAGTATGAGATGCCCTGCCGAAAAATTACTTTTTCCTCGTTCTTGCTGCCTCGAGAACAAGAACAAATTTCTTGATTCTCGTAGAGAATATAACAAGCTTTTCACATCTATTGTTATGTAGTGAAACATTAATGCACAGTGTGTGTGTGCATGCATGTGTGTGTCAGGTACATGTGGTACTTAAGCTGTGGAAGACGGGTTTCAGTCTGGATAACGGTGAACTCAGAAACTACAGCGATCCTGGAAATGCCAACTTCCTCGATGCCATCCGAAGAGGGTAAGAACAGCTGGACTCATTCTGGCTTTATACAGAAATTTACAACTTTATTCTGGGACATTTTGGACAATCTCAAATGGATGTGTCTGAGCCGATGCTCACTTTTTATGCCCACAGAGAAATTCCTCTTGAATTGAGGCAGCGTTCTCGTGGAGGCCAAGTCAACCTGGACATGGAGGACCACAGGGATGAGGACTTTGTTAAGCCCAGATTGGCCTTCAAAGCCTTTGGAGGTGAAGGGCAGAAGTTAGGGAGGTGAGCTTTGTTGCCTCTTTTATTTACCATGGTGCTTGCATTGTTTTTATATCTGATCAGATGGTAGTTGAGGGATCTAAATGTAGTTCTGAATAAAAACCAGTCTGACCAGCTCTGCTGAGACATGAGTCATGTCTAGTGTTTGCTTCGACTTTGTTGTGGCTCATTCCTGATCGTTGTTTCTAATTTGTCATGTGACTGAGTTCCAAACTCCAAATGAAATAAAATATCATCTTTCCTCCCTCCGTCCTCTAGCGCCACTCCAGAGCTGATTTCAGCTCCTCCAACTTCCCAACAGGACCAGGCTGCCAACGAGGCTCAAGCCAGTGCCTCTTTGACCCTTGACACCTCCCAGCCCACTACTAACATTCAGATCCGATTGGCCGACGGGGGCCGGCTGGTCCAAAAGTTTAACCACACCCACAGGTGATTTCTACCCTCCTCTCAGTTTGATGTCGCAATATGTGGTCTGTGTTTCTAAGTTTTGCAAAACCTTCATCTGGCGATAGTCCAGATATGTAAATTGTATTTAAAAAATGATTGCATTGATTGCAGAGACAGAAATGTTAGCTTACTCAGTCTATGCATGTTAAAGCTGTTATCCAAGTATTTGCATCATATGATTCACTTCAACTCCTCTGATTAAGCCAGAAACTCTTGTGTTTTATTGTTGTTCATATTTATTTTGAAACGATATTACATTGTAAAACCTGGGCTGATGTTTTCAGCGAGAAGAACTGATCTGAAACCACGATATCTGTAAAAGACTGATCAGAGACCACCCTCACCTGTGAACTGAACATCTCAGTAGTGCACAAGTCTTCCACAAACACGTCTGCTTCCTTGTTCTCCAAAGAGACATCTGTGTGCTCAGATCAGTTGGCAGTTGGTATTTCATTCATTCATTCATTCGTTCATTCATTTTTGGTAGTTGCAGGCACTGTTTTACCTGCAGTCTCACTGCAGTTTTATTTAGTCATTCAGCACCACAATGATAAGCAGCTGATCCCACCCTAAACCATGTGCTGTGGAAGGCATTCGAGGTTCAGTAACAAAAACTGTGCAATGACATTAGAACAGTGTGTAGCGCGATGTTCGCAGTTAAGCTGAAGGGAAAGTGTCTCGGGAAATGATGGCAAATTAAACAATAAATATCACGGAAGTCTGCTTGAAAAATGAAAACGGCTCAGCTGGTTTTGCAGGTGCCTCATGCAGCTGGTCATTTCATCCCCCTCTCTCCCGTAAAGCAACTGTCAAAGAAAAGTAATTACTTTCAGAAATCTTTGGATCCAAAAAGAGACATAAGATGAGAACAGACACACTAAATTTAGAAAAAGACAAATGTCTCTTTTATTTCGTCATTGACAATTTAAACCTTTGTGTCCTCTGTCGGTCACTCTGCTTTATCTGGTATTTTTGTTAATATTCATGCACCTACAAAAGTTATTCAAACTAGAATGAAGAGATTATTTTTTCCTAATTCACATTTGTCTGCAATATGATTCCTACCCTTGCATTAAAGATAAGGCAACATTCTTAACAGTAATTCTAATATGTGGAGACTGAAAAAAGTAAATTATTATTTAGTGAATTAAGGTATTAGTAAGTAATAAAAAAAAAACAATACAATCCTTAACCAATGAGAGCACTTAGCTGATGAGCAGTGGGCCAGAATACCTGCCAACAGGTGCAGACGTATGATGGAGAGTTACAGAAAACACCTGATCGCCTCAAAGGATTGTTCAAAAAATTTGTAGGTTATTAATGAAGTAACGTATATTATTTTATTATATTTTAGTATATATATATATTTTGTATGTTTTAAAGATTTTTACACTATTTTTTTAAATCTATTTTTACTTTTGCCAGTTTCAGCTCATTTCTGTGACATCTACAAAATGATTCCTGCCTTTCCATTAAAGAATTTGTTTGCTGTTTATTTCCAACAGCAGCAGGAAAAACAGCTAAATACTACTAATTGTTTGACCAACCAGTTAATTTACTGATGTGTCAAAGTGTGAAAGGCATAAAATGATTGAAGATTGCTGATTGAACATAATTATCATGGTGTCAGATGTTAAACAGATGTCTTCTGTCGTGCTCAGGGTGTCTGACCTTCGGCAGTTCGTGGTGGCAGCCCGACCCGCCATGGCCGCCAGAGAGTTTGTCCTCATGACCACCTTCCCTAACAAGGAGCTGTCAGACGAGAGCCAGACGCTGCAGCAGGCCAACCTCCTCAACGCCGTCATTGTCCAGCGACTACAGTGAGGCTGGGACAGTGAGAGCAGCTCCTGCTCCCGCCGGCGAGGCTGAGCGGCTGCAGCCTCCGACGGAGGAGGAAACACGGACTTAAAATGGACTCCTGATTTCTGGTTTTTTTTTTGTTTTTTTTTTCTAAAATGAAATGTAACTTTTCTGACCCCCTCCCTCCCTCCCAGTCATCATGCTCAGCTTCCTCTGTGCTCTGAGGCAGACGGTGATGAGGGCTGTCAAAAACCCTCCAGACAACGGTGGATTGTGGTTTTGGTGGGGATCAGTTTACCTGATGGCCACATTCCAGTAGTCTGAAGTCACTGGTTGCAGAGATGCTTGCCAGATTTCCATTAGCTTCCCAATTACTGGTTCCCACTTCTCTTACTCTGCTAGTAATCTGGCCTTTCAGCTGGGAGCTAGGGCTTCAGCATGTCAACACAGCGGCAGATTCCCTCTCTCTTCCTGTTTAAACAGCACAAACAGCCACCAATAAAAAGTAGTCCTTTCTTTTAAAAAAACCAGTTTCCACATCTCTGTGCGTTTAGATAAGTGTAACAACGTAATGAATCGGTTGTTTTTCCCTCCAGATCAACCGATACCAGTAGCCTTACTCTCCTTGATTCACCTCCAGAACCACACCCGCTCCTTTACTGAAAATCAGATGGACTTATTTTTTTAAACTGCCTCCTCCCGCCCTCCTATTTTTTCTTCTCTCTTTTACAGATTGTAGATTTGTCCCAGTCACAGTGGCATTTTGATACAGACTGGTGTAACAGGAAGATCGATCACAAGCAGCTTCTTGGTTGAGCAAACGAACATAGATTGTAAACACTGGTTTATTGTAGTGGAAGTTGAATTCCTATTAACACTGACATCTTCTATGCATCCTGGGGCAACACAGAAATATGTTTGGACCTCTGGTAAAATAAATCCATTTTATGGTTGATGTATAAGAACTTAAAGTCTTGTGTTTTTCCTTTTATTAGCAGGGTTTAGGAAGAAACATGAATAATGGTTACAGTTAATCCACTGGTTGGATTAAATGATGCTGGAAGTATTTGAGTCGTTTTAATTTTGTTCTTCTACAGTGGAAACAATTTCTGCGACGCGTGCAGGCATGACACGTCTGAAGTTATGAATGGAAGATTTCATCAAGACATCTAGAGTCAAGGGATGGATTGTTTCACACAGATTTACGGCAAAGTCCAAAAGTCCTATGTGAAACTAAAGCAGCTGGTTCAGTTTCGCTTTATTCCTAAAGCAACAACTTTACAGACAAATCAGTTCAAGCCAGTTCATAGTGAGCCAGTGTACATATGAGCCAATTAATAAAAATAATAAGCCAGCTAAGGAAACCAATGCATTGCAACACATCTGAGGGTCCAGATGTATCTCTGTGTCCGACACTGCACCCACACTTTTCATGAGAAACTCACTTTCAGATGGAGTTCATTTGCTGTAAGTATTTGTTTTAAATGCCTGATACTTTTTTTCTGCACTTGCTCAGTTTCCTTATTTAAGCTGCTGTTGTCCCAGTAAGCTAAAGTCTGGAAACTGAGGGAAAGGGGAATAAAAAGATTATTTATGCTAGAGACAATGAGACAAAATCAGATCTGCTTGGGTCCAATCAGTAGTTGCTGTCCTCCCACTATCATCTGACTCTCCAAATAAATTCTTATTTTACCTCTTCAAACTCAATGATCCATCTAAGTAATGATTTCAATCTTCCTTTTTTATCATTAAAACAATTCCATGATAACTGCAGCCGGACATAATGTTCTGAATATGCTACATAATAGGTTTAGTGATAAGTTCAAGAAAACTTAGTTGAAATACAATGGGCAGAAATGGTAGATATATGGTGAAAATATGGCAAAAAGCATTTACATATGGTTTGAATAATCAGTTCTAAAGTAATAAACTGTTTTGTAATACACATTAAATTTTACAAATGATTCTATTTGATAACTGAACAATTGTCTTTGTAATAACTTGCGTCTGCAGTTAAAAGCCATTATATCGGGCCGACAGGGAACAGCACAACAACACAACTTCCAGCTGAAACAATAGAAAGGATCATAAAACTCCTCCATGATAGGTCATCTTCTGAAGTTTGAAAAAAGCTGTTAAGTGTTCTCAATCAACTTTTTCTCAGATGTGGAGCCAGTACAAACAAAAAGAGAAGACGGAAAAGATGCTGGTCACTCAGGAAAGAAGTCAAAATAGCAGGACAGAAAACCTGAAGCAACAATAAGCACATTTCTTACCTTAAAACTGCTGAAAAACTGCAGAACTTTATTTTTCAGCCCAGAGCCTCATGTGACAACTTTGTTTGGGTTTATGCCACTATCGCACAACAGCAACTAAATATCAACATTTGTAATTTTCTGACACCCACTATCCTTGATTGATCCATGAAACTCATGATATTTTCAGAGGATGTGAGGTAAAGAAGTGACACAGAAAAAGATACAAATCAACATCTGAATACTTTTACTGGTCGCAGAGAGCTCAGAGAGGAAACAGGATGGAAGACAGAGAGCTGAATTATCCTTTGTTTCGGCACCAAACCAAAAAAATCTGTGTTACAGCAAATTGTTGCCTCTAGAAATTAGGAACAATGAATGGAAACAAAAGACATTTTTGGCTTAATTTGCTGGAGTTTAGCTGAAGGGAAATTAGATTTGAATCAGAAATGATAAACATAAACCATCACTCATACTAAAGAGAGAAGGATACAATGGAAGAAAACAGCATGGAGTTGCTTGCTTTCACTTAACACACAGCTGTTTTACTTTATCAGGGGAGTTGAATGTAAATGATAAAACAGGCAGTTAAAAATTGGAAATACTGGAGCTGGGACTGGGGGACTGCTTCAGAAAGGAGGTTTAACAAACTCTGGATTGAAATCTGAACTCTGAGTTGATTAACTTTGAATGTTCAAACTCTGACTTTTGGGTTTCATGAAAGGTGGTTTAAGCAAGTTCAATTATCTCTGAGTAGAGCACATTCAGCAATAGATAAAAATATTTAGGGCCGGATCTACCAACACTCCAATTTGCGTGTAACTTGCCGGTGCAACCTGGAATTTTGTGCGTGGAGCTGGATCACAGTTTGGGGGTGATAGATCGATTGTGCAAATGAAGGCAGGTACAAACGTGATGCAAACACATTTAAATTAGCGTTTTGTATGTTTTGTTGTTGAAGTGTCTAGTGGGAGAGACAAAAATGGCTAAATGAAAAAATATAACTTTATGGAAAATAATACAACAGGTATCCCTGCAGAGCCTCAAAAGCTGATAGTTTACGAGGACAAGGATGAGTTGCTGTCTGTTGTTCCAAGATAGTGTGACATTTACCACCAGGTGTATCTTCTGTGACACAGCAGTGAGGCGGGATATTTGGGCCACAGCAGTGCTGTATCTATGGTAACGATGGACATTAGTGTCCCAGTAACAAGGATCAATGGCAGGTTAGAGGGGGTGGTGGGGCCCTCGGTACCATCTGGTTTCGAGTGACTTGGTGAGGGGAAGAGTGCACACTGGATATAGAGAAAGATTTAGGGCCTTTTCACATGGCGTGCTCGGACCCGGGCCCGAGCACGTTTGACCATAGATTTTGTCCATGTGAATGCAAACAGGCTGGCCCGGGCGCTGCACGGGTGGCCCAGATTGGGAGGTAGTCCGGGCGACCCGTGCTCAAGCACGGATGGATGGCTTGTGAACGTGCCGGACGTGACATGTGGGCTACAAGCGGAACTGATCAAAGCAACATCCGACCCTACCGCCAGGTTTAGCATTAGCAACACTGTTAGCTTCACTGTAAACAAACGTGGCGATCGCGAGCGCAAAGAGATTACTGTGG
>JBBBVT010000014.1:24076323-24096379 GCA_037177035.1 Craterocephalus eyresii
CTAAATAAGGCATTATCTGCCACAAAACGCCTTGGTTTTACCAATGTGTTGTTAGCAAATGCTAGTCGGATCCCTCCTTGACCTCTATGCAGCCTGTACTTCCTTTGTTGTTTTTATTCCGGGGTCTTTTCAAGCCTTTTTGTGGTGACCTGCAAGTGCCTGCAACAGCGATTACATCCCTACCATACGCCAATGCAAAAGGGCGAATTCACTTCGTACTGCAAAACGGTTTTACAACTTGTAAAAACACAGACACGGAGCATGTTGCTATTATCTTAGCAAATAGCGAACTGTCCTACAGTACGGAGTGATCTATGAGGGAATTCGCCCTTTTGCATTGGCGCATGGTAGGGACGTAATCGATGTTGCAGGCAGTTGCAGGTCAGCGCAACAGGCTTGGAAGGACCCCGGAATAACAACCTCAAAGGAAGTACATGCTGTATACAGGTCACGGAGGGATCCGACTAGCGTTTGCTAACAACACATTGGTAAAACCAAGGCGTTTTGTGGCAGATAATGCCTTATTTAGTGGGCGGGCAACGATTGCCTGATCACTCCCGTTATATGGATTTATGCTGATCGCGTGTTCACATAAATATTTCCCGATGGAGTTCGAGTTGCGCCACAACTGTCTGGGTGAGTAAATAATCATATAGCATGCTACAACATAGGTACAGGTTGAAAAATACCGAAGTTCTCCTTTAACGCAGATTGTGGTCCAAAATCTGGATGATTTGTGGTTGACAAACTTTAAAATTGCGATTAACTTGTTAAAAATAAATCATGTATGTTTACAGACCTTGATTTAGAATCCATATGCAGAACAGATGTAAAACTGGCTGTAGATTTAGGCAGACTTATAAGGAACTGAACAGCCACAATTCAATTAATCGCACCAAGTCACGTCAAGGCACTTTTAAAGGTAAAGGTCAATGCTTTGCTTTTTACTGTAATCAAATTGTAAGACAATTAAAATAAATTTATTATTATCAACATTGAGTCAATTCAAATTAATACTGTTCATTAAAGCCATTTCATTATACCATTTCAATCTCATTTCATCAAATTTTGTTTGCATTTTTTTGTTTAACTATGGGACTACCTTGTTTCCACCCTTTCATAATTTCATATCATGTCAAACTTTAAATGTGTTGAAAACACATCTTAATGTAGATATCCACCAGTGAAATAAGTATTTGAAAAAATATCTTCATATTAACCAATAGAAAATGTGAAGGTAGATCATTCCTAGTTGCATTCTGGGATAAAGGCGCCATCTTGGAATTAAGTGTTTGTGTTGAAGTAAATCTTAAACGGCTTCTGTTCTTTTAAAATGACAAGCAGTGGACACACAATAGCCATCTGGTTATGACAGTTAGAAATGAGCTGAGATATGATATCGGCGTCTGATCACATAGAAACATGATCTTGCACTTAGAATTTGGGGTTAAGTTACTTTTATTCAGTTTTTTTTTCTTTAATGCTTTATTATGTGCTATGTGACACAAAATACAAATATGTATGATGCACAACTATTGTTTTCCAGTAGAGTAAACAGTAATTCTGAGATTAGGGTGTTTAGTCTTTGGTTGATTTACAGTTTGGGCGTCAACGTTAGCTTCCATGTGCTCACAACATCAACATGTCTAAAGCAGACAATCACTCTTCTGTTGTTAGCTATAAAATAGACAAGAGAGCACAGAATAACATCATGCTAATCTTTTTAGAGTACTGTATTGTATTGTTACTATCTCTGAGGTGTCTAAATGAGAGTTAGGACTGGATGCTATGTTTATTTCACTTCTAGATGATGAGTACTGAAGTAAAACATGTAAAATATGTTAATACGACTATTAACTTTGTAACTTGTAACTTTGCTCATTTAGTTTTAACATTTCCATGTTCTGAAACAAAAATATGCCAAAGAGTTACAATGGTTAAAATGGATAGAATGTAAAAAAGTTTGTAAACTGGTATTGGTATTTAAGATGCATGTTTTCCTCGGTTCTTTTAAAATGAAAAAAAAAAAAGAATAGCTTACGTAACCCAACAGCTCCCCCTGCTGGAGCCTTGCAGTTCTTCTGGTGTAACAAACACGGTGCTCCAGTTAAAGCAGCTTACTTCTTATTTTATGAAAATGGCATGATGTGAAAAATAACCCAGAATATTAAAATTGATCCACTTAGATGACAAATTATTTTATCCTTAAATACACTGATAATATGTTGGGAGCTAGTAATTAAGGGATCATCAAAGCTGTTTAAACATGCTCAATCACAATATTACAAAAATAAGCATAAATAAACAAAGAAGCATGTTGGATCAGCAGCCAAATTGGATTTCTGAAGGCTTTTGCTTCCCAGCACAATTGGCTGCACATTTGTCTGCACCTGCTCTTTGCTGGGAAAAATGGGTTTTAGATCTTTTTGCCCGGTGGGACTGACATAACCCAGTCTGAAACACAATCCTATTTGCTTCAGGATTATGTAACCTGAAGTAAGGCCTAATTTGAGTGTTGCACCATGAGTCATTTCTCTTTAGGAGTGAACCTTGTTTCTCTCATTTTGTGTTTTCCTTTTTTTTAAAAGAAGAATAGCACACAATCCAAAGGATTTCCTGTTGGGGTTGTCAACGTATGAAAGCAGCAACATGAAACAGGACATTTCATTCCAACAACAATTTTCCAGCTCTTTGGACAAGTCTTATATGCAGGTAGAGGTGGGAATGAGAAAATCTGATCACGGTTTTCTGAGAGCAGCACGTTGATGCTCGTTGTTTGATGCTTGCATCAGACCATCAGCTCTTACAGATAATTCCATTAGGTTTCCATCCAGAAGTCTATAAGAGGAAAGGTCTCCCACTCAACTGCCTGGATTACAGGTTTCATGCAGCCTTCTCCCACCTCATGTGCCCAACATGCACAGTGTTATACCTACACACTCATACGATTATACGAGCTAATAACGGTAATAGCACGACTGTAAAAGTGTTTGTGAGGGAAGGATGTCTGCGTTTTCCCAACGCACCCTGAAACCCACCCTTCAGACAGCTGCTGTGGCTATTTCTGTGATCCTTGGAATCCTTTCATTTGTGGACTAAGTATACACACAGCAGGGAGGATGGATGCCAGACTAGCTGGGAAATTTATTATCTCTGATTTTTATGAAAAGTTAGACAGCTTCTATGTTTTATGATCAGCCTGCAGACGACAGAAAACAGTGCAGACAGGCTGTAGAAGAAAAAAAGTGAGTGAGTGCAAAACAAAATACAAACAGAAAGATCACTGAGCATGTGTGGAGACAGGCACGGGTTGGATGGTTTATGGGAATGCAGGGTTAAAATACTTTGGTTGGAAACCGGCCAGTTTTATGGATTATAGCCTGTTCTACCCAGCTAACTCACAGAACACACAGATCTGTGGATTACTTTTTGCTGTAACAATCCTTCTTGACAATAAATCTTAATTTGTTTAGTCTGTTTATTTCTCTTTTAAATGAAAGCACATTTCTAATGAATACACACGTGGGATAAGCAGCAGAGCTAAGTATGCTGGTTGTGTATTTGATAAACTGACCAACTCCTCTGATAGTTTATTCTGTAATTAACTGGCCTTCACCTCCAAACCTGTTTGTACGGGTGTCAGCACCATGTGAAATGGAACTTATATATCCAGCGGTGAGTCCAGATCCTGTCAGCAGGTGGAATGTAGAGTCAAAGTGCCAGATCTATCAAAAGTTTGCACGTTTTAAAACATAAAAAATAACACCTGCACTCTATTTAAAACGTCTGCCTGTCTTGAATGAATATGCATTCTGGGCACTTTTTCCAGAACATCCACAATACTAGACGGAGTAAATGCAAATAAATAAACTTTGTACACACAATGGTTTTTACTAAAAGTGCGGATGCTGCTTTTGTGCTTATATTTAATGCTTTAGCATCTCACTTTTATTTTGCCTTTCTTCTCTCTAAACAAAACCCTCATTTAAATAGGGTGTTCCCAACAAGTTTGCACCTGCCAACATTTGTGCAAGCAATCTTAGTAAATCACCAGCAAACCATGGTTCACCCCCACATGCAGAATTCTAGGTCGTACAGGCGAATTACCACACATAAATTGAATTCTTGATAGATGCGGCCCAAAGTGTAGATAGGACTCAGAGAATGCTGCTGATTGCTCCACAGATTTTGGTGGAGGCGGTGTGATGGTGTGGGACGGTATCATCCTCACTGGAAAAAATTAGGCACGTCATCACTGAGAGCGATGTCAATGCAGAGATATCAAGATGAAAATTCTGCAGCCAGTGGAAATACCATGTTTCTGCAGTCCTGGGCCAATACTGTCTTTCAAGATGATAACGTTTACCCACACATGGCTAGCCGAGTTTATTCAAGACTACCTCCAGAATTTAGGAGAGGAGAGGATTAATGTGCAAGACGGACCAACACAACCACACTGGCTGAGTTATGAGAGTAGCGGGTGGAGGAATGGGATGTAATCCCGCTGCAGTGTGTGTCCAAATATGAAGATGAGCACCGGGCTGTTGTGTGTGGTTCTTCTACATGTTTACTGATCCTCCTGTTTAAATGTTTCATTGTCCTTCTAATTTAATGAATGACACCAGTCTGTTAATAGCAGAATCAGCTGTTTGTCATTGGCAGACTCTACAGACTCTGCTGCTCATCCCAAAGATGATGCCTTTTCCATCCATTAAAAAGGGAAATAAACAAGCTTTCCAAATGTTATAAGATTTATTTGTTGTTACAACCAACAAAAAATCCCACAAACACTTGCATCTGTACAATATGTATGTAAATACATCACAGCAAAAAATCTCTTTTAGGAAATTTATTTGACCATCATATAGAAAACTGGACCAGAGATTTTTAATGATAAATATTTACTTTATTTTTCTTTTTTATGTATTTAGAGGTCCAAAATTACCCATAATGTTGTATAGGGAAATGATGGCGTTCATTTCCTGTGACGTGTAACAAGCTCTCCCCTGGGATCACGGCCTGGAGAATACCAGTGCCTTGACTGAATTCTAACCGGATGGCATTTAATTGCCAATAAATCATGTTATATGTATTACCACATTTTGAAAAAATGTTCTACTATGAGAATATATATTTAGATGAAGCATTATGTACTACTCCTCTCTCTCTGTCTCTAGGCTCCCTTACAGATGGTCGGAAGTTTGACTCATCTCGTGACAGGGACAAGCCTTTCCGGTTCAAGATTGGCAAGCAGGAAGTGATCCGAGGCTGGGAGGAGGGTGTGGTGCAGGTAGGCTGCAGGGGGTACCTCAGGGTGTTTGTGGGTTTTAAAATAGTCAGGAAACAGCTTCAGCCATTAAAAGATAAAAGAAAAAAAAAACAGCTCATGCCTGCTGTGTATCAGTGGTTGTGGTTTCCGTTCTTTTGGAAAATAATGGAGCGTTTTTTATCAAAGCTATTAGATCTGCTTTAAATTCTGAGCTATATCGGTTCATATTTGTTTGCTCATGCATGCATCTGATACCTGCCTCTCATCCAGAGATGCCCAACCCAACCCTCCCTCTACTCAGCTACGTCCTTCTGAGCTGGGGGTGTTTGTGAAAACAATGTTTCCCCAAACCAATCTAAATGTGTAATCTCTTTTGTAAATCTTGTGTCTGTCTTTGCTAAAACATGTCTGAAACACCTGCTGGGAGACAATCAGGCCCGATGCCCAAACAACCAGAACATTATTACTGAGCTATGCTTCTGGCTGAGCCGACACCCTACTGAGAAAGTTAATTATGTCCGTTCATATTTTTATATAATTTTTTGTGGAGTCTCTATCTGATGACTGGACTATCCAGTCTACGGGTCAACCGATTCTGATGAGACTATTGTGCCATTGGATGTGTTTTTTATTTTTTATCTGCACTATTTTCAACAAATTGAGAAAATAATGGGATCCTTTTTTTTGTTAAAAAAATATTTTTGGTTATGAAATATCAACTTTGCATGCTAAGTTGAAATTTATCTTCAGTAAGTTCAATATGCATTTAATAATATCAGAGAATGTTGATGGGAGCTTCTGGAGATCAATATCACCAATGTACGTTGCTACATTTTAAAATGGCTCAATTTAATGTTTTATTTTATGACAAATACGAAGAGGGCCTGCATTAAAGGTCTATGAAAATACACAGGAAAATAAGCCACTAAAATAAGCGCTTTATTTCAAAATGTAAGCTGTCATGGCATTGGCGATATTGTTGGCATATCGGCCGATGCTGATACCAGAAAATGCAAATATCGGCTCGACGTATCAGCCAATCGATGCATCTGTCAATCCTTAATCCTGTCATCAACTTAGTCTAGCTTAACTGGGTCCAGGACCTGCTATTTTTTTCTTATTTTCTCAGAGACAAAAAATAAGATAAAAACTACAACAAAAGCTGTTACAGTCTCACTTTTTTATGGCTGTCTTTTTTTTAGATAATGTATTTGATGCAGAAACTTTATCCAAACAGGCAATAATATAACAGAATAGTTAGATTCTTCATCGTTCTTCATTCTTCTTCATTCCTAAAAAAGGAATGAATTTAGCAGCATCAAAAACCATTTCTGGTTATCAGTTAATGTAAAAGTCATTTCATGGAGATATACGTGGAGTTTGTTCATGTAAAGGAGCCTCTAACAGTTTATTGTTTGATCACTGTGTGATGTAGGGGGTTTGCAATGTGCATCACGTCTGCTATGCCCCTTTTCATAGACAGCCTCGCTGTTGTGATTTTACCCAGAAACACCCACAACCTCTCATGTCCCATAAAATCCGGTTGGTGTCTGCCAGGTAGCCGATAATCCAGGCTGTTTTCTGGAGCTTCTCCCGTAACACTGCAGGCTTAATTATATAAGAAGCTCTTTAAAAGTACTTGTATAAACCCGGACTGTGATCCTCACACTGTTCAGATGGGGGTGGGTAGATGATGGCATTTTTAACAACAGCCCTTGTATGATGAACTAACAGCAGTACATCCTGAAAGGTACCGAGGTGGGCGAGCCAGTAACAGTTTCTGCTGCATCATGTGGGACGTTCAGGCAGCTGGCGTGTAGCTGCTGAGGACAGATGGAGGAACCAGACCGGCTGTCGGCCACAGCACCAGGATTTTTTGTTCGGACTCAGGCTGAGGTTATAGATGGGATTTTGAATCTAACACGCCTTCAGGGTCATGAGGCTGACACCATCTGGGCCTACAGCCATGTTCCAGTTCAGTACTGACCGGAGGGAGAGGCAGAGGAGGTCTCATGGCCACGTTTACATGGGACTTTTAATTCCTCTTTAATTCGGAATAAATGTTAATTCCGCTTTAAACACTTAATTCCTTATGCAATTTTAATTCAGAATTAAACTTAATTCTGAATAAAGTGGCTGGTTTATTCCTCTCTTAATTCCGAATTAGTTAATTCCTATCTCATTTTCTATCATCTAGCTTTTAAATTCTTCTTCTCGAGCTTGTTTTCCATCATTTTTCTTTCACCTCTTTGCTCTCCATTTCTCCGCACGCCTCAGAAGGTCAACTTGCGGCTGTTCCTTACTTTAAGAAGATGTGCTGCAGTTTTTGTACCGATGTGACCAGAGCAGACGGATGTGAAGAAAAACTCCCGCATCTGCAGCAGCTTTGATTCAGACATAATGACTGCGTAGAAGAAATCTGTTTCATTTCCCTGATAATGTTATTTTCAGCCTTTTCTCTTGACATTACACCAGGCTTAAACAGCATGTCCCGTTCATCTTCTAGATTTTTAGCATTGCAAATTGAGCTACTGAGCAATAACTCTGGATGCAGTGAAGAAAGGATTCAGCATCTTTCATAAACACTGTTTTCAGTCGCATCGTCTCCCGTGTCCAGAGGCTGCGTTATGATCCTGCAGCACCATAACCTACATTATCTTCTTCCTCTTTTCTCCAATCATGCCATCTGCCATCCTCCTCCTCTTCCTCCTTCTCCTCCAGATGAGTGTTGGTCAGAGGGCCAAGCTGACCTGCTCACCTGACTTTGCCTATGGAAACAAAGGCCACCCAGGCATCATCCCTCCGAATGCCACCCTCATCTTTGACGTCGAGCTGCTGGGTTTGGAGTGAAGTCGACCTGCAGCCTGTATATTGTGTGTGTGTGATGTAAGTCATTTGCTACAAATCACACTCTGTTACTCACAATTGGTTACGCTATGTCCACCTCAATTGTTCACAAAGCATGTCTATGCGTTGGTACATTTATGCGGTACATTTTGTGAGTTGTGCTCTGTACTGTGCAAAAACCAACCATTATTTCTCTGTGTTGCCCAAACAATAGAAACAATAGGTGCACTGATTTTATTTTAATATGCAAACATAAATGAAATGGGGTGTAAAAAGGAAAACAAAAGCTTTAAAATTCAAGCAAAGTAGAAAAGTAGCCATTCGGACCCACTGCACACAATCTGAGATGGGCCCAGGTTTCTGCTAAATGCTCTTTGAGGATCAGCTGGGTACAAAAAAGTGTATTTTATGATTGGATTGGATTTTTTTTTCTCTGCTTAGTTCTGTGTGGGCAGAACACTGATTCATCATTTCTCTATGAACCTATTTTATGCTTGAATTACATCAGAATTGACTGAAAATGGTCAGGTTTAAAGACTGGTTTGAAAATGAGTGAAAAAGCTGAAAATTTCCAAAGAAAAGCTTTGAAAGAACTTGAGAAAACAGGGAACTGTTGTTCAAGATCACTTATGAAAAAAGTCTGGCTGGTCGGGAGCAAATATAAAGTAATTATTGTTGTCTGCATAAGCCAGATGGTTGTTATTACATATTTGATTTTAACATTCTTATATTAGCTGAACACAGTTACAGCATCGTGACTGGAATTAAATATCAGATCGATAACATTATCGAGGCATAATAATGAAAAAAAAGTTCACTTGAATTAGAATCTGAAGACTAAGAGGAAACTGCATCACTGTTATTGATGTTTTATCTTTTTTCAAATAATAAATCACCATTTCTGTCTCCACAGGTGACTTCGCACCTGGGTGACCTGCAGAGAAGCTTGGAGAGTCTGCACTTGATTCTTTAAGAGGCTTGACTTTATTGTTCCACACCATGATTTCATCAAACGTTGTTACTTTGTCTCTGTGACTGAGTTTATAATCTTTTTCCATTGTATTCTTTATTTTTTAAACCATGCAGCGTAACATTATAACCCCCCATGCTCTTGATATTTAATTATTTATGACTTTTTCTCTGTTGTTTTTTGTTTTGAAGTGCTGGTTATGGAAGATTACACAGAGAAGTACAGTGAACCACTAGCAGCGACATTCACCTGTCATGAGTCCACGCATACTGCTGTTATAATGTTTGACATGGCTTGTTATATCTCAGAAAGTGTACAAAGGAAAACAATAAGCACATGTTTGCATCTATCTCCAGCTTCAGGTGGGATAAAATGAAACTAGTCTCTGTTGGTTAGATAATGGCTGCTTATAGGGAAATGTTATGGTGCAACATAGTGACAGAACTCGCTACTTAAAATAGATGTTTCTGTGCAGAACCACTTCTTTTCTTCTTCGTGGAAGGTGCTAACTGTGGAGCGAGAGGGATAATTGGCACAAAGAGGGAACCAATCATAGTAGTAGATAGTTCTAATGTGTGCCTAAATATGGTTACTACCTTACCCTGTCTGCATGTTCGAGGCCTGATGGGACTCTGGTGTGTACCTGCCGAAAGCTTTTGCATCCAGTTTGGGTTCGTTTTTGCCTTCTCATCTCTCTAAACCCCATTTAAAGCCATACACAGGTCGAAAAGTGCAAAGACGGGATTACGCACCAATTGGAGACAAACCTTTTTTTTTAATGATCTGAAATGCTTGAAATTTACAAAAGAGGGCTGAGGAATCAAAGAGTGACTTCCTCTGACCTTATTTTGTGTAACAACTTGAATTGTGTATTTTTCAGATGCCAGCTTTCTATCTTTGAGAATTAGCGAAGCTAATGTAGAAACTCTCTTGATAAATTCTGTTATTTTTCCTCTTTTTTGGTTGATTTTATAGTCGCTGTTAGTAATGTACCACTCTGCCTATCAGAAGCTGACACAAGGCATCCCAGTGTTTTTTATATCCGAGAGAAATAGTTTTAAATGGAGTTTAAATGAAGGAAAACGCTGAGCTGGCTGTCTGATACTGACTTTGGCTGTTGATGTTACATGTTGGCCGAACTGCAGCTGGTGTGGCAGCAGATCACCTCTGTGCTATGTAGTTATATGCTGATATGTTACTGTATGCAGGATAAACCAATGATGATGTATTTAAAATAAAAGAAGTGCTCTCCAACCGCCTATGGAAGTTTCCTCCATTTTTTCAATGTTTTACATTAAAAACAGGTAATTATCAGGCTGTCATTTATTACTTGACGTGCAATGCAGCAGTTCTTGTTTGGTACTTAGTGTTTACCACTGAAAGTAACCAGCAACCTGCAAGATTTAAATGAAGATTTTGACTCTAGAATAAAACATAAGAGTCATTTTTAGCTACAAAAACAAATATTTTGTTACTTTTTTTTCTTCCAGCAAATATTGTATCATTATGCACTAATACAGATACTACGAAAGAAGCTTTAATTTGCAGTGATGAATGTACATTTAACGACATGCTATGCAACTTTCCAGCATTAGAAGTCCACGTTCCCGAGTGGTCTGATGGAACACTGGCACAAATAGTGATGAATAGCACACCCCCCACAGAGGAGTGCACTCTAGTTCTGTAGCATTTTATAATATTTACTCTGTAAGGTTTTGCCAAATCTCTTGTAGCTTTAACATAGGACGTGCGTTGATTTTCCGTATCTGTAAAACTCTTCTTTTTGGGCTAGTCAACGCATGTTAAACACACATGTTATTCACATGACAGGCTGCTGTTTTATCGCTTGTCTTTGTTGTCAGGCAAAGATCATCAACATTTCTTTGCAGTTTGTTCTTTCCAAGCAGTTTCTGATGCCTTCTTTTGTCTGCCCCAGTGAAGGAACGATTTTCTGTCATGTGGGCAGATCGCCTGCAGTTTCATGGTACTGGAAGGGGAAAAAACACCACTCAAATTGTTTGTGACTGATTCCAGCTGCACATTCATACCATCTGTATTCAAGATGTATTTTACTATTATTGTCCAGTGCCAGTCATTTACAATTCCCACAATGACACTCCACAGGTTTAATTTATATTAAACAGATAAAGACTTAAGAGTAAAAAGTAAAACACATTTGTAGTAACAGGCAGCACATATCTTGAGTCTTGGAGTTTTTCCTATTCAATAGAGTGAGCATTGGATATGAATAATTTTAATAAAGCCATTTATCCATCTATCCTATATACATTCAAAGGAGCTTTAAACTTAAAAAAAACTGCAAAACAGGTTATCAAAAATACTCACTTTCTAGCTCCATGTAGGCCCTTATTTGCTGAATGTCAAATAGCGTACAGGCTCCAACACTCAGGAATAGGATGTGGACTGTCTTTCCCACACAAGCATCCTGCACATCTGCCATAAGTATAAGAAGATAGAAAAATAAAAAAATACAAGTTAGAAACATCAAATGCACCATTTTTTCATGCTTACTCATGATGGTGTTTATTGTATGATTAGCTATAGATATTTTTGTGACTGAAGTATAATTCTGCTATACTGTGTGAATATGAAGGTGTGTCTGTTGTGGGTGTGGGTGAGGATGGAGAGGCTCTGGTTTATGCTGGTTGTTGAAGTACTGTTTTTAAACTTCAGTTTGGCACTCTAGCTTCCCCATCAGAACCAATTTAAGATAGTCAATATTTATTTTAGAAAGGACTGCCCCATTTGTATCCTGAAGATCCGCAATGTTTCCTTACATACAGTAGGTGATCTGATAAATGGTCCCCAAATTTCCACCTTCCCTTTGCTGACTGAGTTGTTTTGTCTCAAACTGTGTCCCTTATTTCAGATGTAGAAGTTTTTGTCCACCTTACCCACATCTTCGACAAGGTTGTCAGTACTGAGGAAAGAAAAACCCCATATCTGTTATCTACTGTATCGAGTTTATTTTAGAATGTTTACATTAACAAGTCTGACTGACCAGGCGAATGTTGATAAACCAAACACCTGTGAAGGATTCAGGGACATCAGATGGTGCATCCCTTCCAAACATTAGCTGCACGGGGAGTTCCGAGTTGTTTCTTTCTTCTTTGTGCGAGGTCTGAACATGACAGCGGAAAGAGGCTGTCCCATACTTCAGGGTTGTTTCCTGCATCCACTTTAAGTAGGGCTTTGAGAAAAAGCTTATTTCAAATTATTAAAGAATATTTCATATCAAGAATGCCTTCTTTATTTTTTATTTTGTATTTGTACTAGTTTTCCTGATAGCTATTTGTCACAAAGATACCTTAAAATAGGAATCAAACAAACATTTAATGTGGTAAACTTAACTGTAGTGTGGGGAACGGCTCTCCTCTAAATTATGCCATTCGTCCTTTCAACTAACCCAGTTGTTGAGGGAGATGTGGAGAACAAGGGCTTATTTGATGTATTCACATTCTTCTTTCTTGGTCTGCTTCCACAGATAGTATGATTCAGTTGGTCCAGTATGAACACCAACCACATTCTGATGAAGACCAAAGAAGTATGTGGTCCACCAGAAAACCGGGGGGCTCAGTTCTGATGCAAATGAACTATCCTGTGGACCAGAAGAAGAAAGTGATGTTTCCACAGTTCACTGATCAAAAAGCTGCACAGCACATGGTATATTTTGAAATTTACCTGATGCTTTACGCTGATTCCACGTCTGATTTTATCACTGGTCCTTTCTGAACTGCAGAGTTTGATGCAGTCTGGGTGCGTGCTCTGTCAAAAATATAGCTGGTGTCTGTATTTAGTGAAGAGCCTCAACAAGGTGCATCTGGGACGCACTGCAGCGCACCTGTGTGAACCAAACCACTGACTAAAACAGGCATGATTAGATGCGGAGACCGCATGGCAACGCAGTGTACACCCACGCACTGGAAATGGGCCTGCTGGGCTGTTGTTTCTGAGGATCAGGATTTGGAAACACTGGTTTAAACAACCCAACAACCTCACTCGGAGAAAAAGAAGAAGAGATAACTGCAGTATAAGAACCCTAACCATATGCTTCTTCTGGGTTTTTAAGTGAATTATTCATTTAAGTGCATGGAATTTCTTGAGTCGGGGGCATGCAGCTTTCAGTGTTACACACGCACATTATTAACCATGAGTATGCTATTCTAATGGACATGCCAGATTGTTATTATTGTTATGTGAAAGAGCTATACTTAACTTTGGTACATTTTTTCACTTTGATCTCCTATTTATGAAAAATTGCAGATGTAAATACTGTCTAACTGGATGAGTTATAGAAAATAAATAATTCCCCCATAGTTATCATGAAAGTAAACTGGACTTATTAAACCAAAACTTTTCTTTTTGTACCAGGCTATAAAAATGTTTATTTCTACTGTGTACTTGGCCTTTTTGACACTGAAGTCGAGTATTGACTCACCTTTGCAGCCAACCCCTGGTGGATGAGCGGGGAACTGCAATTTGGCACTTCCGCATGTGCTTCACATTTCACGGACAGAGGTGGACATGGACATGGCATGGGATGTATTATAAGAACATCCATGGGTTTGGACAGTTCTTTTTTTATGTGGTTGGGTTTGTTGTTTTCAAAACATTTATTATTCACTGTATATCTGAGAATGTTTAGTTGTCTTGGGCTTGATTCTAATGCCTTTCTGTTTTGATAATTTATAGAAAATATATATATATATATAAAAGGAAAAGAAATCTGTCCTATCTGATCTAGATTTTTGTTAATCTCTTTTCCATTACACAATCTTTGGGATTTAACTGTGAGACATTTGGGAGATGGATATTTTGTATCGTCATCATACGCAAATGCTATATATGTTTATTTTACTGTATATGTGATTATGGTTCTTGTTTCTGTCACTCCCGGATGTTTTGATTGCTTATTAATATTTTTATATTTTCTGGCATATTTCGCAATATGGGGCTTGTGCCTATTAAGAATAATCAGTTATCCAGCTGTGACAAATCTTATTAAATTGACTATTAAATTTTAGCATTTTTTGACTGATCTTAGTTTGTGTTATTGTTTCAAAGCATACAATTTGCTAAGAGATTTTTTAGAAAGACCAATAAGTTATCCATCTATGATTAATCTTATTAAATTGAGATTTTGGAGACATTTTTAAATTTTTGACTAATCTTAGTCTGTGATATTGTTTGAATGCATTAATTGTGATGAGAGATCTTCGTTTTTGACCTGTACTCTTTAATCACTTCAATTACACTATTGGTGTCTTGGAAATCTAGGCTTCTGGGTACCACTTTGTGTAGATAATTATAAGTCTTATAAATTGAGAGAAGAAAGACTATCGTGACATGGACAGGTAATATAATGAAAATTGGGTCAGACCAGTCCCTGGATTGAAAATATGTGTGACTGAGGAAATGTGTCATCATCAACTATTTATAGCATTGAAAGGTGTGATGTGGACTGTCCGGTTTTTTAAAATCATAGACTCCAAACCATGATCTCACCACTCTATTAGTTTGCCTCCCATAAAAAATTACAACAATGAGTCAAAGTTGACGAGACCGATACGGGGCGGGCCGTAAAGCGTCAACACTGATTGACGTGTTGAGCGCGAGCAGGAAGCCAGCAGTGACATCACTTTCCAGAAGTCCCCTTCAGGTTTCAGCAACGGTGAGATCCACAGCCACGAAGAAAGAAAAATAACAAAGTGACCTTCCCCCAGAAGTTTTTGAGCTGATACCCCCTCTCCGACGGTCCAGGTGAGCTTCTGTCGCCGCATCCTGCTGGCGAACATTTGTCAGCGGTAACTCTCAGCCAGGTTTCGTTTACCCAGCAAGCTAACGTCGCTGCGGCTAGCTCTCCGCTTCCCTGCTGTTTATGTCAGAACAAAGACGGTCCGCTTAGGGACTCCACTAGTTTTGTTGTCATTTATATACCCTACACTGCGCCTTGATTTCTGTTATTGCTAGTTTGCTTATGACTATAAATTATTAAGCTGTTCTCTTTAGCCATTAGAAGGTCGTCAATTTTTAATTACTGGTGTACCGCTAGCTTATGTTGATTTGCAACATTTTGTGCCTTAACTTAGGTTTCACATTACTGAGACGCAACAATAGTTCCCCATTAAATTATGGGCCTACGTAAATATTTACAAGATATTACGATTATTGAAGAATTAAGGATAGGAGTTGTATTGCATTTATGCTAACGCCCCATCCTGGAGCCAAATCCTGTATAACATTAATGCAGCAGCTTATTACGCCTTAATGTACAGGGTACTGGTATATTATCCGAGTTTCATATGATATAATAAGGTTATATTTCACAGGTACAGTAGGGAGGGCGTGGGTAAGTTCTTTTGACGGTTTTCGGCCTTCCTCCATACTTCCCAGCCATGTCATTAGACCGGAAGAAGCTGGAAAAAGAACCACATTCTTAGATCAAACCAATTAGTTCAGGCTTACTGAAGTTACTTTTCCAGTTTCTCCCAGCTTTTGGTTTGGTTTACATAGTTTAGAGTGAGTTGCAATAGGGGGAAATAAGCTAAATTGATAATGTATTGCTTGATCATGTTTTAAATCAGTCATTTTATCTGTCATATAAGGGAAAAAAATCTAATTGGGTCTCTTGAGCTGGATCCCTATGTTAATAAGCCATACAATTGAGAAAAATTTGAAAGGCGTAAATGTATCATCATTTATTATTGTTATAACAGTTTGGTTGAACTATATGTAGCTGGTGAGATCAAAATTTCGATGTAATTCTTCCACCTCTCATAGACTGCGTATTGTTGTACTGATTGTGTTATTTTCTGAATTTCATAACAATGGTGTTTATTTTGCTCCATCAGTAAGAGGCTTCCCTTTACATAGCAAGTCATTTTGTTTGAACGGCAAATGTAGAAGTGACTCAGGGAACAGCTTATGTCATCACAAGACTTGGCCAAACACTAATTTTTTCCAGGTTTATCCGTGTCCAGCTTGTAAGTCCATGTGAGAGAGGAATACAAAGGGAGCAAGCTCATAGCTAAAAAGTAAACAGAAGATGGTATTAAAATGGCCCTCTGTGTCCTCTCGCACAATGATGCACTTGTCTGTGAGGACTGAAAAGAATAGAATAGAGTAGCGGCTGGAGTAGCTGGAAGAGTGAGGTGTCACAGTGATGTGATTGTGGGAAAGTGGTTTGCTTCTTTTAGGGATTCAGTGGCGTAAAAGTGAATCTGTACATTTTGACATTTTATTCATTTGAAGAGTCTTTTTGACTCTGTGTGGTCGATGAGTTCTTTTTTCAGATTCTGTTATATTAATATAAGTGTTTTTCCTATCTTGACTTACTGATAGTGTGGTGTGGAAAGTGGGCATTTTATAGTGTATTTGGAGTTTAATAACTATCACTATAGATATATAATAAATGGCTTCTTAGGATTATCTCCAAATCAAGTAATAGTGTGCATTTCATGACTGTGACTGACCCAGTGGTGCACAGATGTGGCATAAGAGTTCTGTTGCAGATGTTTTAGTGGGACGACTAACATTCATTGGCCTCGCTGCTTTTCCTCTGTTTAGACCCTCCTTTAAGTTTCAGTTCCTCTGTGGTTTTATTAACTGGTATTGTGAAAACAACAATTTTTCATTAAGGAACTATGGATGTCAAAATGTTCAGGAACACAGCTTAACAGGAAATATTTACTATGAAAATCAGTTAAATGTAAAGGAAGAGATTTGCATTGAATTTCCCAGTAATATAACTTGTAAAAAAAAAGAAGCCGAAAAGCTAGTGTTTACATAACATGCATATTAATACAGTTTTTGTCCCAATTCTGTATCTATATTAAGTTACGATAATGTGTTAAGATAATGGTTGAAAGGCCATTTGAAGCTAAATGGTTAACCACCAGATATTTAATGGACATTGAAACTCCCAATTTTTTCCAGAAAATGAAATGTCTGGGTGTTCTTTGGTTAGTGTGTTCAAAATATAAATTCAGTGCATTTGTATAATTTATAAGAAACCCTAAAATTTCATGAATTGCATTTTTTTCTTTACGAGGAAATATAGCAAAGATAAAAAGATTTAGTTGTAAAGAAATCTTGTAAAAAGAATTGGGACAGCTTTTAAACTAATTTCAGCTAACATGTCTGTACATTTACTACCTTGCTCTGTTCACTTCTTTCAGGCTGTGTGACCAACTTTTCAAATCCAATATTACCTGGTCCTTTACTTGTTCCATATACCAAACACAAACAGATTAGGTGATGTTGAAAGAACCTGAACTGGGAGAGAGAAAATGGAATGAGTGCATCGATCCTTCACATCTTACTGTATATGAGAGGAGGAGTAGTCTTAAGCTATAAGGAAAAGCGGAGTCAATGTCCCTGTAGCACACTGAGGATGCTGCCTCTTACACTTTGGGGACCTCTTAGATTTCCTTTTAAAAAAAAAAAAAAAAAATTCAAAACCCGACGAGATTGTCGGTGCCCGGAGTGCTGTCAGTTATATTGTCACTGACTTCTCAGGAATAGTTTTGTGTAACTGTGTGTTGTAAATTGTGATTGTTTAGCTTACTCTGTAGGTGATCTATAGAAGATTCCTGGTATTTATATATCTTCCAAGAGGTTTAAAATCCAGCTGCAAAATGTAGTCTTTGTTTGGAGACTCTTTATGGCAAATCTAGAAAAAGAGTATTCCATGATAACACCATTGTTTATCACTATTTTTTTATCATTATCATTATTTATTTTTAGAATTAAACGATTTCTATCACTATGTTGTTAAAAGATGTCTAGATTGAGCTGGAAATTATGATGAAATTTCTTCCTGTCAAACCTTCAACCAATCAGAAGGCCTGTTGTGTGGATGGTAGGAAATGAGTAGAATTAACCAAATTTACCTGAAGGAAAAAGTGTAAATATGTAAATAATTTCTGATGCGTGCATGTTTCATTCAGTGTTTTTCCTTCTGGAAAACAAAACTTGAGAGAATGATTTGTCGATGAGAAAAGGCTTCACCGCTGTTGATTTGTGTGTTATTTGTACAAAATATTGTTTATTAATTCAGTTTTTTTTTTTTTTGGTTGGCTTTTATGGCTCTATGTTGCTTCCATTTTGCATAATTTTTGGTCTCATAATCTGACAACTGAGCCTTTCCTGAATGAAATAATGCCAGTATGTTGAGTGTGATTGAAAGGGTTGTGGCTCGTATGTTTTTTTACATTTAAAAAAACACCAACTGGATCCAAATATGATAAGAAAAATGGACTACAGTTTTTTAAGGTTGATGGGAAAATTACTGGATGTAGTGTTTTTATTTGGAGACCAGGAAGATGAGAGGATCTGTGTACAGTGTGTCAGTGTGTGAACAGTAGCTGAAAACACTGAACTTGTTGAGTTTGCTACCTGCTGTCGCTCTGCAGTGGCTCTTTTATGCTGTTTTGTAACAGTCAGCTGACTGTCATCTTATTTCCTCATTCCACTTCAGGCTGCTGTTTGTTTATGAGCATATCTGTTTAACAGAAGCCTCGGGAGAGGTTAGGATGTATTATCATCACCATTTACATCGCAGAACCCTGAGTCACCCTATGTTTATTCACTGGTTCATGGGTTTTCCTTCCACCCATGTTTACTGGCGGATTAGGCTTTGCAGTAGTTTTTACTTTGCTAAATCACTTGTTAAAGTGTTTCTCAAGCCTCATGATAAAAACCCTTTAGAGTAGAACGTTGAACTGTTTCTTATGTCATGTCCTACTTCTGCACATGGTCTGGTTTTATACTTTGGCCTACTTGTTTCTTGTCATGTGATTTTTAAGATAATGCAAGCTCATCGTGACGTTACCACACATTCATCCGGATTGACAGCAAAACTTAAATTGAAAGGTTAAACTAAAACCTTAATAAGTGTCACTAATATGCTCAGTTCTTTACAAATATTTATATTTTCTGACAAACACCTGTCCTGCCCATAAACATGTATGAGCTGAGACAAGTTATTTAACCCCAACTGATGCAATGAGTAGCTTCACGTTTCTTAAACACTCATGTGGAAAGACATGTCCTGTGGTCCTGGAAAAGATGTGAATCTGTGTAAGAAGGGTCAAATTATTGGCATCCAGCAGAGAAAACCGGAGATGTGAGAAAAACTCAAGGGGTTGGGACTGAACAGCTGTGTAGCCATAAGAAAACCGCTGACCAGAGAAAAAGGCTTCAGTTTGCGAGGGAGCATAAAGATAGGACTGTGGAGGGGTGGAAGAAGGTCATGTGGTCTGATGAGTCTACCCTGTTCCAGAGAGATGGGAGCGTCAGGGGGAGATGAAAGGCTGAGGAAGTGATGTCAACATCATGCATAGGGCCTACTGTTAGGGCTGGGCGATAAATGGACGCTAACTGCACTACGGTGCACAATTTCTGTTTGCCAAACATGTTACATCAGACTGATGTACGGGTTCTGGACATGCTGGGAATCAGAGATTTTGTAAAATATTTAAAATAAATAATTGATACTGGGACCAATAAGCCCCATGGGCAATACCATTGTATTTTCACTTTCTTAGAATATCTTATTTATCGATATGGGCAAAAATAATATTAGTTATCATTGTAAATGTCGGTATCGGTAAATTTTCGATATATCAGCCATTCTTACCTGCTGTACAAGCCTGCGGGGGCAGTCTATGATCCAGGTTGCTGCAGTTGGTCAGGTCTTGGGTTCAGGTCTAGGGTCGGCAGGTTCAGCTGATTACCTGAATATACTGAATGAGCAGGTTACTATAGCCTCGTTTCCACTGAGGAGTACGGGTCGGGTCGGTACGGGTCGGGACGGTCCTGAATGGTCCGGCCCATTCAGAGAAGCGTTTCCACTGAAAGTCGGGCCGGCGTCGGCATGCGGGGCTTCCAGCGCGGCGTCATGCTAGCGCGACACCAACACATGTGAAGCTAAAACAACATGAGCTATG
>JBBBVT010000014.1:24180825-24192746 GCA_037177035.1 Craterocephalus eyresii
AGGCCTTCGCACCGCCTTCGGTGCTCGGGCCTAATAAACGCTTGCATTACAATAGGCCTTCGCACCGCCTTCGGTGCGAAGGCCTCATTATAATAATTGCTTGCATTTCAATAGGCCTTTGCACCGCCTTCGGTGCTTGGGCCTAATAATAATAATAATAATAAACATTAGTCATCATTAGTCATTAGTAGTCATTAAGGCCAGTGATACAGGGCTTCTTGGGGACAGGGACTATGGTTATAGTGGGCACATGGCATGACTCCAGGGAGGAGTTGAAAATGTCTGTGAGGACAGGAGTCAGTTCCTCTGTTCAGGGTGGAGAGCTGCCTGCACACAACCTGCTCAGTGATGACGAGGGCCGGGGGGTAGAAGGGTGGAATTGTCTCTGATGATGTACCCATGGGGTCAGTGACGCTGGGGGGAGGGGAGGTGTTAGACACAGCTGAAAAGGTGTCAAACCAGGAGTAGTAAATCTGAGTAATCTGAGACAAAGGGCTCTGTTATCTTGTCCCTTAGGAACCTGAGGCCTGTAGTTTGTGATTTGCCTCAATCCTCTCCAAACAGAAGCGGATATGTTTGCAGTGAACTGCTGCTGGAGCCTTTCCGAGTACACAGATTTAGCTTTCTTCAGCTCCCTGCTAAACCGATACTTGGCTTCTATGTACAAGCTCCTGTCTCCACCTTTCAACACCGCTTCCTTCTCCTTCCTGATACGTCTGAGTTTACCCGTAAACCAAGGCTTGTCATTAGCATAACACACCCTGGTGCGCGTTGGTAGAATGCGCTCCTCACAAAAGTGGATATATGAGGTTACAGTGTCTGTATACTCATCCAGATCATGCGTGGCTCTTTTAAACACGCCCCAGTCAGTTGTTCCCAAACACGCACGCAGCTCCTCCACAGCCTCACGGGTCCAGTTCCTCCTGATGTTTACAGCATGGTTTGTGAGCTTCAGTCTCTGTCTGTATGTGGGGACCAAGTGGATCAGAGAGTCCGAGTGCAGCGCGGGGAATCGCGCGATACGCCTCCTTCACTGTAGTGTAACAGTGATCCAGCATATTCTCTGCTCTGGTGGGGCATTTAATAAATTGTTTATACCGGGGAATTTCGTGGCTCAGGTTGGACTGGTTAAAGTCACCAAGCACAATAACCAGGGAGAGTCTGCTCCACTTGCTGGATCTGATCTGAAAGCGCAGCTGAGCCTCTTGCACGTCCCATCCGGGGGATTAAACAATGGCCAGAAAGAATGAAGCAAACACACGTGGGGAATAAAAGGGCTTGCGTTGATCCATAAATATTCCAGAAATGGAGAACAACAGCCACTGTTGATGTAGAAGCAGACTCCTCCGCCTGTGCGCCTCCCAGAGAGCTCGGAGTCATGGTCTGCATGGAACAGGTGAAATCCCTCCAGCAGGAGTACGCTGTTTGGTGTCTTCTCCTTGAGCCAGGTCTCCGTGAAGCCGAGGGCACATGAAGCACATGAAGCAGAGAAGTCCTTGATCTGCATCAGCAGCTTTAGTTCATCCGCTTTGTTGCAGACTGAGTTGACGTTGGATAGGAATATCCCAGATTGAGCCGTGCGCGTGCCTCGTCTTTGGAGGCGCACAAGGACGCCTGCTTTTCTCCCTCTCTTACGCCGTCTCACTTTTCGGACTAAAAAGTGAAACAGGTCGGCAGTAGGAGCCAAAAAAATTTGAAATAAGTTCAGTGGGGGTGAAGGTCCTGATGTTAAGTAGCTCTTCACGGGACTAAGATCTAGCAGACACACAATTTACAACAAAAAACAGACAAACAAAGGAGCAGCGACAGACCGAGGCGGCTTCTGTGGGCACCATCTTGAGTGGATTCTCGACACATTGTGGTAGCATTATCTGCATCAGCTGTTTTCATCCCACATAGTGCATTTTAGTTCAGCATAATTGTCTCATTTCAAACGTCATTCAAACTGAGACCTTGTCCTGCATGATGACAATTCAGTGCCATCCAACCTGTCCCAACACTACATGTGCCTGCTGATGGAAATATGAGACATTTCTCCTGCTCCTGAGTTTTGTCAGCACGTCCACACACTGCACTGCCTCCGTTCACTGACAGCTGCCATTATACAAACGATGTGTAAGGTGACTATGATGGTATAATTTTTCTGTGTCGCACGGCGGGGAGTAAACTACAACATGAAAATGAAGAAAAAATCTGAGGGTCACAAAACTTTTTGCACAAAAAGAGGCTTTCCAGTTAATGGACAGATTCCTACTGAAGCCCAAACAAGATTATCAATGAGCATTAATAACACAGTATGAAAGCTTTTCCATTGGGATTATTTGAGGCCGAGATCCAGAACCTCAATAACCAGGTAGCAGCTCTTGAGTCTGCAAGGGTCAGTCCAGATGGTGGCGGCAGTAAAGGACATGCACAGTCAGTTATGTTTGGAGAGACCTGCATTACTAACACCAGCTAGTTCCAGTGCCAGATGTCGGCTGACATTTGGAGACACACTAAGGGACCCTCTCCCTGCTCCACAACCGATGGCATATGCTACTGACATCATGATGGACACTGAAGTGAGAGGAATTTTTCAGACTCAAAGGAATTTTTCAGACTCGGTCACTGTGCAGGCCACCCTTGGGCAGAAACGTATGCTACCAGTGTTGCATTGCGCTCACTCCCTTTAAACATTTGAAATACTAACATTTTCAGTTTCTCCTGTAGTCCCCCCTCTCTCTACCATACCAAAACCAAGGAGAACCTGAGATACATGTTGAAATTAAATATGAACTCAGTTTTCAAATTTAACTCACCTCCTTCAGGAGTACTGAAGACATGGGGTTGCGAGGGAGGGCTCTCCCCTTTGCTGTTGAAGGCGGTGATGCATAGTTCATACTTTGAGAAAAGATGTAGACCTCCCACTTCCTTTGATGTGATGGTACCTTTAACTTCCACCACCCAGTTGTCCATATCTCCGTGTCTCCCTTGCTCCTCCACATGGTGCCTCTTAGGAAAGGAACTCCCACCCTTTCCACTCCGAAGACCCAGCCTGCGGAAATAAATCTGACACAAGGACAGATGATGAAAAGATATGATCCACGATCCTGACGTTTACAACTAAATCTGAAATAAATAGTTAAAAAAGACTATTCATTGGCAACTGTGAATGTAAAAAAAATAAATAAATAATCTAAGCAATGTTATCCACTCCAACCTTAAAATGGTACTGTATCCAGTAAAGTTTACAGTAGATTTTCAAGTTACTTATAAACAATACTAACGGATGCCCTTTGCGGGCATCACAACTCACAACTCGAATGTGAGGAATAGTTATTTTTCTATTGCATATTTAGATAAATCATATAATTTTCAATATTGATGACCGAATGGAAAGATTGGGAGACCAAATTGTCTTTAAAAATATATTCCAGGAGAAAAATTGATCTTTTTAAAACTTCTAGAGCACATTACCACAGCCCTATCTGGAAGCCAGTGTAACTTGTAAGCCAATGTAAAATGACTATGATAATGTTGCATAGAGACTTGCGTAGAGCGTCTTTAAGTTCTTATGTTCAATTAAGTTTTACTTCAAACATATTGAAGACAGCTGTTGCTTTCCCTCTTCTTGTCAGCTGCAGACTAGACGTCGCAATGGTTTATTACTGCCCCCAACAAGTCACAAAAAGAAATTTGGATAGCTCAGTCTTGAACTCCAGCTCCGGTCCTTGAGGGCCCCGATCCTGCAGGTTTGCCATGTATCCCTGCTCCAACACACCCCACTCATATTATTTAATTATTGTGCAGAACTCTTTCAATAATTAGGCTGCGGAGATCTAATATTCAGTTTGTGTCTGGGGCAAATGAGGCTACGGTTGTTTCTTTATACTTTTTGTAAAACATTATTTGATCATAATTAATTTGATGTTATTTATACTTGCAGTGAGAATGTGCTTATGGCTGTTTTAGTGTTAAAGATGAGCTTTCACAGTTTGCCTGTCAGATCTGGACAATGACAGATTTACTACAGCTAGAGGAACAGTAGGGGATGCAAGCACGTCTGTAGTGACAGGGAGGATCTCTTCGGAGACTTATCAAACACGAATAGTTAAGGGCACAACATTAAGATGACAATGGGTTTCAGACGGTTTATTCATACGCTGGAATTGGGCAGATATAAATGATTAATTTAAATCCCATGTGACTCCACTTGTTTCTGCTGTCAGATGTGCACCCATTTCCATTGTTTCATATATTTGATAAATTCCTAATCTAAAATTAAGAATGTCTGATAGTTAAAAAAATACAGATTTATCAACCATGCAGAGGCTATTTGTACACTTGGTAGTTAGTTATCAGCTTTTTAAAAAATCCCACATGTTCTAAATCAGTGGTCACCAGACTACTGCCCCTGGGCCAACTACGGCCCGCCACCCCTTTTTGACCGGCCCCCGGCTGATATTTATTAAAAGTTATCATAAAAATTAACTGTTCACATTTGACAAATTCCCCACACCTATCACGCCTGAGATAGCAGCATCAGTTTGCAGACAGCGCATGTGCAGATAACTGTCAGAGTTGAAGACGTCAAAATGGCTAGTGTTAAATGAAAAGTTGAAAGAGAGTGCAGAGTTTTTAAAGAACAGTGGACTGACGATTATTTTTTCGTTCCGTGTAAGGACCGTGCAGTTTGTATTATATGTAAAGAAAGCATGGCTGTTTTTAAAGAATACAATCTGTGTCGTCAACACAAAACACACCACAAAGAATATGCAAAGAATAGGGCAAGCCAGAGAAGACAGGATTTGGAGGATGAGAGGCGGGTTGGCGGCTCAACAGAACGTGTTACTTCGCCAAACCCTGATCAACCAGTCAGCACTCCGAGCAAGCTAAAAGGTAGCTCACCTACTAGCTACCCATGGAAAGCAGTTTATTGGTTGGGAGTTTGTTAAGAAGTGTATCCTTGCTGTGAATGAGGAAATGTTTCCCGACAAAAAGGATGCGCTCAACACGGTGAGTGTCTCAGCAACTACTATGACCAGGCATATTGAAGACTTGGGAAACAATGTTTATGACCAGCTGAATGAAAAAGTGTCACAGTTTGAGTCTTTTGCTTTGGCTATGGATGAGAGCAATGATGTGCAGGATACAGCACAACTGCTCATTTTTATTTGCGGGGTTACCGCGAGCCTTGAAGTGTCCAAGGAGCTTGCAGCTCTTAAAAGCCTCAAAGGTCCTACAACAGGAGAGGATATTTTTGAGCAAGTGTGCAGTTACCTGCTGGTGATTGAATGCTCCCATACCTCCACTCAGACATCCTTCAGGGACAGCATGACCAGCTCCAAAACACCCAACTCCCAGCACAGTAATCCAATTGTGCAAACACTCATTATCCATGATTCACCACACAGGACTTGGTTCAGGTCAGCCTTGTGACAGCAGACATACTTCAGTATCTGGGATATTGCCAAATCACAGGCACACCCACACCAGGTAGGGCTGGAACTTTTTCTGCACGAAAACAAGCTCCGACTCCATATCTTTCTCTTCCATCCCTACCACAGCTTGGTTCACATAACGCAGCAGTGGCAATAGGATTTGGAAGGTCAATTGTAAGTGTAATGGCTTGTTAGTTTTAGCATAGTGTATCTGGTAATACCTATGGATTCAAGTCAGAGCCTAGAGAGTGACCCCACACCAAAATGATACTTCGCTAGATAGCTACAATTATTAAGAAATTGTAATTGTCATATCTGATGTTTTAACGATTTTCAGTAACATATTGTGGGTGTAGATTTGTGTGTTTATTAATAGGCAGGGTATAAGATCCTCTCCAGATACCCTCTAGATACACTTTATTATTTGAATGCCTTGTTGTTTTATTCTTCTGCCAGAATTTGGCTCTTCATAACTTGAACTCTGTTCAACCGATTTCACCAATTTTGGTATCAAAACACTCAGCTCATTCAGCACATGATGTGACTTTTCATTTCACTTTTAACGTCTTAAAATATTTAACTATTATGCAATTTTTCCCCTTTCAAACAAATGGCAGTTTAGGATTTCAATACAAAAACTTACACTTGTTTAAAATGCTACTTCTTCAACATTTTACAGTTTGAAGACCATTCAAACTTTAAACAAGTCACAAGAAATTCTGCTGTTTGGCTTTGTTTTTTTTTTACATTGATATCTTTTACCGTTTGAGAAATTGCAGTTTTAAAATCATGAAAATTTAGCATTTTTCATTTTTCGCTCTCACATAAACTTTTTAAGCACGTCCAAACCTTAAACTCTAATAACTTCTTCGGGTTTCATTGCATAGACATAAATTATGCATCTTAAGCCACTTTCCCACTGAAATTAATGCCTTGACACAGGCTTTTCAAAGCCAAGTTGACCCGTGATTAATCGCCATTTGGCTCCTTTTCCATCAGCAAAAAAAGCGCGTCTGATCCTCTGCTGGCAGCTGCATTGCCTCTGTCCCCACAGATGAGAGTCTGGTGATGCAATCACGCTGCGTTCACGTTAATGATTTTACCCAGCGCAACAGAAATCTAGACAAGTAAACAATAATTGTAGCAATTTTTTTGACTTGTGTAGCCTATTTTTAAGTTAAAGTTTTGTTTAAAAAGTAAACAATGGAGAGCGAGTCAGGCAGGAGTTAATGTGCTTTCTTGCTTTACACTTTAGTCCGTCCACAACTCAGTAGGTGGCGGCCAATTTTCCTACAGAATGTAAGATTCTGAATGTGCGCCTGAAGCAGCGTTGTCTTATTAACTTTATATGAGAAGCGACTGGGAAGATACGGGTTTAAACAGGTTTTTTGGCCAGTGGAAAGGAGTAAAAATTAGCAAATCTTGTTTGCTTTAAATGAACAGGAGGTGTGAAGGAGATAGGAACTAGAGATTGTGAGCTATGCTGCCCCAAGTGTCCAGGACAACAATTATCCTCCCCATAGACTTCCATTCTTAAGGTGGCTTGTGAAATTCTCAAATCCTAAAAGTTCAGTGTTTTTAACCGAACACCATTCAATTTCTGTTCACACTAGGACAAAATAAATCACACCCCCATGTTCCTGAAAGCCTTGTGACATTCACATTGAAAAAATAATCTCAATATCTCCTATGGTCAGCGGAGAGGAGTTAGGGGGGCTCGCAGAGGAAATGTGGAGCAGTCTCTTTGCTCCTGGTCAGTCTGAGCTAGTTGGTGACACCTGGAGGAAACAGTGGGGCCATGGAGTCCAGCATTTCAGGGTTCAGCACTCCTCCCACATTTTTTCCATCTAGAAACACCATTCAAAGTTTAATAAGCCTCCGAACAAACGCTTGTAACTCCCTCTGCGTTTATCATCCAGATGTAAATTATACATCCAAACTAAGGAAACTTTGTCAGCTTCAAATGGACATCAACGACTTTTTGCTGGGACTCACGGTTTCTGAGCTATGTCTGGTTGTTCAAGGATCGTACAGCCTCCATTTAACAGAATGGAGTTCTGATCTTGTCTGAGTGAGACAGCTACAGGGGCTGGTTTGCTGTTGCAATGGCAAGTCAAGCTGTGTTCTGTGTGTCTCCCTGAAATCACACATACAATCTCAGTGATTTTATATTGCTAAAATAGTGGCAATATGGTCCGTTTTTGTTTTTTTCCGAATTGTAAAAATAGAATGTAGCGGATCGTCCTGTAGTATTGACTGAATTCGCCCTTTTGCCATGGCGCATGGTAGTGATCTCATCGCCGTGGCATGTACGTGCAATAGGCTTAAAGGAACCCCGGAATGACTAAAACACAGGAAGTACAAGCTGCTTCCAGGTCATGGAGGGATCAGACTAGTATTTGCTGACAACACATTGGTAAAATGAAGGAGTTTTGTGGCGGATAATGCCTCATTTAGAGGCCAACCAGCACTTGCCCTGAACGCTCCCATTATATGGATATATGCTGATCGCGAGTTGATCTAAATATCTTCCGAAGGAGTTCAAGCTGTGCAACAATTGTCGGGGTTAGTAAATGATTGTATATCATTCTACAAAATAGGTCCAGGTGAAAAACACCTAACTTCTCCTTTAAGCAATTTCAGTGTCAAAAAATTGAATGTTTCATCTACACTTTAAATGGGGTTCATTCCCACTTTTTTTGCAGATGCACTCACGCACTAAAAAACAGTGTCATATCTAAATGTTAACTAACGAGGAAAATCAAACAACATGGACTTGGGGTACCTTGTATCCAAGGAGGAAGCCCCGGACTTTCTGGGCTTGGTTCCATGTCACATTAATTGTGGTATTCATCACCACGTATGAAATTTCTGTGGGAGCTTCCTCTGGCTCTGAAAAAGGAGAATAAGTGTGAACGAATAGTCAGACAAGCAATGTAGAATGGGAGATGATGAAAAATGGTTTCTACATGGTATATTATGTAGAGGTAAGTTCATAAAAATGAATGACTCATTGATTGCGCATATGTACGAGTCCAGACCATTTTAGTTAGAGAAAGCGGCTAATTTTAAGCTTTGGTATGGCACCCTTTCTCTCCCAATGGGGTTAACTTCCATAACTTCCAGATTCTGATCAGCAAGTAAGAGCGTTCCCCTAGGAATTTTTAGCTTTGTCAAGCTAAAAATTAGCCACTATCGATAACTAAAATGTCCTGCATTCATACATATGCGCAATACTGTAAATGATTCCTTCATTTTTATGGACTTAAAAGGGGTAAGTCTGACTTCCCCTTTAACCACAAAATATACCATGTAGAAGCCATTTTTTCTTAGAAAGATTAGAATAATATCCGGTATAGCTCCTTTAAATCAAATCAGACTTTAATCTTTAAATTTTTTTCATGTGACAACACAAATTGCTATCAAAATAAAAAGAATTTCTGCAGGCCAAAGTATGTAGTATAGCAATTTAAAAAAAAACCTTAAAATCTCATTCCTACACAATTATACATGAATGCATAGGCAGACAGACAAACACACACGCACACATGAAACTTTTACATCTTTCTCCCATTCTATTCTACTCAAACATGAACTACAACCCCTATTTTCACATATGACTTAATTGAATGTTATATGTTTTCCCCTTGAGTCAGATTCAGCGATATTATGTGAATTTAAAATATATAATAAAAAAAAGAAGACCATAGAAATACAAAAACTGAACTGAGATCATCAATAGGAGCTCTTTGGACCAAATTTGCTTGCACAGCAGCAAGACCGTTGTCCTGATGCCATAATGCTGGGCAAGACAAGTTTGAAATAAAGTTAGCAGTTTACCACCTACTTTATAAATAATGTCTTATAAGTAATACATAAAAAGGTACAAATGGTCTGGAAGTTAGAGGTTTGGAAGAATGGAACTGGTAGAATAAAAATTATAACAAACTAAAAATGGCTATAGTAGCATAAAAGGTGTGGGAATGCTGTAGGCAGAAGTTGTAATCCGTTTAAAAAAAGTTTAGGTTGAGACTGTTGTAATTGCCAGACTGTTTCAAGAAGTGCTCCAGGTAGGATTTCAACCCCAGCCTACAAAAATAAGGAGGTTTAAAGGAGCTGCGTATAGCTGATTCTGCACAGTTTTGAACCATGAATAGAGTAGACTTGCTCCACAACCTAGGAGCTGTGCTTCTGGATCAGCCAGAGATTTTCTCACCAACAGGCCACAAGTGGTGAGAATTGGGGAGTGTACATCCGCTTTACTCTGTGATGTGGACCAGCCAGGGGTTTGTGTGGTCTCTGCTGGCTTGGATCATCCTTTCGCTCCTCCATTCTTTCGCTCCTCCATCCATCTGTGGTTGGGCTTCTGCAGTACTCTGCGGCGGAGCTTCTCAGCCTCCGCTTTCTGCGGTCCTGCTCCAGCAGCTCTGGAGCAGGACTGACCTCCCGTTCATCACCTCCAGCCTCGGCGGCGGTACGTTCGGTCTGCGGACCCCAGTGTGTTAGCCCGACTGGCTAGTCCGGCTAACGCTTTCGCCACCAACAACACCCGCTCCGTCAGCTTTGGTCTCCTCAACCTCCGCACCCTCACAGACAAAGGTCCTCTCATCCAAGACCTCCTCACAGACCTCAAGCTTGACTTTCTTTGTTTTAAATGAGACATGGCAACAACCTGGTGACTTTTCCCAGCTGAATGACAGCTCACCTGATGGCTTTGTTTACACATGAAAAACTGAGCGGCTCGGGACGCGGAGGCAGCCTTGCAGTACTGCATCGTGAGAACATTAAGGTCCTCCCAGTGTCATTGCCTCCTCTCACCACTGTATAATGCCTTGCTTATGAAATACCCGGACCCACTCCCACCATCATCACAACTATCTACAGTTTTCCTCTTCCCATTACTCATATTCTTCTTCTCTGGTTTGTTTCTGCTTAGCTATGCTCAATATTGCCACCGCAGTTTCCGGTGGTATTACTCTGTCTTCTGTGTCAAACAGCAGCACCACAACCCAATACTTATGTGCCTGGTGGGACTCAAGACCAAAGTACTTGTTCAGGCAGGGTTTTTTGCAAACCACAGCAGATGAGAGGTGCACACACTTCTCTATCTAAACAAACATGCATCTGATGGAAAGTCTTGTATTTGTGATATTGTGACCCTTGAATAAATTTCAAATGATGTATGGACTGAAACAACTATGGACTATTACAGTTTTAGTGTTATTGTTGTAAAATAGACGCAGCCTGGACGACAAGCTGTGTATGCCATGTTACTGCTTGTTGTTTATACCTATTTCTGAGTTACAGAGGGATCACGTTGTTGCTGAGGTATCAATCCTGGGACCCATAACACTTGATTAAAAAGCTACTTCACAAACAGTCAGCGATGTGTGCAGATTAAAGATGCAGTGTCAGGACTTAGGGAGATTACCCGAAGAGTTCCTCAACGATCTGTCATTGGTTCACAGTTGTTCCTACTGTATATAAATGATGTATTTGATGTAGGGCTGTCAAAGTTAACATGTTTTAAAGTGATAATGCAACATCCCTTTAATTTTTAGAAAAATGCAATAAAACCTCACACTGTCCACATAATTTCATCAAGCAATGCAGAGAGCCAGTTGTGGATCTGTAGCAGAACGAACACATAATTGATATTTTGCATGCACAGTTTGGCTGTAAAGTCATACAGTTTTGGTTTTGTCACTGAAATGTATTATCTAAATGACCCAATGTGATCAGGTGACTTACCATCCTCTCCAGAGTGACCAATCGTGGTATTTGGCTCTGGCCCTTTTCCAACTGCATTGACTGACTGGACTTTGATCTCAAACGGAGTGTAGATACCCGTGTTGTTTACTAGATGTGGCGGAAACTTTACAGAAGCATTTTTCCACTGCATGTTTGTCCCTTTAACCTCCCGCCAGAACACCTTGTAGTGGAAGTCTTGACTGTTATGTAAACGCTTTTCCATTTCCTGGAACAATGTACCACAATTGAAAAATAGAGTTGGATTTAGTATAATAATCAGACAATGATCACTCAAAGATGCAAACTAAACTACTCACATCCCATGTGATGACCAGAGTCCCCGGTTGTGTGGAGTTGCTGCGTACTCCGCTGGGGTTTATGTCAGGAGCTGTAGGAAGATCAAGATATGGATATAAACATGAATAATCCCGCTCCAATCTCAGTCACCTATCGTGTCCTTGGGCACCCTCATTGCATCCAGTGATGGCACCGCTGGTAAAGCTCAATTGTAAGTTGCTTTGGATAAAAGTGTCAGTTAAATGACAGTGTAATGTAATGTAATGTAAAAAAATGTAATGAATAAACACACACGCACTTCAGTCCTAAATTGCTGTAGAGATTTTTCAATATCAATAAATGAAAAAAACTACAACTAATACTACTACTACTAATGCTACTACTACTACTACTACTACTACTACTACTACTACTACTACTACTACTAATAATAATAATAATAATAATAATAAT
>JBBBVT010000014.1:24237470-24248272 GCA_037177035.1 Craterocephalus eyresii
CAGTCAGGTCTGGAAGAGGTGCGCGTCGAGCCTCTGCGGACCTACGCAGAGGCTACGGCGGTTACGCCGTAACCCCCCTGACGCAGACGACGCGCGAGTATAAACCAGCCTTTAGTCTTAACTTGTTTGCCGTCATCTTGCAGATCGGAAATGCGCTGCTCAGCTTCAGTCATTCGCACCTGAATGCCCTCCACAAAATCCTTAAGGTCCTTGGTTGCCTTTTTAATAGTGGCCACATCGGCAGCCACACTCACCAGAATGCTATTCATGCTCCTTAACTGTTCGTGCAAAGGGCTTTCGTCCGGTGTTCTGCTGGCCATACTGCTCTCAGTCCCCGAGAGTGTAGCATTAGCATCTTCAAGTGGCGGAGATTGTGCCATTGCGCTAGCTTGTTTCTTCGTGGTGAGCAGTGTAGCGGTTGCTCCTTTAAAAAAGTTTGCCTTACCGGTATTTGACATCTTTTACCAAAGCTCACTACTCCCAGTAGCAATGTGGAAAAAAAAAAAAAACTTAAGTGTATAAACTTTGAAGTGTATGTTTCAAAAGTTTTAGAAATTAGGGTGGGTTTCAGGAGCCCCACTATTACTCTCGGCTGTCCCACGTGACTCCTATGAGTATTTCTGAAAACAACTGGGCATGTTCTGTTTTAATCTGTTCCTGTGTTAAGTTATGTTAAAAACACACTGCTTCGTACCTGACCCTCACACATGTCCAGCAGGGCGGCACGGTCACGGCCGGACCGAGCCAGTTTGCTCTGGAACAGCTTGCCATCAAAGAAACCCCAGGGGCAGCAGTGTTCCCATGGCAACGGCTGTCCGCAGACATCATTGATGAATAACGCCGTGTCAACACCAGCCATGAAGAGAGCCGCCAGTTGCACACCACGAGCGTCTACCTTCTCCACCTGACGGGCAGGACAAACAGAAGACATGGAGGTGGTTTGAAAAGGGAAAGATGAAAAAATTAAGTTAAGTCCTTGTCAACATCCAGTGATCATTTAGAAGGTGTTACATAAACTGGTTCCACCTCCCTCATCTGAATTTTTTAGACAAGAGAACTTGCAGGTGACTCAGGACTAGTGCTTCCTGTAGGGACTGTGAAATTCCCCACAAAGTATCCTACTGCCTTTGGACAAAATACAATTTTTGTAAACAATGGTAAATTCTGGAAGACTATGCCACCCTCCATTAGAGAATGTACTATATTTCTGGTTTTTAAAACACAACTGAAACAAGACTTAAAACAAAGCAGTTATGTTTTCATTAACATGTAAATATTTTCTATTCTTGATGTCATATAGTATGCATCATTTATTTTATTGTACCAATATTATAATGTTTAATTCTATTGTGTATTACTTCTTAAGCTGCATGGTGGTGTGGTGATTAGCACCACACACTCACAGCCAGTGGGTCACTGGTTTGATCCTCGGGTGAAAAGGGGTTCGAACATTCTGTGTGGAGTTTGCTTGTCCTACCCTCCTACAGTCCAAAAGACATACATCTGATCACTGTAAATTCTCCCTGTGACAGACTGTCCAGGGTCTACCTTGCCTCTCGCCTGCTAGATAGGGATAGGCTCCAGCCCCTTGCAAGCCTGAATTGGATTAAGCAGTATAGAAATTAATGAGTATACATATTCTTTCTTTACCATCATGAAGAGTATGGATAAAATTATCTTGTTAAGTGTAGTCCAGCACTTTTACATATGTTGCTATAGTTGTTCATTATTGCACAATGTCCCTATCAACCTAATAAATTGATTAAATTAGTTTTGTCAGGTGAGCACCAATTGTCAGGCTAAAATTATGTAAAATGAATGCAACAATCATTACTAGCAGTAGTATTTTGTAGAAATATCACAGAACAAAAGTAACCAAGCCTCATCTCCATATAATTTTCTCCAGTCTTGGCTTTCAGGAGCAAAATTACATTGAAACAATATAAACTTTTTCCTTATTTAGGCAAGGCAAGTTTATCTGTAAAGCAGATTACATTTTCAGGAAAATTCAAGGTGCTTTACATACAACATCAGAAGCATTACAGCAGGGTGCAGAAAGCATTAAGAAGTATTAAAAACAAAGGTTAGAATAAATTAAATATGATTAACAACAGAAGAAAATCCTCTGAGACAATAGGATTAATTTAAAGAAAGTTACTTGTCAAATATTTTCATAAAAGGCAGTAATTAGAAGTTTTCCTCCCTCTGATGATGTCGTCAATGACATTATGGTGTGCTAGCAGAGCCAGATGGTTTTTGCATACTGCACTTGGTACTTTGAGGGTAAAGAGAACAATAATTGAAATCAAACAGGACTGAATCAATGTAACATACCAATAATGCAGACACACATATTGGTGATTACAATTTGCAGCATTAGTTAGTGAAGTTTTTAGAGGTAATAAAGAAAAATCTAGCTGATTCCATCACCTGCAGAAACTAGTTCAGCTAAAGGAGGTGCATCTTAATACTGCAATAAGAGTGAAAACCTTGTAGAAACTGGAGCAGGACATCCAAAAACTACAAATAAAAAGAAGTTGTTTACATGTATTTTAGAGTTAAACTGTATAGGTTGATGCAGTGATGCAGTGTTGAGGACAGGATGGTGTAAATGTAAAGGTCTTCATTTAGAACTGTCATTTCTGTCTTTTTATGTTGTTTTAAGATATAAAGTGATGTCAAAACAAGCCACCAGCCTGATCGGAAGGAAATGTTCTGATCACGAGAGATCAGATTAGAATTGTCTGATTGCAATCTTTATATGGTGCACCTTTTATTTTGATCAGGATTTTAATCTGGATACTTGTCTCCATGTAAACACAGCTGGTGGTTCTAGGTTCTGATGTAGCTGTGATGTTAACTGAGAACGAATATCAGAAACATCAGAAAGTTCGGAGTGGAACTCTTCTAAAAAATAAATGAGGTCCAGTTAACCCTGTGTGGGTAAAGCTAGCATCAATCAGTCTATCACCACTATGGACAGATGGTCAATCCACCAATCAGCAGCTTTGACAGTAGATGAAGTTTGTTAGATGTGAAGAATAAAAAGCGGACGTTGGGTAGAAAAGCTAATACTAAGTTTGCACCCTCAAAGAAAACCATCAGACTGAAGAACCGGATGAAGCTGAACTCTATTAGACTCATTCATTATTAATAGTCCCAGAGTGACAGAGGAGTGTAATTTCACCTTGAGCTCCTGTAGCTGGTCAGGTTCATAGAGCTGACTGGAAACGGCCTGAGCCAGAAAGGCATCGACCTCGTGTCTCTGGAGGATCCTTCCACCAGGCCACTGCATCATATACCTGAGAAAGGGAAGGGGAAAACTCCAGCTTTATTGAACACACCACCTTCTGTAACAGAGACTAGATCATAGTGGGCTGTGTCCACATGTCAAAACTATTCCCTATGTAGGGGTCAAGCCATTTTATAGGGGATGGATTTGATGCGGGATGCACTCAAAATTACTCACAATGCATCTTGGAAAGTAGTGAAGTGAACATCACTACACAGGTCAATATAGACCACAATGCATTGCAGGCAAGAGCTCTGTTCACTTAGACGGTGTCTTGCTAACGAAACAAGCTTAATTCTCCTTGTCCATTTTCTCCTCCTCGCCTGTCTCTGTCTTAAATACTACTGCTTTCTTACTTTTGCGATTATTAGTTCATTTTGTCTCAGTAAGAAGAGGGTACCATTTTTCTGATGGACGAGCCACGTCAAGCGAAACAAACATCAGAGCAGGTAGAAAAACAAGAACAAACTGAATAGTTATGCAACAAGGAAAAAAATACAATATAAGGAAATAAAACATTCTTACACAAGAGTTTGGATTTGATTTGGAATGACATCTTCGCGCATGTTTTGGTTGCCGTAGTTACAACTGGTAGTCACGTGACATGCGGCAAAGGGAATATACCCAGCTTTTTGTCTGAATGAGTCCACTACATATTAGGGTTGAACGATTTATCATTTTAAAACCGAAACTGCAATCTATGTTGCAATAGCTGTTTACTTTCCATGCCGTTGGATCCAGGTTTCAGATCTGCAATTTGTAGTAAATTGTAGTAAGCGTTTATATCCCAACTTTTTGTCCTTGTGAGAATAAAGAGCAGTTTGTATTTTGATGTCTCCAAGTGATAATTATCCATCTCATATAAAAAATATATTTCTGCATGAACACTGAACATAAACAGAACTTTAAAAGATAAAATCACAAATGCAATCACACTATTGGTCAGAAAACTTGCCATTACATTTTTTCCAATATCATCCAGGCCTACCACATATTCTGCTATATAGTGCTGCCCCATGTAATGAATGAGCAGTGAGTGCACTCATACTGAAATCAGTCCTACAAGGGCAGCAATCCAGCAGGTTTTCAATGTATTCTTATTTCAACACACCTGAATCAAAGCAAATCAAGGCCAATCAAGTTCTGCATAACAACTCATTAATCTGAGCCAAGCGTGTTGGAGCAGGAACACAATGAAAACTTTGGATTGCGCCCCTTGTAGGACCGTACTGAGTGTCAGTGGGTCAGGGGATAGTGTGGAGAAAAATGATGGAAGAATTAGTTGAAGGATCCATATTCTGTTTTGGTTTCTAGCTCTGCTCCAGGTTGATGAGATCTCCTGAAAACTTACCAGACCACACATCGAGCAGTCTGACACCTGACAGCTAAACCAGTTACTGGTAAATCACAAATGACCAGAATAAAAATTAAACCTTCAGGTCTCCACCAATCACACAATCACTCCTGTATAGTTCAGCCAAAAGAAAACAAGACAAGTGAGAAACTGCAGATATATGATTTCTGCTGGTCTATAAATGTCTGAATGGACAGTCCTGGATGAATATCTGTTAGCAGCCATCATGAGGAAATGGCTGACTGCTTCATGAATCCCTACAAACTCATGATCAAAACGGTTTATCTTCAATCAGCGGCTGGTGACGGCCTCCCGGACTGACTGATACCTGAGCACGCAGCACATGAGCAACAGATGCTGAGGGACCTGCGCTGGGTTAAGGAGGGCCGGGCAGTCGGAGCGAAGGCATGCCAAGAAGGCCCTGGTTCTCCTTGAGCGGTCCTCACTGGCTCGACCCAACCACAGGCGCCGCAGGTTGGGACAGGTCCACTCCCGGAAACACAGAGCTGGAACCAGCTCTGGGGTCAGGGCCGACTTGGCCTTCCCACAGCTCCACTCTTTCACAATCACTGGAGGAACTGGACAAAAATACATCTTTACTCTCAGTTCATACCGAACGACCTCCCCTCAGCCCACCTAAGCCTAGTACATGGATTCAATAATCCGTACTCCGAGACAAAGTCCCTCCACTACCTTCCAGGGGGGTCCTCTTGCGCAGGGCGAGCCTCTCCAGGCGGCGGTGCGTTTCAGCCAGACTGAAGAGGACTCCGTAGGCATACTGTCTGGCAGCACGGAACAGCAGCGAGGAAGGAGGCAGCTCCGAGTTACACTCATCCTCTATACACACCGGCATCTTCATCTCACCCTGAAAGGACAAAGTCGTGAGGTAATACAGGACAGAGGCAAAAGGACACTATGAATAAAAAAAAAGAAACTAAAAAAAAACCCTGAAAAACATACCTTGGTCAAAATGTGGTAAATCTGGGGGTACATTAGTCCTCTTCTGTGTCTGTGTTCAGCTACACGAAGAACTTCAGCACTGACCTGAAGAGAGAGAGAAACGCATTAAGAAAAATTTAATATCCTGGTCCCAGATCAACAAATCGGACCACAGTGACATTTTTACGGTCAGCTGGACTCTCACCTCAGGCAGTGGTGGTGTAGTGATGTCCATGTGACTGCGTGTTGCCATCGACAACAGTGATGGAATGTTTGACCCACTTCCGTTGCCCTGGGAACCGTCCCCATGCGCAGACGCCCCTCTTCCAGCAGGATCCTCCCAACGAGAGGACTTGTCAGTCAGATGGCTGGGAAAAGGAGACGACGGTCAGGACCAGAGGCCTCATGTACAAAACTTTTCCTAAAGAAAGATAATGTATAACCTAAGCCAGAAAAGAACAAAGAGCCAGAAATATCAGCCGAACGGAGAACAGCTGTTTAGTACAAATCTGTGAGGGAGCTGGGGTCTATCCTAGCAATTGTCAGGCTAGAGGCTGGCACACCCTGGAAAAGTCACCAGTCCATCCTAGGACCAACACAGAGACAGCCAACCATTCACACCCACTCCTAGAGAACATTTAGAGTGACCAGCTAACCTAACATGCATGTCTTACGCACTGTGGGACGAAACAGGAGTAAATGGAGAGAGCCCATTTATACAAAGGGAGAACATGCAAACTTCACAGATAAAGAGTTGGCTCGAATCCCTCCCAGCTGAGGCTCGAACCAGTGACCTTCTCTGTGAGGCAGCGGCACAAACCACAATGCACCATGCATAGTGTACAGATGTGCTTCATTTACTCAAATGCAATATTCTGTGCAGGTAAATAGCAATGCTCTGTTATGATGTGCTCCTCTTGTTTGGTTAAATTTCAAGTGTTTCCCCAACACCATTACATTTGCAAAGCGACCCAACCTCCCTAACTATGAGACCTACAAGGTCAAGTTTGTTCATTTCCACCTTGTCATCTATGCAGTGCCAAGTCACAGCAGAAGTCATTTCAAGTTTCAATGGCCTTTATGCACAGCTCCATTACTTCCTGAACTTAAGACAGCTACTTTGTTTCCTGTCTTTCATTACTGGACAAACTGATTAATCCATGTGTGTCTGCCCATTGCCGTCGTGGTTATTGAGGTCGGGCACACCTGGATTTATCAGTTCATCCAGTAATGAAAGACAGAAAAAGAGCTGCATTAAATTCAGGAAGTAGCAGAGTTGTGAGTGCAGCCCATTCCCCTTGAACAGGTGTATACCAAGCAATGACCACCAGCTGAGAAATGTCTAGTCATTGATGAAGTGTCAAAACTCAAAAAGCTCACACCTCATCCACTAGGGGCTGGTTCTAAAAGGGAGTCAAATCCCAATAGACTCCCATGTTAAAAATAGCTAACTTCACGGCAGAAGTACCGTTTTGTAGGGATCGACCAATAATCGGCATAGCCGATAATATCGGACAGTATTGGGCAATTTAATAATAATTGGTATCGGCCGTTTTCCCAACTGGTAGCCAATAAAACACGTTTTTACAAAAGTGCGCTCCTTCGGCTCTCGTACAGCAGCTCTCTCTGCCTGAAGGCAGCACTCTGGGCAGGGTAACAATGTTTGCCTACAGCCCTCACTGATTGGCTTTTAGGGGCTGTGTAGCCAATCAGCACTGACGCCTCTAGATGCAGCTACTCAGCTGGGGACTGGGGAGAGGACTACTGCTGAGTAAAGGTAATGCGACAAAAGTCAACAGATGATACTGAATATTTCTGATGTGGCGTCGTCAAACAGCACTGCTCAATTGTGTCATGTAAACTCATCAAACCGACTGGATACAGCTTGAACCATAACCGTGCAATGTTTTTTACACATAAAACGTATGTTTTCATCCATCCACTAACGGACTGCAGAGGTTGTGTAACATTGTCAATAAGTTAATAGTCACTATATTCACCTGTTAGTAAATCTAAGTAATGCAGTGTCTGTTTCTGAATGACATGTTGAATGTTCCCTTATATATTATATAACAGATCATAAACTTGCAGCTCTGTCTGTGTTACAATCTACAAACCTAAGACCTACATTTTAAGAGTATAGAAGAATATCAGTTACATGTACTTGGGATTAAAGTAAAAGTAGTAGCCAATCTTGCTGAAAATACTGAAAGTGGCTAATAAATTAATGCATGGATTACAGTTTGTTGAGTGTTTGTTTATTAAATTCCCTCATGTTGTACAGTGTTTATTCGGGTCATACAGCATCATTGTGCTGTACTTTGCACTGATGTTTAAGCTATTTGTGGAGTTGCTTTGCTGCGCTATAACCAGAGCTAGCACTATTTTGCATTGTCTGGTTTAAATCCATTATAATTTTACACTGTCATATGTAAAATTACTGGACAACCTTTTTGGGTTGTCCAGAACCTTTTTGGGGCATGACGGTGGGTGGTTGACGCTCGGCATGACCATTTGGTTTTTAGTCTCCATCCATTTAACCCTCATTACCACAGAGCGCAGACTGTATTCGGCAAACTCTCGCTGACTCTTTCCAAACATTCAGCTGCAGTCGGACTTCCTGCACTGAATAGCTTGAGGGAGGAGGCAGCACAATATTGCGTTTGTAGGCACTCGTAAAAATCGGAGAGGAAAATGGGAGCATTTGTTTGATGCAGCTCATCATATAAAATGCTTCAGAATCATTGTGTGTAGAATTGAGATCACGCATATGTGGGAATCGAGATCACGATTTTTTAACTATATATCTTGCAGCCCTAGTCTTGGGTTTGAAGATTGTTACACAGACAGAGCTACATGTAAGTGATCTGTTATGTATTAATATAATAGGGAACATTCAACCTGTCATTCATAAATAGTGGATGGATGAACACAGATGTAACCCCAGACAAGTTTTTACGTGTAAATTATGTCACACGTCATAAGTTTTAAACTGCATCCAGTCGCTCTGATGCGTTTGATTACTACGTGAACACATCTGAGCAGTGCTGTGGTTGATCACGTCAGAAAGTCCACCAAATGGAAACTGTTGAAGTATGTTACTTTGCGTTGCTGTCATTTGCTTCATCTCCATCTGATGATGAAGAAGAGGATGGCAAGGGTCCAGACTGGGTGGTTGTGTGATGGTTGGGTAGTCGACTCCCCCCCTGTGTGGAATCATACGGAGCAGACCAATCAGAGAAGCCCATCTTGGCCGGTGAGTCGTTGCAGTCCTGAGACAGCGGCTGTGGTGTCTGGAAGAGGGGGGTGGAGCCAAGTCCATAAGGAGCATTCTGATACAGTGGCTTTAAACCTGGAACCGAGGGGGGGAACTGGGATTGGACAAAAATGACAGAAGGCGGGGAGAAGGAATAGATGAGCAGAGGTACAGAAAATTAAAGGACATTTTATTTTGCATCATACATCAACAACCTATTAAAGTTGAGGGAATACCTGTAGGGTCCCTACAGGTTAGAATTGAGACTTTTAAGAACTTTTTAAGACCACTTACAACAGAATTTAATGCTCATTTCACAGCCACACTGACAAAAATGAATAACCCCTAAAATTTAAGAAAATTCATTCATTTAAATCAGCCCTGCAGTGACAGATTATTACAAACCAAGGTGTGTATGGAAAGTGCAAGGGTTTGCTTCACGCCACATTACACCAAGACTGTCCAGCAGTTGACGGATGCCCTGATCCAGGTCTGGGAGGAGATGCTTGAGTCTGTGTCTCATCAGAATCATGCCCGGCCAGATGTTGTATGGGGTGCATACAGTGGCGTGGAGGCAATACATTACTGAACCTCACTCTGAACAGGAGTTGATTCAGCCTGGGGTCTGATCTTTACACTTATTTGAGTCTGATATCAAGACCTTCATGGGTTCATAATTCCAAATTCAATTGATCATTCTTATGTTATTTTGTTCTCAACACATTACACGATGTAAGGAATAAATATTTTCAACTGGAATATTTCATTCATTAACATCTAATATGTGTTGTTTACATCTTCGATTTACTGTTTAGAGCAGAGTGTATGAAATATAGAGTAGTATAAGAAGTGCATCAGAGGACTGGTTCTGACCTCGGGTGGGAGATTCTGCCAGTTTTTTTTGTTTAAGGTGTGTAATACATGCATACTGGCACAAAAAGGCAAACCATAATATCCTTTAGGTTTACAGCGGCATCAGCATCATTAACCATCCTAGCAATTTCTATCCTTAACCACAACTTCAATTCTCATTGCATGACCTTGTACTGCATAGAGCAGTTTCACCCTGATGCCACAAACACAAACACACCAACCAGCAGAGAATTGTATTCAATGTGTCCCATTCAAGGGTCTGTGCACTGCAACGTGATTAGGACGTTTTAACCGTAGCTATAAGTAGGCTCTTTTTTTTTTCAATGCACAGTATATAAAAAGAACCTAAGTTTTTTAAACGGTGGCACTAAAATAATGCAATATGTAATATTTTTGGATTTATAATAAATAAATGAATTGTTCATGGGCTTTTGTTTTATTTATTTTTAAAATTAGACGTCTAGCGGACATTTTCGACAGTTCTCTGAAGGAATAAGCAGCAAGAACGAGAACGCTTTGGGGACTGGAGCTCTACGGACATCCTCACACTGTCTGTAGGCTGCTGTAATTGATAAGTGAATAAATTAATTCGTAGTGCACAGCCAACGACGGCTACAGAGGTAGTGTGCATACCCCGAAGTAAAACACATCTATTGATTCACTGGTTGATATTGTCCATCGATATGTGAAAATGGATCAAATATTCCTTTCCAATGAGCGGTACAGTACACATCGCTATGGTTCAGAGAGTTTACAGTTTACTTTCCGATATGGACTGACCGGTGTTTGTGTCGCGCTTGCTTATGTTATTTTTTTCTATCTGCCAGTCAATGCGCTGTATTGCATGCAGTGGCGGACTTACCATTAGGCAAAACTAGGCGGTTGCCTAGGGCCACAAGTTCCCTGAGGGCCCCATAAAACTAATCAATTATACAGTTATTACTTATTTCCACACATTTATTATGTTTTTAATTATAATCGGATCGCTAAAATAAAACCACAGCGGAATGACAGTGCACTATCATATGTGTGTGTCTCGGGGCCCCCCTTCAGTCTACACCACATTGGATCAGTCCATCTCATCCAGG
>JBBBVT010000014.1:24283341-24299656 GCA_037177035.1 Craterocephalus eyresii
GCATGCTTTGGGGCGCTGCTTGTACTGTCCTTGCTGCACCGTGAGTTAAAAGTATATGTGATCTCATCAGTACCCCCCTCCATACTTGACCAAAGTAAGTACCATAATATAACGATTATAAATTAATAACGGCTGACCTGTTTTGTAGTGGAGATGACTGAATCAAGGTTATGAACGATTGGTGACACCAACTCCCATGACTTACAGCCCTAGTAGCCACACTGACCAGGCTTTAATGCTCGCAGCCCACACAGTCGCGGCGAGTACAACGATGTCCGTTCGTATAGCCTAATCCATGGTTTTGTACACCCCCCTCCCCCCGATTTTATTTTTTCGAAGTTCAGCAAAGGCATGAAGGAATGATTCAACCCCTAAAGTTAAAATCTACCAATTTAAGACACAATTTATGACTTTTTAACGCCTTATTTTACAAAAATGAAATTTAAGACTATTACTTTTTAAGGACCTGCGGCCACCCTGTGAGAGACGAGTGAAATCTGATATGCCAAAGAATGATATTAAAGACAGACAAATTAAAAGGAGGGAGAAATTAGACACAGAAACATGAGACCTCAGACATAAAAAACATGAAAACCAGATATGTCAGAGACATGAGTCAGAGACACAGAGGACATGAGGGACAGTGATAGAGTTACAAAAGATTTATGAGAGACGTGAAAGACATATCAGAAAAGGAGATATGAGAGACATGAAAGATCACATCAGACATAAAAAGTGTAAAGGACATGAGACAAGGGAGACAAACATCAGAAAAATGAAAGACGTCAGAAACAGGCAAAAAATCAGACAGAGATATGAGGGGCATGAGAAATATGAGACATAGGAGGCAGCAGAGACATGAGATATTTCAGAGACATAAGGTGTCAGATATATAAAGACAGAGACATGAGAGACAAAGACAAAAAATGGGTACTTCAAATACATGGGAGAGAGAAATAAAAAAAGTCAGAAAAATGAGACACACCAGAGACAGACACGAGAGAAAGTCACAAAAGAGACATCACAGACATCAGCGCATGAGACATCAGAGATATCTCAGAGATATTAGAGACAGAGACACAATAGACAAATAAGATGAGAAAACATGAACATAAACATGAGACATCAGAGATGTGAAAGATGTGAGAGACAACAGAGACAGAAGCAGGACTGTGTGACGTTACTTTTCTAAATCATAAAGAAAATCATTTGATCATGTGATGAAACAGCACTGGACGTGGTCCATGCTGGATATCTTACTTGTGAGTGGTGGTCCCAGCAGGACGGGAGCGCACTCCACAATGGTGACCAGACCAACCGCTGAGGAGAACCTCTGTGCTCCCACCAGGTCCATCAGCGTCTCGAACAGAACGGCGCTGAGCCACCCAAAGGCAAAGCCGAAGAAGATGGCGTAGACCACAAAGCCCATGTAGTCCACCGACAGCGGCGCCAGGACGTGGCACACCCCGTTGTAGAGGACAGACGCAGCAAAGTAGTACTGGACCCTTGGACGGATCCACTTGGTGTTGGCCAGAAGGCCCATGGAAGGCCGGGCAAACATGTCGACGAAGGCTAGCACGGACAGAAGGAAGGCTGCCTTTTCTTTGCTGATGTCTTTACTCTTGGCATAGTTGGAGAGGAAGACGAGGGGGGAGAAGAGGCCGAAGAACATGACCACGTTCCCCATAAGGTAGAGCAGGAAGCCGCGGTGTTTGAAGAGCGTCAGGTCAATGAAGGAGTTGATGGTCTGGAGGACCGTCTTCTTGGGCGGTGCCTTGCCCTCCTCCGTCTTGGGGTCCGGGTTGACGGGCTGAGGTTTGGGTCCGATGGGACGCATCAAGGATCCGGCCACGCAGCAGTTCAACAGGAGCCCCCCAAGGATGAGGAAGCTGCCCCTCCAGCCAAACTCATCGTACAGCCAGGTGTTGAGAGGAGCCAGGGTGGACAGGAAGACGGGGCTACCGGCCATGGCGATGCCATTGGCAATGGGACGGCGAAGGTAGAAGTATTTACCGATCATGGTGAGAGCTGGATTTAAGTTGAAGGCCAGTCCCAAACCTGGAAAACAACAGTTTAGATGTCAGTTTATCCATGTCCACCAGTAGGAGGAAAATTGACCACATGGAGAGTCTTCCGGATGATCCCTGATCCCTGGATAAACCCAGGGACCACACTGGAAATCAAACAGACCTCCCAACTAGAATCCAGACCGACCTTACTGGAAACCAGACCAACCTCCTAAGTGGAAAGCACACCTACCTTCTCACTGACCGACTATGTTGTACATTTTAAAATATTCATTAAAAGGGACTAAATGTAAGTTTTTTGCTGAAAATTTAATTTACTATAGCCTTTTTATTTGACCCTTCATAATTAAAACATTGTTTGATGAGCAGAATGACACCTAACCAGTTCAGCGTCGGTGCATCTAAAAGCCTGAAACATATATCCCACGCTGTTTCTACGGATGTGACTTCTAGCGCGTTTATGTGAAATGGTTATTGCCCAGCTTAAGCAGCATCTAAATATGGCAATTTCTGCCACAAAACTCCTTAATTTCACCAGCAGGTTGTTATGAATCTCTGGTCTGATCCCTCTGTGAGTCCGACGTGGCATTTTAGAGGCGATCCCTCACTATTTACCGTCATTGCAGGCACGGTGATGTGGCCCAGAAGTGATGTCATCAAAGTCCTTTTTCAAAGTTAATGGCTGTAAATGACGACAGATCACCACAAAAACGCAACTCCAAGCCATGTCGAGCTCACAGAGGGATAAGACCAGCGATTCATAACAAAGCATAGGTAAAATGAAGGAATTGTGTGACTGCGCGAGTGGATCTAAATATCTCCCGAATGAGTTCAAGTTACACAAAAACTGTCTGGGTGAGTACATGATCGTATTTCATGCTAGAAAAAAGGTCCGGGTTGTCATGCACGAGCTTACTGTGGAGGCTGCAGTGCCGCTAAATACAGTTGAACTGCTAGAACTTTCTTTGACTTATTTTTGCATTATCTGCTCTTCTATGATGTAAATATTTGCAACAAAATCTTCCAGTTGGCTTTGAGGGCTAACGATAAAACAGTAATAACATAATTGCTAATTGTAATCAAGGTAAAAAGTAAACTGGAAACCAGACTCACCTCCTACGACTCCGATGAAGAAGTACAGTTGTTCCACGGTGTTGCAGAAGGAAGCTGCCACGAGACCTGAACCTGCCAGACAGCCGCCAAGGATCACGATGGGTCGGCTGCCGAATTTATTCACCAGGATGCTGCTGATTGGACCTAAAGTAGGAAGAGAATGACAACATCACCAACGTTAGCTGTACATGAACTATCTGCTGACATCTGTCATGTAAAGCCTTCCCTTGTTTCTGTAAACATGGTGATGAATACATCCTGTTGGTCTACTATAAAGTAAGTCGACCAGGTTGAACTCCTCACATAATTAAAGTCTTTGCTGCGTTTGAAGGAGGAAGCAGTTCAGTTCTACAGCCATCCATCCACAGGTGGTGCTGCTACACCACTAAATGAGAGAGTAATTGTGTAACAGAACCAGTTACATCAGAACCAGTTACATGTCCGTTAAAGAATGGAGGAGGAGAGAAGCTCCATGGATTCAGATTCACAGTGACTGAAGATTAAATTCAAACCAATAGGACAACAGAATGTATTAAAAGTTTAGCTCTCAGTCAAAATCTTAAGTTTTATGCACTGACCTGAAATAAAATCCGATCCAGAGCTTATGAGTTAATTTCTCAATCAACATTCTAATGAGAAAAAAACTTAAATAACTTTTGGCATTCAGACATCCCATGCTAACACTCTTGAGCCAGCTATTTGATCAATAAAACCAGAACTTTAATGATTCAGGATGAACTCTTTCAGCCCAGATGCCCCACACTGGATTCAGGCTTGACCCTCCTGATATGGGACAGGTCTTCTGAAGCGGACTGAACTGGATGCAGCAGCACAGTGTACCACACAAAACACAAACACACCCACACACACTCTCCTCTGCTGAGCTTCGAAACGGTTCTCATGCGATGAAGCTCAAATAATGTGAATATTTTAAGAGAAGTTTAATCAAAAGAACAGAAACCATGAAAAAGACTCATTTAACATGATGATGCAGCTAGTTCCCCATGTCTTAAAGTGTGTGTACGTGTGTGTGTGTGTGTCTTTGGGTGTGTGAGTGTGTGCGTGTGTGTGACACAGTTCAGCTCCATGCTGATGTGATATAAAGACAATGGACTGAACAGCAGCAAGACATCTTCAGTCAGAGGTTTTTCCAGTTAGAGATTCAAATACTTTCCGAACAAATAGATAATAAACTAAGAGGCTGTAGTATAATAATTAATACTTCATTAAACCCAGTTAGGATGTTATCCATCTATAGTTTGGCACCCAGGAAGTGGTTTGGGGGTTAAAGACTGTCCTCAAGGTTTTCACAGTGGCTCACCTCTGTTGAACCGGGGTCCTCCAGCCAAAATACACACAATGACATTCCATATATTTTTCACTGCTTATCCGGCCGGCTCAGGCGCAGGGACTTCTCTGTCTAGATAATGTAGTATCTAGTTTTATTTAATTAGAACAGGTATCGATACTTAAATGCCACTTATGTGGTTGGTAGTTCGCAGAAAAGACCATGCCCATTTAAAAAAAGGCACTGCAGTGGGCAGCCCCTCCTCTACAACATCTCCCTGAAGGACCCATTGTCTACTGTGTTGCCAGCTTAGCAAGTTGTCACTAACTAGCAAGTTTATGGACTGTTCAGGGAAACTGCAGCTAGTCTGAGTTTTTGGAGACTTTTACAGACTGATGTGATGTGATGTGAAGGTTTTATGAGAGCAGCGGCCCAGCCTGGAACAGCAGATGTTCTCTTCTGCTCCACCAGTTTGAAGCTGCTTCTGGCTTACAGGTACATATTAAGGCCTTTTATTGTAGACTATAACATTAAAATGTTCATTGTTAAAATGTTTTAATCTTTATAGTTAAAAACAAAAGTAGTGTGTTCCATTTACTTGATCTGTTCTCCATTTTTGTGTACAAAAAGGACATGAGTGTAAATAAATTATCTAACTAGTAGTTTTCAATTTTGTTTTGTTTTACACCAATTTGTCTCTGCACAAACAAATAGCTTTAATACAATGCATTTATGTCACATTGAGTCTTTTCTTATACTCACTGATAGATTTTTGTTGTATTGTAGTATTTTTGTGGCATTCTAACAGTTTCTAAAAAGTTTTTCGTCCTCTGTATAATAGTATAGAAAGTAGTATTGCGTATATAGCATCATCCTTGGTATCGCTACTGCGTTTGAACTTTTAGTGTAACCCTACACTGCACTGATCAACCCATTTACGCCCCTGTCCTTCCCTGACTCAAGATACTTGAACTCAGACACCCAAAAGCAGGGACCCAGTCCAGAGGGCACCAAACCAGACCCTCTCAACACCTCGGCAGGTCCTAAAATATCCGTCCAAGGTTTTAAACAGAATCAGTAACAAAGGGAGGAGTCCAACTTATTGCCGGCATATTGACCAAGTGCTTCTAGTCGTTCAGGGACTGAACAGATCGTACAATGGCACACTCCATGCTACTGGAGCACCCACACTTGAGTCCCAGAGGGATAAGAGGACTACCACTCCAGTCTGCCAGTCCAGAGCCACTGTCCCCAGTGTCCACAAAATGTTGAAGAGGCCCGTCAACAATGACAGCCACACAATCTCCAGCGCCTTGAGGAACTCCAAGCAGATGTCTACCATTGTAGACTAGCCAGAGAGGTTTATGAATAGTAAAATGCTTTCCAGTGCAGTGACCAGTTCAATGTCAACCACAGGAGTGAGTTCGGCTGGAAATGCAGGAAATGTTCATGAGGGAGGAAATTTGAATATTTCTATGACAGAGGCCTCTGCAATATTCATTACTCCCGTGTGTCATGATATGTGTGTGTGGTTTTATGTGTCATGGTACATGTGGTTCTTTTAGTAAATCTCCAGACTAACGAAATCCCCGTTTACTTCAAAACATCTGGCGTGGCATTAGTCAGCTGTCTGTGACGTCTTCCTCCGTCACTGGGTTTTTTTTTTTTTTGAGGAAGTGGGTGTGTGCGAGCTGCCTCACGTCTCAGTAGCCAGTTAAACACGCCTTCTGTTCTACAGAACAGAAGGCGTGTTTAGATTATGACATCCACTGTAATTTGGCTGAATGATGACATAAAAAGAGTTAAAACATCTGGTTCCTCCTTTTTCCTCTTCCTCATTTTCACTTCTTAAAAAGTTAAAGCCCATGAGAAGCACTTTGTGAGCAGGAACGCTGGTCTGAGGAGTAATGATGAGACTTTAGAAATCTGATCTGAACAGACAACCATGTTCATGAAATCAAGGCAGCATCTGTGGGTGCGTCTTCGGCAGGATGTTTCACAATGAGCTCATTTGATCTCCACTAGCAGCTTCATCTATGACATCACTAAAAAACTACTAAGTGGTTCTAAAAACGCTGCCTCTGATGAATGATACGTCACACAGGACGGAAGTTTGTGGTGCAAAGACATACAGATGAGCCATGGTGTTGATACGAATACTGCACGTCACATCGCCACATGAACACTGGGTGGCAAAACCACTGGTAGTGCAGTCTGAAACAATGCCAAAGACATTTGTTCAACTGGACTTTTTACAGACATTAAAATGGCCTGAACAGTACCAGAACTTCAGAACTCAGAAGTCCTGTTCTGGGGACTGATCTGGAGTTCCTGAAGCGGACTGCTGAACTTGAGTGACAATTCTTTACTTCCTCCACACAACACAGGCTTCAGGAGGCCATTCCTGCAGCAGACACAGAAGCTTGGAAAAGTATTTATCCTTATTACTAATCATTTCATGGCCTTTTCTGATTTTGGGAATAATTATTTCATTCATGGATGCTCTGTGTTGAGACTCAACCATTCTGGAGAAGATGTAGTCTCTGAAGCAGATGTCATCAAATCAATCCATACACATCATGACTGTGGTCTGAAGACCTGTCTGTCATGAATAGCTCAGCATCATTCAGCAGCACATGATAAGCTTGTCTGATTAAATTCTTGAAATTCTCAGTCTTTCACCCATCTGAGCTGTCAGATGAGCACCCCTTATCAAAGCTGCTTTAAGACCCTTTTCATTCAGTACAAATGTTTAAAGCTCTGCTTAATGGCACACTCATTGCTGTTCGACCTTTGCATGCAGCATATTTTCTCTGAGCTGCTGGTTTCTGAGTGCTTTTGTGTGTTTGTACCTTTTCCTGAAGCTGAGTGTAAATTCGGATCTGACTGACACAAATTCTGTTACAGTGAAACTAGTGTGTGCAAATCCACCAAAACACACAATTCTGCGTTTCTGGGTCACTTTTCAGCTGCAAGTGGTACTGAGTTAGTTAACAAAGATAGAGCAGGTGTTGGTTTTACTTTCAGTCACATGTAAAATAAAGAGGAGATCTCTGAAAACCCAGCAAGTCATGTCCAAGCTGTTAGTTATCCAAGTAAAAACAGATGAAACAGGACTTTCCAAATTCTACTTCCAAGATTATCCAACCTGAACCCCTGCCGGACTGAGTCCTGGATCTCCGTTTGCCGGCCTTCACCTACCGGACCACTCTCATTTAGCGACTTTGTGCTGAGGTGACTAGGAAAACAGAGGAATCATTTAGAGCTTCTGTTTTCTTTCAGATACGACGTTGGAGCATCATGTCAGTTATCAGGAGGCCATGCTGCTGACATGGAGCTTGATGTAAGAATTCCTAAAATGTTCTCAATGTCAGTGATGACAAGGAGACTCTGGATGAACCTCACTACACACAGACCGACAACTCTCAGTCTGGTTATGTAGAAGACTTTTATCTGACTGAAGGTCAAATAGTTGGCATCAATCAGGAATTGCTTGACAGGAAGTCATGACAAGCTTGATCAAAGCATTTACCTGACTCATGTTAGAAAGATTCTTTTTTCCCCCCTTTATGAAAACATCAGGACTCATTTCTTGTTAATTCCTTCCTCCTTAATCTGAAAATAAAATAAAAAAATTTAAGTCAAACAGATTCAGGCAAGATTTTTTTTTGTGCTGCATTATTTAGCAGCTCTAGTCCTTTGTGGTCTTCCCGTTTTTTAAAAGTTTCAAAATCTGGAGCGATCAGAAAAGTTAGATGCTAAAATGATTTAAATATTGTTGCACGTTGCAAGAAAAGTAATCCTGAAATCCCTTTTCTAGAATTCATCCAGCAGGCAGGAGGATTGGTGTGGAAAAACTAGAGTTGTTCCGATACCGGTATCGGTATCGGAAATGCCTACGATACTGCCCCAAATTCTGGTATCGGTATCGGCGAGTCCTGGAGTTCATATTGCAATTCGATACCACATAATTTATGCAAACAAGTATCTATTTACTGATTAGCTTTATTTGCTCTGACACAGTTCTTCTTCATTATTCTTAAAGCAGTTGCACTGTGCCGCCGCCTGCAGCTTAATGCTTTAGAGGGTTAGACAAAGAGCTAATAGTGATGATGTCAGCGGTGTGGAGATATTTCACTCTGGATTCTCCCACCTGCAAGAATTCATTTGAAGATAAATGGGATAAGTTTGCTGTATTCATTCATTTTTAAAAAAAAGTTTAACCCGAGTCAGGCCTTATCACAATACTAATCATCTCACAGTCATGGAGGTGTAATATGATATTTGTTTTATAATGTAGTGGTATCGGTACTTGGTATCGGCTGATACCCATAGCACAAGTATCGGAATCGGTATCGGGAAGAAAAAAATGGTATCGGAACATCTCTAGGAAAAACAATCACTTTTTTCTTACATGGGGGAATTCATGATAGTCTGGCTCAAGGTTATTGATTAGGACTCTACTGGGATTAAACGGGATGCATATAAACGGAGTCTCTGACCAGTAACGGAGGACAACTCTGCGTACTAGCAACTCTGCGTATATTCGAGCTGAACTACGTGCCGCTATGTTTGTGTTATGAAAAATTACCGATACAGAGATTTACGATGATAACCTATATCATTTTTGCCCATATTGATAATTTTATATCTCAAGAAAATGAAAATACAGTGGGGGTGACCGGTCAATTCCGATTGGTCTAAGTATGAATTAATTCATTTGAAATATTTTACAAAATATGATTCCCATCATCTTCAGAAAAGGGAGCAGCACGGTGGACCCGTACATCAGTCTTATTTTACATCAGTGGCAAATAGAAATTGTGCACCATATTGCTGTTATCGTCCATTTATCATTATCGAGATGAACTCCTCAATATATCGTAATACTGATTTGAGGCCATATCGCCCAGCCTTATAAGGGAGTACTGCCAGGTTGTTGCCATGCTCGTCTAGCTAGTGTGCATGTCAGGTCTGGAGGAGCTGGACCTACGCGGAGAATACAGCGGTCATGCCCCGAAACAGACAGCTCAAGTGTAAGTCCAGCTTACGTTTTAACTTTGTGATATGAAATTTAAAAGGTTCTTTCAGCAAAAACCATTCTTTCAATGGTTTCCCTCTGGGCGGTGCCTCCGCCGCTTTGCCTGCAGGACTGAGAGGAGAAGAGCCACCTTTACCCCCAAAGCCACTCTGCTCTTTTACTCCAGCTGCTGATTCCTTTTCCATACCCACAGTCCCTCTCCCCGGACTCATACAATCTGACAAACTTTATATTCAGTGACCTAAGTCCCCTTATTCAACATTTAATACTTTTTATATAATGTATTTTCAGTATTTATATTTTTTCCTTTTCTTCTATTTTTCATCTTTTTTTTATATCTTATTGTCATTACCTGACCTATTTTATTCTGCTCAGCTGTATACCGAAATTGCCCCTCGGGGATAAATACATTTCTGAAATCTGAAAGCACATCAGCTCTGGTCACATTCCTGTAAAGCTGCAGACAGAAATCCACTAATCAAGGAAACCTTCCCTCACACATCAGACTTTAGGTTTTACTTTCCCGGGGCATCAGGATGTCTTACCTCCGCCGTACATGACTGCCAACATGATGGAGGAGATCCAGGACACTTGGCTTGGTGTGGCATTGAAGATGACCTCAATATCTTTGAAGAAGACAGTGATGGATTTGGGGAAGGCGTAGGAGAAGCCAATGCAGATGAAGGCACCTGCCACCACCACCCAACCCCAGCCCCCTTCAGGAGGGGTGTATCCCACAGGTCCACCCACAGCTGCAGGCATGGCGATCCAAACGCAGAGTGGCTCAAATACTGATCAGGGTTCAGAACAGCACCTGGAAGGAGAGAGAAGAAAAGGTTGAAAAAAAAATCAACCATCTTTTATTTCAGGCTGGAAGTTCCATGTGTCTCCATGTGTCCTGTACTGAGTAGTCCACATTTATTCAGAATAATTTTTACTTAAACCTAAATATTTCAGGGTTTTTCTTTGGGTAGTTGGTTAAAATAAATCAGTGTGTATCATCATCACAACACTTTCTCCTACTCCTTTATCCTGACACGTGGACAGCTGATTTTTTTTCAGGCAAAGTTTACCTCTACACATGAGGCGAGTGACAGCAGGACTGGTCACATCAGATAGACCTGAAGAATCAGAACCATTTTTAATCTCTTTAAAGGGACTATACCCGATTTCACGTCCGGCTAGCTTAGTTAGCGATAGTGGCTATTTTTTTTAGCTTTTGTGTGACGCTTTTTCTTGGCTAAGGGGTTTAACTTTCATAATTTGACTCCACATCACTATGGGAACCCTATTACTGGCTGATCGGAGTCTGGACGTTCAAAAAATTAACCCGGCAGAGAGAGCGTCTCGCCAATGTTAAAAAACTAGCCGATTTCGCTAACTAAAATGCCCTGGACTTGTACATGCGCAATCAATGAGTCATTAATTGTAATGAAATTACCACTTTTACCACAAACTATACCACGTAGAAAACCATTTTTCTTAGAAAGATTAAAATAATATCAGGTATAGTTCCTTTAATGTTTTTACATTTTACCTCAAAGACAGTTGTTCCCCAGCTGTGGGTCCAGACCCCCATATGGGTTGCAAGATCATTTCAGGGGTCGCCAGATAATTTGTGAAATATATAACCTATATTTATGAAATAAATTTGGGATATTTATCATGGCTGTGAAAATCAAGTCATTCATAAATCAAAATGTACACCTTAATTCTTTAACATGTGAATGCATAAATCCACATTAATCTTCCATATTTATAAAGACAGACAATTGTCAAGCCTTATATTTAGAGGATTCTGCAGTATGACACATCTGATATATAATTAATTGCCACTGCAGAAGGGACTAACACCAATATATGTAATCTTTGGGGTTGTGGCTCAAAAGGTTTGGGAACCAGTGCTAAGAGACCGGCCTGCATATCAGTTTCAGTACATCAGTGCTGAAGCTCCACATGAACACTGCAGATGATACATGATGGTACCGAGAGCAGGTCCACTTGTTCCCACTAACTGCACTTGCAACATGTGCAACATTTCAGCACACGTGCTGAGCAGACGGGTTAAATTACCACACACTATAAACAGTATCTGTGCAAAGAACATGAGTCACAAGTCCTGAAATAAAACTGGAAGCATCACGCTTGATCCAACTCTGTCTGGTTCTACAATGAGAAAATAATCTGACCCAAAGGTATATACATAACCAGGGTGAGGACAGAGACGTATGTGAAACTTTGGGATAAACGGACATCTGAGCCTCAAGTTCTGATAAGTGAATCTCTACAGTTACTGACCTCAGCTAAAAACAAAGGCTTCACAGAAGCTCGCAGTTCACACTTCCTCATCATGTTTGTTTAAACCATGTCAGAAAACTGACTCAGCTCTGACCTCGACCCAATCCAGGGCCTCTGTCACCAGGGAGGAAGTCTGACAGCAACTCTCCACACCCCCCACCATTTGTACTGGTCAAACTGGTCATGCTGGTCACAACTTTACAGAAAACACCATGAGGTTAAAGCAGCCTCTCAGCACTGTCCTACACAAAGGCTAAAAGTCATCCAAGAGAACAGCTGATCCCTCTTCACATTCTAGAGGGAGGGAGCGATCAGACCAAAATGTCATCTAGATACAGCGTCTCCCCTTTGCCGACCCCCAGCCTTTAATGTATTTTGACCTTAGAAGAGCGTAAATTACGCAGTGAAATGTCACCCACAGCGTTTCACCTCCAACCATGAAGTTTAACTGTTCCCAGAGGGTCCAAGTGGCTCATAATTGTTCCCCACATTGTCGGAGGTCCGATTTCTTTTCTATACCATCACAGCCTATGGTGGTGGTGTGTGTGTGTATGTGTGTGTGTGTGTGCTTGGTGGTGGTGGGTGGGGGGTCTCTTTTACTAAACAGAGAAATAAAGATATTTGATATTTCTGAAACCATCAAACCTGTAATGACACAACTGAAAAAATAATTAACTAACTGTAATATGTAACCAGGATTACTGAGCCTGTCCAGCCTGAAAATCTCTTGGAATAAGCTTGAGGAATACGTTTTCTGTCAGATGAAGATTTGGAACAAGCTGGAATGTTATCTGCAATGTTATTCAGAAACAAAAATGATGAATCTTTGATGAAAAAAGAATAGAAGAACATTAAAATAATGGAAAACTTATTAGCCACACAGCTTGATATGATCAGGTAACCCCTTCCTCCCATTATGAAGTCAATATGGGTGGTCTGGTGCCTGGCTGAATGAACTTCTATAAATAAAATAATTAAATTATATAAAATCTGAATTGGTTTTGGCAAAACAAACTGGGGGGACTGGGTCAGGAAGTAAATGTTGTAATATCCCAGACCACAGTTATTTTACTTCCTGGTTGTTTTTTATTGTTCCTGTTTGGCTGAGAGATTAAAAACATCAATCTGTCTTTGACAGACTCATAAAGTAAATTTATTTCAAACTCAACCGTATTTATTTATCCTGCTGAAAGGTCACTTGTGTGTTGCAACAGCATGTCAGCGAAGAAAGTTTTCTGTCCACAGCAAAAGTAACTATGGAGTCTGTTTCAATCAATTGTTCAGGACCATCCAGATCAGTGATTAACCACGGGGTTAACCATACTGGGTCAGTCGGAGTCACCTGGAAGGCTGCAAGAAGACTACAGACAGTATTGTGCTGATGGGCTGCAAGGGTCATAACGGCTTTAAAGCTCAGTTGCTATGCAGCCTCCCACCATTTGGTGGCAATAATATATCTGTAATTTGTTTAACAAACCCCAGAAGAAGACATTCAGCTAACCTCTAGCCTGTAGGGAAAGTTACGAGGAACTTTTCTATTATAATTAAGTCAAAATTGGCCTCAACCCCCCCTAAAATGCAAAATACTGTGCAACAACAAACCGATTCTGTTTTATTTTTCTCCTATTTTACAGAAACAGGAAAAACATGAAACTGCAAACAACTTCATGGTGGCAAATTGGACTGACAGTGGTAAAAACACGCTCCAGATCCTCTGTAGGTGGGGGAGACCAAGAAAGGAAGCACTTTAATTAGTGCTAATGAAGAGAGAAAAACGGGAGCCTTATCACATTCACTGGAAACTTAGGCGAGAGCGAACCATGGAAGTTGGGCTGAGCTTCTTTCATTCATGTCAGATAAAAACTTATTCCAGAAACCAAACTAATGGCAATCGCAAAGAAGTGAGCTGACTCTGGATATAGAGAGATCAGTAGTGATCGGTGACCTGCAGACGCTCCACAGTTTACCGTTCATGCTCTCTCAGTCTGTCTGATTGCATACTTTCATAAATATCAATAATGCAATTCTACAGTCACTGAATGAAGAGCTTCTGTGGGAAGATTGAAGTTAAACTTTTTATATCAGTTGGGGACTGAATGGGACAAACCAGGTCGGGGCCTTGTGGACTGGATGTTTTCCAATTGTACTTTAAAAAATGATTATCCAGCCAACAAAGTGGACAACGCCCACACTGCTCATGAAATGAAAGAGCAAGATGTCCACTAGAACTCGGTCTAAACTTGAAGCACAGAGGAGCCAAAGCCGGCTCAATCCATGGCTCTCAGTATCTGGACCGGTTTTCTGCTGTTCTACGGTAAGCAACAGAGTTTAAAATATATAAATGGATACAAAGAATCTGTGTGACATTTAGGAGGGAAAACAAGGACTCAGTCCTGTTCATGGATAATGACGAAGTAGGTTTTGTACCATACAGTATCTCCTGGTTACACACCTATTAATAAACAAGCTGCTGAGGCTGTTTTGATCAGTTCAGCCCGCGTGCCAGCGCTGTGTGTGAGGCTGTCATGTGATCTCTCCATTGAGCTCTGACCCTCAGAGACGGCATGTGAAGCTCATGCAGCATAGATAACACATTAGGCCATTAGTGCAGGACAGATAACACATGAATGGCTGCATCGAATAAATCTTAGCTGAGACTCCACTGCAGAGGGACCAGGACTAGTGGGCTACTGGTATTGGTATGCAGCAGGGCCTTGATGGGCCCTGACGTTTCCAAGGTGAAACTGTTTGGAGGCTGTGCGTGTTTCAAGCAAAGCTTTCCTCCACAGATGAGGCGGGTGAAAACTGGTTACATCACAATTCAGCTCAACTAAACAATTATAGACACTCACTGTTCTCGCGCGTTTTCCAGCTCAAATTTATAACTGGCCAGTTAGCCCAGTTATAGATGTGCTAACGGACCATAGAGATGGACCAGCTGACAACAGAGGGGGGTAACTGGCCGCCCTGACAGTGCCCCGGTATCTTCCACCAGGAGGGACTTTTTCCTTCGTGATACCACTGAGTTTCCTCGTGATCTATTTCCTGCACTAGTGCGTTTCACTGGCAGCATGTAATGCGCGCGTGCTTACACATGGTTACTGCATGGCGACATATGGGCATATCCGTATCAAGCGGTATTCATTATTCTGAGAGGTGTGTCGTTTCTACCTAGCAGGTCCCGCATGAATCGCGACCCCTGACCTCGTGTCCTTCAACCTGTGTCGTAAAGTGGCTCCCGGGCGGACAAGAAGCGGAGGGCCGGTCACAGGTCAGCAGCTTAGCTGAGCCACACGTAGGTGTGAAAACCGCCGCTCAGCATCAGCGAAAATCCGGTTAATCAGCACCGAGTCGTAGTAAAAGGATTTACGGGCAGCGGACCCGGAGAGGATCACAGGCATGGAGAGAGGATCACAGACATGGAGCTAGGTCATTCATACCTCAGACTTGCTAGTTACCAGTATCACTAACTGGGATGTGAACGGGGAACAACACGCGTTTTCTTTCAGATGCCAAATTCTGCATCATTAAACATCATGCTGCGACAGTGAGTCCGTCTGACAAACGTCCACTCACCTCCGGTGTCCGTTGCTGGTGTGAGAGTCTCACGCGTTTTCTGTAAGTAGGGCAGCACGCTGCTTCTCCAGCCTGGGGTACCACACAGCTCGCATTGTAGCGCTCCGAGATAATGGGGACGGTATTACAGTCGCTGCGCATGCGTACTACGTACCTGACGTGTGGCGTGTGGGAGGGGTGGGGGACTGACAAATCGCACGTGCACACAAGAAGGTGGGGCACAACCTTTACTGCACGTCTCCAATGGCAAGTTACTTTCAACATTTTATTCTGGTTTAGTATAAAAAAAGTGTTTTTTGGGTCGAATTCGGAATGAAAAATATTTTCCTTATTCACCGAAATAGTCTGTCTGACTGACTGACTGTCTGTCTGTCTGTCTCGCTGTCTGACTGTCTGTCTGACTGTCTGACTGCATGTCTGTCTGACTGACTGTCTGTCTGAATGACTGACTGACTGACTGTCTGACTGACTGACTGTCTGACTGCATGTCTGTCTGACTGACTGTCTGTCTGACTGACTGACTGACTGACTGTCTGACTGACTGTCTGTCTGTTGTCTGTCTGACTGACTGTCTAACTGACTGACTGTCTGACTGCAGGTCTGTCTGTGTCTGTCTGTCTGACTGACTGTCTGTCTGACTGACTGTCTGACTGACTAAATGTCTGTCTTTCTGACTGTCTGACTGTCTGACTGTCTGTCTGTCTGTCTGACTGACTGTCTGTCTGTCTGTCTGACTGTCTGTCTGACTGTCTGACTGACTAAATGTCTGTCTGTCTGACTGTCTGACTGTCTGACTGTCTGTCTGTCTGTCTGACTGACTGTCTGTCTGTCTGTCTCGCTGTCTGACTGTCTGTCTGACTGTCTGTCTTACTGTCTGTCTGACTGTCTGACTGCATGTCTGTCTGACTGTCTGTCTTTCTGACTGACTGACTGACTGACTGTCTGACTGACTGTCTGTCTGTCTGTCTGACT
>JBBBVT010000014.1:24308099-24325170 GCA_037177035.1 Craterocephalus eyresii
TATGAGGGCTAAAAACTTTTTAGATATGAGTGTGACAGTTTAACCATCTTCCCATCAGGGCTGTAAGTTACAACCCTTATGGGTTACAACTTGTAACTACAGTATATTCACATAGAGGAGAACATTTAAATTCCCAATATTGATCTGTTTGTCTAACCAACTCTGCTATAGAACTTCCTTCACCTCTGACATACTAACAGACAAGTCCATTTTCATCAACCCTCTCACCTTTATCTCAGTTGGCTTACCTTCGTGTTTTTTCTCTGCAGAATCAGAACAGCTTGCATCACTGACGCTAAAACTGTCTAAACTGTCGGGCGTAACATCCAATCAACTGTGCTGAATCTGAGCAGAAAGTAAATCCCAATAACTTCTGATTTTATCCGGCTTCTTCTGTCTGATGTCACATTAGTAACACACACCAGAGACCCAGGGCTGCTGGAGCCATGCATGCCATTGCATCTATGCCGTGTTCACATAACTGTTCTTTGGATCACCAGCTGTCTCCGTACTTTCTTCTTCCCATCACTCTGGTGCAGGGCATCTAGTTTAGTCTGTTCCAGAGCTGAGCCTCCTTCTTTAGAATCTTTTTGGTAAAGTCTAATCTATACTTCTATTCTCAAGGCTGATTAATGGTTCATGATTAATGGAAATTATCCCACTTCTGTTCCCCAGCTTAAAACTGTCCTGTCTTTCTTTCAGAATGAACCTGTTGGTTTAGTCACTCCTAACATTTCTGCTCACTCTGATGGAGTTCCTCTTCTTGTCATCTTCAGGATGGTCTGTTTCACATCCAGCAAGAGCTCACTTGACTACAGACATTTTACCTGCTTGATTGAGAATGGATTGATGATTAGTGAATACACCTGTCTGCATACGAATGCTCTCAAATTAAAGATGAGAGTGTGCACTTTAAGCCCACGTTGATAAGAAAACTTAATCTGAATTATGTTTTGGTAAACAGCTGAAATAACTATACTTGTATCAGTGTCCAAATATCTATATGGACAGGACCATGTATTTGTCCAGTGTTCTTGGTTCTTTGCAATGATAAATAAAGTTTTCTGGTGAGCTGTTTTCCTTCCTTCTTGTATTCACTGGCATATTGCTGCTGTCAGATGAGTGTGTTGTTTCTTGTGCAGGTGTATCAACATAATGGTGAGCACCAAGGGAGGAATGTGGGGCCAAATGGAGAGAGATGTTATTTTTTTCAACTCTGGAATAATATGAAGAGGCTAAAAAATAACATCTAATGATAAACCAGGGAATTATGTTTTTTGGGCTGGCCACTGGCATTTCTATGGTGGGAGCCATCAAGCTGAAGTTAACCACCCACTAAATCATGTTCAAACTTGGATACCTGTATACTGATGCTATTAGCAGATTTGATTACAGATCTATGATCCTCACTAAAGGAAAATACAGCTAGACATACTGTATGTGATTCAAAGAAAGTTAATTGGTGTCAGGTTTGCATGCTGGTTTTGGCTTTGATAGTAAATTATTTACCACTTTACCAGCAGGCTGGACTCTCCTCCAGGAGTCTAGTTGACTTAATTCAGCTCTAAGGACCATCAGGACCTGGATGAAGGATGATTGAAGATCAGCACTGATCTAATCTGACTGTGGTGGACCAAGCACTCTATAACAGAAGCTCTGCTGTGATAGGTGGATGATGGATCATCTGCAGCCTTGTTATTTGTCAGGTCTTAACGTCCTGTTAGAGGGCTAAGGTCATAGATTTGGTTCAGTTTTAGTGTGTGGGCCAGTTCTGGGACACCATAGTAAACTTCTTCCAAGAAGTTTTAGGCCATCATGGGGTCAGTTCACTTCAGCTATCTGAGTAAGAACCATATCTAAAATGTGAAATAAGTTTACAGTTGTTTTGTAATTAATATAAACATTTTTATCTTAGCCTGATATTTGTTTAACATGTTTTATTGTTCATATTCGAATAGGTTCACCATGAAACAGAGTGCATAGTTGGAAGGTAAAGATACAAAGTCTATTCAAAGAACATGACCAGAGGGTTCAGTATGTGGCCTTATCTCAGCTTGTGCTACATGAAATGAATAAAATTTCACACAAACCAGATAATCGGCCTTTCTGAGAACACTGAGCACATGGTTTTTAGTTTAAGGCCCACAGTTATTCAGAAAAATGGATCGGTGTGGTTCAACCACAAGAGATACTGTCCAAGTCATCTGTCTGTCTCCTTCAGACAGGATGAAGAACTTTAAATGAAAGCCATGTGGAGAATCCACCCACATCTGCCCACCAATCACAGCAGAGGTGGAGCAGCAACCTCCTGGCCCCTTGAACTGGGACAGCCAGGAGAAAAATAAAGATGAGGGTTTGTTTCCTGTCCTCCATGTTTTCATATGTACAAAACATGTAGCACACGCACATAGTTGTGCACGATGAGACATGCACTGATACAGCAGTTCAGTTTGGTGACCGACAAAATTTTCTCACAAAAAGGAGAGTTAAAACCAAACAAACCATTCCAGCAAAGTTCCAGCAAAGCTGTTCACTTTGACCATGGAGACAGGAAGAGAGACAAGACAGGTCTAAACTGGTTTGGTCCAGGTGGAGGAAAGTTTCCTGTTACTATGGATCTGTTAGTGAACATCCTGATCAGAAGGAGTTACAGGTTCAGCCTGTATGCCAGAGACTTATGGACAAGATGATGAACATCACTCTGTGACAGGATGTTCCAGATTCTGACAAGATTCAAGAACATCATGATCCTACACTGTTATGATTTCTTTGTTTGTTAAATGTCACTGAACTGGATTGTACTTGATCATTATTGTATTGATGCTGGTCTGTTTCTTTCATGTGGCTATTATTCCCCTTTGCTTTGGGTCAGAATTTTAGGTCACAAAGGACTTTTGAGAATATCTTGTCCAAGATTGAGTGGATATAAGAAATTTGAAGAAAATGATTAAGTATGAAACAAGTTTTAACAGCTCAACAAAAATGAAAGAAAAAAACTTGTCTGATCACACAAGTATTGGTGAAAACGCTCAGGGGTGTTTCCCAGCATCTAAAGTTGTTCATCTGATAAGCTTTTAGTGAATGAAAGAGGTTCAAGTTTCCTGTTCAGGTATCCTGTTGCTCTCTACATATAACACAAAGACAGTCCAAGTACAAAGGAGAAGACAGCACATAAGTGTGGACTTTTTATAGTTTGAAATAGATAAAAGTACAGGATTATGAAGTGCCGTGGACGTTCAGGAAGAAGATCTATTTTCCTGAATGATGTTATGCAAGCATGCTGTTGGCTGGCAGGTAGGTGGTGTCAGATAGATAGAAAAAAGCTTTTGTTGCCATCTGGTGGTCCAACAGGAACATTACATTGTCGACTCTTGGCAATGTCACTTCTTATCCACCCGCTGGACATAAATAGATCTAACGGGAATTCTCTGATATAATTATTTTGTTGCTAATTTAATGAATATAACTTACGCTTGTTTATTAAGTATTTCTCATTTTAAACTAATTTTTTCTAGTAAAGATGTTTTGTTGTTTGTGAAGCGGATGTGGTTAAATCACCACCCTGGCGCAGGGATCCACGCGCCGGCCGGCCATCACCTGGCGGAGGGATATGTCAGTAAATTAAGGCTCGTCGGAAATCAGGTGTGACAACATAAAAACTCTTCCCACAGCCCAGGTGCGTGTAAAAATGCTGACAACAGACTGTTAGAATAAAATCAGCTGATCATCTCGAAACCTGTAGAAACCTGGTTCATCACCTGCGAGTCCAGACAGGAAACAGACAAACAGACTCATCATAGTAAGACTATACTCTTCTTCATGACACCTGACCTGAGTCGGTCTCTGCTCAGACATAAAACGGTTTCTTTCTTGTCTACCAGTAATTCTCTGTTTTGTTTCATGTTATTATATTAGTTTTGTATTATTACAGTTTTTTTTATAAAAACAAAACACTTATCCATTTCTAGATTAAACCATAATGAGTATTAAGAATAAAAAGAGAATGATCTTTTTTACATTTACACAGACACGTAGACATGTTTTCAGTAGTTTTTCCCCCTGGGAAACCTGATTTTTTTGTTGTCTTTTTTAACTAAGGAAAGATGACAAATATTGCATACATTTGACAGGTAATATCTGGATACAGGTTTATCTTTTTTAATGAATGAATAACTGAACTTTTAAGCGTTGCTAGAACTAATCATGACTTTATCAAGACAAATATTAAATATCAATACAACAGAAAGGTCGCTATTTACCAGAGTAGCTACTTCTCACTTAATTTCTGATGTTTTTCCTCTTTGAAAAAGAGGAAACATGTTAAATCTTCTGACAAGCAAAAAGAGATCCCGATTCAAGATATAAGGTGGAAAATCCAATGTATGATGGAGATCCAGGGTAGGCTGGAGATGTTTGACTTGACGCATCAGAGGCTTGTCAGATATGTGAACAGCGGGACATTAGATTGATTAGATGTAAATATAAAAAACAAATACGGATGGAATGTCTCTGTTTTCATCCTCAAAATAATTGAGTGAAGCTTTTCTCCAAAGCGACTTGCATCTGAGGGCAAGGAAGGTAAAGTGTCTTGCCCAAGGACACAACAGTTGACTGGGAGCAGGATTCAAAGTGTCAACCTTTTGAGTTGTTGGAAGATCTGCTTGTGGAATTTGTTAGTGAATTGTTATCCATGGTAGTTGGCTGATATATCTCTCATGAGACCACAGCAGGATCATTTCTATACTTGGCATACAGAAGATGGAGGTGACGCAGGCTGGACTTTGGTCTGAATGCTGCTTCTGTCCACCAGGAAGTCCCGTACAGTGGAGCTGGAGTTTAATCAGACAAAAACTGGTGAGTGAAGCTAAAACAGTAGAACAGGATGTCTCAAACCAGTGAGTTTCACATCTGATGGGAAACTCCTGAGGATGGTGAGAGATTCTCTTTGGCAATACTGCTCAGAGTGGCTATAGATCAACATATAACAGATTAATATTCATACAAACTATACTAATTTCTGCAGCTGTTGCCTACAGCAGATCTATGACGACAAGTTCTTGGTCAGTAACAGAACCTCTGACCCTCATGGTGGTCTGAAAGTCATACAGTCCCGTCTCTACCAATACGTCTTGTCCCAAAGATTCCCTAGTTGCTTCACCTCTGGCTTAGCTTTATCTCTTCCTACAAATTCCCAATAAGAGCACATGGGATTCCAAAGAATTTCCCAGGAAAGGCTGCATATGGTTTCAGTTTCTGTTCTGAATGAATGACACCTACAATCACCCACCAGACGGCATGTTGGACAAAAAACTGGATCACCTTTGCTCTGAAACTAACCGTTTACACCAGGACGGAGGAGAGAGGACTTCTCTCCTTCACTCTTCAGTTTCATGGCTCTGAAAGAGATCCTGATCCTTGACTGACATAGATCATCCATCCTGACATTGCTGGCATTGTTTCCCCTGACTAATGGCTTTTCTGGTTGGAAACAAATAAACAATACTGTACCATCAGTGCCTGATTCATGCAAATTTGCAACTAAAAGGACACATGCAGAGTCAAACATGTTTCTAACATGTTATTTGATTCATAGAAGCACAGTTCAATGAATGACTCACATCCTGCAAAGTCGTCACCTTGTCAGGAAGTGGGAAGAGTCAGAGAGTTTCCTGGAATTGAGTCTGGGAACTTCCCACCCCTTGTGCTCCATGCTGCTGGATCAGTCTGGTTATTGCGGCTTGTACTGTACCTGCAAGGTTCTGCTAAAAGCTGCTTGTTACTGGTTGTCAGGACGTTTAACTTGGTTCCATAGGAAAAAACAGACAGAGGAAGACGTGGCTCGGAGAGAATCATCAGAGGAAGGTAGATCTATTTTTATTTCTGTTGTTGGAGTTATGTTGTTGGAGAGGAATGGGAAGTTAAAGTATAATCTTTGACATCTTTCATGTCTTATTTCAACTTGCTGGAGCAATGCTGCTCTTTTAAACTTAACCTGTGGAATTTGCATGAGCTGTGTCGTTTTACATCCTGATTTGTTTTTTATCTAAACTCAGGGACAGTCACTGTTGTAATGAATTTAATTATTAGATAAAACATTCTGCAGGTGGATCTGGGAGTTAAACGTGACTTAGACATTTATGGAGGGAAGTTGAGATCAAATAAACGGGTCTGGTCTGGATGCTGTCTATTGAACTGATGCTGTTAGAAAGTCCAACTGTCTGTCTCAACTGCTTCTTGTTTTTGAATGAATGAAATGGATGAAAAACAGTTTCATTGAGGAAAATAACAACATTAAGAACCAATTTCAAAATCTTGCCATTTATCTTGATATCACAAAATGTAATTTGTCAAAAGTAATTTAGAAATCAGACATTTGAGGACATGAAACTGTTGGACATGAACTGTAGAAATTTCTGTAGTGTTTTCTCCAAATGCGGTGCCTCATTTGTCAACTGTTCTTACAAACAAACTCTTAACCCGACTTATGAACTTTCTCTTAGAATTGTGGCATTTACCAAAGTCCTTGTATATTAGAGACTCAAGAAAACTTTTACGATCATCTGAGTACTGGCATGTTAGAGTAAAATCAGCATACATGCTGTTCTGTTCGTACAATAAAACTACAGACATGTTTTTATCTGTTTTCAATAACTTGTGGTGAAGTTTAAATTATTTTATTCAAGATTAATGTCCAATACTGTAGATCACATCCCAATACTTTCCCTTACCTCAAGGGAAAATTATCCAATTTTTCATCCATGTTGTTTATTCAAGAATAAATCGCAGTAAAGACAGATTTAAATATTTCTGGTTTTCCTAACATCATCAATGCAAAAGACTGCACACGCCATATCTTTTCCCTCGACAGGACTATCCTCCATAAATGTCCAAATCACCTCCGACACCCAGATCCACCTTCTAAATGTTGTCTTTAAAAATGAAAATGTTCTAGCGGTGTATTCTTATTTTGTTTTCATTACGTTTGAAACCACCTGCTTGATAACGGCCATTACGTGGATGATTTGTCACTTGCTTGGTAGATGAACTGTATCTTAAAATCCTGCAACAGTAAAATGAAAATCTGCTGTACAAGCAGTACAAGATAAAAGAGGCTATTTAGTGATAGTTTATTCCACAGTGTACAGCTCACCCATTTTGCATCATGGAGATGAGCGTCTTGACGTATTCAAAGAATCGGCTTTATGCTGCTGTGCGGGATCAAGAGAAATAATTTACCGCTGCCTCACAGCAAGAAGGTCGCTGGTTCGAGCCCCGGGCTGGGCTGGAGCCAGAGGGGGCTGCTGGCTCGCGCTGAGAGGGGGGGTTTGAAACGGCGGCCTTTCTGTGTGGAGTTTGCATGTTCTCCCCACGTATGCATGGGTTCTCACCGGATACTCCGGCTTCCTCCCACTGTCCAAAGACATGCATGTGAGGTTAATTGGACACTCTAAAATCTTCCTAGGAGTGAGTGTGTCTGTGTGAATGGTTGTCTGTCCCCCTATATGTGGCCCTGCAACAGGCTGGCGATCTGTCAGGGTGTACCCCGCCTCACACCTGCAAATAGCTGGGATTGGCTCCAGCCCACCCGCGACCCAATTGGATTAAGTGGTACAGAAAATTAATGAATGAACAAATTTTTATACTATTTGAAGCTCACAATGTAATTAATTGTAATCAAGTAAACAGTTTAAAAAGGTGGAAAGTCAGGCTTCATTTCATTTCTTTTTTTTGTCTGTTTTCATCCACCCTCTTGTCATGTTGTTTTTTTTGGCATCTGTTTCACCTCTGTCAACGCCTTTCCGCACAGGAACATGAAGGCAACTGCTGTTTATGGGCACTTTTGGGCTATTTATCTGCAACTAGATCCTGCTGGTCTGTCCTTTCACCTTGTGACAGACTGGCAATCACCAATACAGGGAGAAATATATGAACAACTCTGCTGTTTATGAACACATTCATGAATCTGATGGAAGGTTTTGTAAAAAACTTAACAAGTTCAACTTAAAGAGAAATTTAAGAAGTTATTGGTGATTGAAACTGCTTTTTAGTTTGTTTTTATTTGTTTTGTTTTTTTACAATTTTGAATCAAATGAGTCTCTCTTGAACTGTTTGACTTATGGGTGGATGTTCTCTAAGACCAATTCATCCAGTGTTTTTGATGCACCTGAATAATAAACATTTAAAATCTTTGGATCTCATTAGTTTGAGTTTTGGTCCTAAGATCTGCTGTTTCTGTGGAATTATTTGCCATTAAATCTTCTAGGGTTTTATACGTTTATGACACAAAGACTGTCAGTAAACTGATTGTTATATGTAACTGCTTGTCCTCACAATGCAGCCTGCAACAATGTAGAAGTAAACAGTTTTCCTCTGCCTACATAGGCAGAGGAAAACTGCAGGCGGGTTTTCTATGATGCTTCTATGATGCTTGAGCACAAGTTGTATTTGCCCTCAGAACTCCATCTGCCAGGGGTCCCACAGGGAACAGATGGTGGGCGTCTGCATGCTCACCTGCCAGATATAACGGGTCTCCTGATGATGTCTGTTTCATTTGGATGAATGAAGTGAAAAGAGAGCATCAGCTTCACTTTGCTTCTGTGGCTGAAGAAGCAACTCTTTGTTTCTTCCCAGAATTTGGACTGTGTGTTCCAGGAAAGTTGACAAACACTGTGAAGATGACCTCTCTTCAACCATTCAGCCGCAAGCAGTGGTCCTCTCAGTCTCTGAAAGTCACCGCCAAGGAGCTGTCCATCGTCTACACCCGAGGAAAAAACAATGCTATCGCAGAACGTTTCTCCAGGTAAATCTGTCCTGTCTGTGTTCCTCATCAACCCTAATCTCTAGCTGGACTCTGCAGGCTTCACAGACAAACTAGTTTTTTGAGATGCTTTGATACCCAGAACTTTCCTAGGACAGATCAAGTAACTAATTATTGAGATGCGGTGGAGGGGGGTTGGCAGGTTGTTTCCTTTCTGCAGTTGTTTCCTTTGACCTCAGGGTGGTAAAGGTCACATGTTGTGGTCCATCAGTTTAGTCTTATCACAGAACAAATTTTCATATCTTCAGTAGTTATGAACAGATCGTTGTTAAAGACTATCTAGCAAAAAAACAAAGGATTTCCTTTAACTACATAAATGAAAGAGGCATTATTTAATGACGCACAACAGAATTTTTGCTATTTTCTTAGTCCCCATCGGCTTAATTCCAGCATCCGTCTTATATACTACATATACTTTGAGCACTCCCCAGCGAGTAATTCTGATTCTGTATCTCCGGCCTGAAGGAATCATCACCCTTATGCAGAGGGAGGTTCTGGTTTCCCACGATACAACTGGTAAATGGGCTGTACTTTAATAGTGTTTTCTAGTCATGTTGACCACTCAAAGTGCTTCGACACTACATTACCCAGTCTCACACACAAACACCAGTGCTTTTGAACATACCCCGATAGGCACATAAGGAGGCAACATGGGATTCCTTGATGAGTCAGTGGAGTAGAACTGATGCTGGGACATCATCACTCTCACCCTCTGAGGCCTGTCTGTTAAAAAAATCTAAAATCCATTGTGTCAAGTTAATATTCTGAAAATCATTCATTAGTTTCTGAGTTAAAATAGTTGGTTGGATGGTTTTAAAATCAGGTATGTCCTCAAATAAAAGTCAGTTCCCTCAAGATGTCCCAGCTGTTTGGGAGGATAACATTTGACCACAGGAACAATGACGGACTCCTGCCGCTTGTGGACCTCAGCTGCTCCAGTGACATGCTGAATATGTCAAAGACATGGCCCAGTTTCTTTGAACAATTTTAGTCTTCCTGTTGTGCCCTCTGGTCCAGGACTCTTATCCTCTTTTTTTAACTCCAAAATGACATAATGTAGTTCTAGTTTAAATTGGACAGTAGGCTGACAGACTGCTATTTCTACACTTTTTCCTGAGGGACTCTGAGAATGACATCTTAAATAAAACTCATTTAGAGCTTGAGATAGTTCTCTATTTGTTTTCTTTCAGCCCAGTAGGACTGTGGTCAGTTTGGGCCATATCTGTATTTTTTTTCATTTCATCCCATATAGCTGTAAGACCATTGCTGATCAGTTTCTCCTCCACCTTATCTTTATTTCCCAGTTTAGGCATCCTGATTTATGCTCTGACTTGCTTTAGGTGTTTGTCATTGAAAAAAGTTTCTGTTGGTATCAAATCATATTACTAAAATAAGTTATGTTTATATTTATTAGAATGATTCATTAATATCTTCTTTCTATGGATTCTGTACACAATGGTGAAGTCTTTACAGTGGTGAACAGGAACCACTTTATCCTGCTTTATTTATGAAGATTCTGACAGTTCTCACAAATTATATTCAGAGGACTTTGCAGGAGGACCCATCTGACAGATCACAAATTAACCAATCACTTGTCAATCTCACATTCTGGTACACACCCCTTAATAGTGAACTGTTATGCAATAGGTACTCAGGATCCGCAAGTGCTGAAATATATGTAGGCCTACTTGTACTCTGTATGAAAAAATGTGATATTGGTGCCTCCCTGTTTTTAAGAAATTACGAGGAACCTGATAGAAAAATTAAATGTAACTCAAAAGTGGGCTATTTTTTGGGGGGGGCTTTCCCTTCATCAGTCTGCTTTTTTTTTTTGTTTTTTTTTGTTGTACTGACTGGGGAGATCTCAGAGGAAACGGTGTATGATGCTGGATTAGCTGTTGTAAGGAGGAAAATCTGAAAAAGTTCTCTTGCTGGGTTTTGTACAGACTGTAGTGTTTGTGTAATTAAAGGTAATTCTGGCCTTTGTTAGTTAAGCAACAACCAGGGATTCATTAATGGCAAATGGGTGAAGTATTTGTCTGTAACACATTCTGATTTCCCAACTTCTAACCAATTTTTATGTTTTCAAAGGAGCTGCAACTTGGGAATGTCTGGCATAACTGTTATCTGCAATCAGTACAAAATAAGGTGTCAGAGAAAACAGATGTGATGTAGTCATAAAAACAGCTCGTGTCCATGTTGATGTTTTTGGAGAGGAGCAGGAACTTATTTTGAGAGTGAAGAGGTCTGACTTTATCAATGGTTTTCCTGCTCCACAGGTACCAGAGGGCAGCCGAGGAGGGCAGTGCAGAGAAGAGAACGGTAGGTAACCCGGGGAAGAGGAGGGGGTGGTGTGCTATTGAATGTTAAACCAGATGACAACACGATATCTTTAAAGTGTTGGAATTTTTCTGTAGTTTCCAGGTCGGCCTCAGACTTTTATCACTAAGGCAACAGGAAGTCTAGAAGCAAAATGCCTTCGGGGGTCGGGATGACTCTTAATCAGGCGTTTAATGGAGGTTTATTAGCAGCAGTACAGTCCAGTCAGGAGCCAATAAAACCAGAACCAAAGCCCTGATGTTCTGTTGGGCCTCCTTCAGGGTTCACACATGCATCATCCCATCATTTTAAACTCAACAATTTGTTTGAATGGTTCCAATAAATCCCAGTTTGCACTAGAGTCTAAACTCTGTGGAGGTCTGGAATATGTTTCAGATCAGCCACCGTGATGCCGTTTCCCTGAACTGAATTAGACAAGCAGAGTTTGTTTATCATAGTGTAGTAAATGACCCGGGTTGTACCTGTTCAGCAGACGGGGACTGTTCTGGTTTGATGGACCAGGTTGGTCCTGGTTTAACAGACCAGGTGTTCTGGTCTACAAACCAGGTCTGTTTTGGATTGACCAACCGTGTCAGTCTTGGTTACATATACATGACTGCTGTCTCCTGAAGTTGATGGTGAGTTCTTATGTCATCATGATCAGAGTCGGATCATGAGCTAAACCCCACGTCGTCTCTAACCTGACTCATCTAAGTCTTAAGAACTATTATCCTGGAAAACACTTGGCAATTCAGTAGTCAGCTGACCTCCGGACATTTCTGAACCAACCTGGGGTCCTCACCAACTTCGTTTTCAAGATGTTTCCTATATCCATTCATTGTGGGATGGAGATCATTTTGTAATTGCAGCCTCTAACTCAATGGATAATGCCACCGTGGTAGATGTTACAGTTCCACATTGTTTGATCCAGATCATGCTGATATTCTGTATTCGGGGATCCAGAAGGTTCAACATATGTCTGGGTGGGTTGTTAGGCCTTTTGGGTTTTTTCTTAGGTGACTGACCCAATGCCTTGCGGTCTGTTTTGTGAGTGCTTATAGAATGCTTATTATTGAATTGGCGTATAAAACAAAGAGGTTTTGCAAGAGAATATTCTGTTTGGGCTTGGAGGAAAGTCTGAAAGTGTTGGATTTCTACATTACATTTACTGTGCGAGATACTTCAAAGTGCTTTACATAAAACGATGATGATGCAAAGAATCCATTAAAAATAGGAAAAGGCAGCAACGAATAAAAGTCACAATAGAATTATCATTAAAAAGTCATTACAAATCATGAATAAATTGATTGAAATTGCAAGATAAGTTTTAAGTTACTGTAGATTTCATGCATTTTCAGATGCATCTTGTGTCTAATAGATTGTTTATCTTCAATACCGTGAATTGAATTTAGTGACTGAAACTGGACTATTTACCCGTACCATGAGACAATTCAAAACTCAGTGGTTCTAACTCATTTGAGTCTTTAAGAGGACAGAGAGGCATATTAGAAGCTTCTTTTTGTATCTGGGGTTCGTCTCTTAAGTTTTCCTTATGTGTTCAGTGTCTTATTATTCCTGCTTTCATGCTTCCAGTGAAATAGTTTTGACTGAGTCATCTTCATCTCCACATCATCTTCACCTCTTATGTGATCTGACTTGCGCACAGTGGTTCTGTAACTCTGGCTTGGGGGAACTTCTGCTGATGGGAAAAAAACTGGAACTTATCAGTCACTCCGAACACAGTGTAACTCCAGCTGACTGGGTTTTCAGAGTACTGTAACAAATCCTCTAGATTTGCAGCTATGTTGCATAAAACAGTGAGTGCTTTTGGATTCAAACATGATCAGCATCAGATTTAGCTTCAAAGTTCTGCTCTAGAGCGAGATGGTTTAACAACACCAGAACCCCAAACCGCCATGATGAACTTCAGCGATTGCTGGACCTGACTGTCATCAGTCTGAAATTCTCTGGTTATGTCTGTAGATAAGTTAAATATTCTTAGTCCAAACAGTCTGAAATCTCATAATATGTACACACCCATTGTCCACTTAGGCCCTGTCCCAATACACTCCCTAGCCCTTCCTCTTTAGCCCTACCTCCTAAATTTTGCACGACCCCGTGAAGGGTAGTGATGTCCTAATACTCCCAAGCAGGGGTAGTGGACATAACAAGGGGTAGTGGGTATGAATCCAGCCATTCAGAACAAGGGAAATCCGATGCTGACTCCCCGAGGAAGAGCCAGATAAATATCCAATGATGCTTTGTGTCCTCCTACATTATTTATAGGATTTATAAGATAATTTATTGGATAATTTATAGTATTTATCCTATATCCTATATCATTTATATATATTATTTATATATGTATCTGTTAATGACATATATATGAAACAAAGCAGAACCCAGACTAAGTCTGACTAGTAGGCTATATTCTGAACACAGTTCAGAGTTCTGCCTGGAAATGTTAAGTCAAACATGTTGATGTAATGTTCAGAAACAACACTTCATAAACACCTGGATGGATTTTTGTTTAACTTAGTGAAGAGTATGAGGAAAAGTCTTAACTGCTGTCATGATTGATGCATGGGGCTTTGAAGTTTTTCTGAGCGTTGGTGTCATAGATGTGGACTTTATTAGCATCAGTTTTACCTGGAGATCTGAAAATGTATGGTGTAAAGTTTCTACAACTTAGATGACAGACCAGATTTTAGAAACGGTTGGAGTAGATCCAGAATCCTCGGGAAGCGTGAGTCAAGCTAGCTGAAAATGAAAGTAATCCTAACCCTGACCTTCGGGACATTCCTGATTAATCTGTTGTTGTGGGTTTTGGCTTTATTCAGCTTTGCTTCTTGAAGTTGCTTCATGTTGAACTATCTGGAATCTTCTGCTGTCAGAACATGCAAACTGCCTCCAGGACATTTTTCTCACAGTTTCAACCATGCTGCATTTTTTTAAAACCCTTTTCTCATTTTATGCCCCCCTCCGTATCTCAACGAGTGTCTGTTTCTCATTTTCTCTCCCTCCACCCCCTCACCCTTCACTCCCTCTGTTTCCTTCTCTACTTCCTTCCTTCAGAGCTGTCGGGGGTGGGCCACTTACTTTTCTGCTGCTTTCTTTCGATCGCTCCTCAAAGCTCTCACATCTGGGACAGCTTGTAGGTTTTTATCTGTCCAGCGGACAAAACATATCTCCACCACGTCAGCTGGCTCATCTGCATCACGCTTATGTTTTTAACGCTCCATGGTTTTGTTGTTCCAGTAGTTTCAGGTGTGGATGTGAGTATTTAACAGCTTCAGTTTCTTTTGTGATGACGTTTATGTTTTAAAGTCTTTTCTTTCTGGGTTGAACGGACACTCAGGTTGTGACTGTTGCATTTAGATTGTGTGTTTAAACGTCAGTCAGAGAACTGGGAACTTACATCAGCATTTGATTGAGTTTTTTGGCCTTATTGAGACCAGATTCTGTTTTTGAGCAAGTTAGTCATCGTAGTTTGCAAATTGCTCAGTCTGAATCTACCATCCAGAGTTTTTATGCTCATACAGCGCATTGGACCCAGTGGAAGATATGTCTGGGGCTGAAATGGATCAGACCAGGTAATTAATTCATTGTTTTTAATTAGAAGTAAAATCATCAGAAGCAAGATGTGTAGATTTATGTAACCTCGCATGTAACTCCCTGTAGGCGATTGAGACACTCCTTATGTCATTTGAGCGTTAAGTGAGGTTAAAACATTCAAGGCTGAAGGCTGGTCTTCACACTAACAAACTCTCTGGTGAGATGCAAAATGTTTTAAGGAAAATAGGAAATCATTTACTTCCTGGTAACAAAGAGACTGTTCCTGGAAAGAGACTAGATTAAATAATTTCACTCAGTTTAATAAAAATGTCTACGTTTTTAAAAGGTGAAGACTGGAGAAAAGAGAGTTTTGTGTTTTCTTGGGTGGTCACTATATTTTTTGTTTTAGGTTGTCTTTTTTTCCCCCTCTTTCTGTTTCTTGTTTGGGATCTGCACATGACGGGTTCAAAGGTAAATTAAAATGACTGATTAATTTGAACAGTAAGGAATAGAACCTAGAACTTGTTAAACTTTGCACCTTCCCCCTTTTCAGATATGTGAGTGAAAATGAGATGTTTTGTTCTTTTTGGTTTTGTTTTGTGTTAATACTAAAATTTTGTTACTTATTCCAAATAAAAAAATTACTTAAAATTGAAAATGAAATGAAAAAACTTTGTGGAGCATCATCCGCTAGGTGTTCATGACTCCCAAATTTGTAAAGGATTATTAACAGGCCCTGTAACAGAGCTGGCCCGAGGCATAAATAAACAAAGCTGCCCCTTAGCCCTGCCACACCATCTGTGGACCCAGATGTGCTCTTAGGATGTCAACATATCTTGATTTAAAAAAAAAAAAGAATAAAATAACACAACCCCAAAAGATGCTAAGTAATATAATAATTTAAATGAAGACTGAAAAGCTCAATGCTATGCTATTTTCATCATGGCAGCGTGCCAAGTAATGCTGGTGCAGTCACTTCCTCTTGCAGCTTACTATTCTGTCGTACAATGCATGTGCAGCTTTTGCACCAGAGGTCTCTAGAATGTCTGAGGTTCACTAACACAAGACACAGAAGAGAAATCACCTACAGTTTCAGTTATTTTTTCATTAGGCTGGTTAACATGTTTACTTTTAAATGTCATTTTCTACTTTCAAACATAGTTCAGTATTCGATACTCATATACTGTATCTCTCTAGATATTAAAAAGTGCAAATCAACAGCAGAGCTTTTGTCTGAATTTGCTTCCCCAGTAAGGCTTGAACCAGACTGGTATGATCGAAGCCACAAATATGAAATGATCATAGTGGAGTACCAGTGCTTCTGGTTAGGAGCTGGGTCTGCCCAGTAACGTCTAGTGGACAAATCTGGAATAATCTCTGGGTACTGTGGTTCTATTTTAGGTTGTGGAACAACTTCCCTCTATGCTGAGCACTGGAAATCTGACTGTTTTAAAGAAACGCTGGGAGACACAACAGCAGCCATCCAGCCACATAGCCCCCCCTCAGGCCACACCCATCTCTGCACGCTGCTCACTGCTCCAGAATCTTAAGGACCTCAAGGATCAGGATCTGGAGCCACAGACCCAGGTTTGCTGTGAGAGCAGCAGCGAACATTCGGCTCGGTCTGGAGATCCAGCAGACATGGAGGCCAAGGCCAGCGGAGATTCGGACAGTAGGACAGCTTCAGCTGCTGTCATTGACATCGAAAAGTCCAGCGTTCCTCTCAACAGCCTCAAGATGATGTTTGAAAGAGAAGACAGTCCAGACAGGGCAAGTCCTCATCTTTATTTATATTGGTTACAAGTCTTATCATCATGGCAGTGGTGTTTCTGTTTTGTGGGATTCCTCAAGGCTCCATTCTGGGTCTTTAAATGGTTCAATCATGCATGCTCTGGGAACCATTTCTTATCATTTTATGATGACAATCCCCAAATTTACCTTCCACCAAAACTCTTTCAACTTGTAACCCCATTAACTGCTAATAACGTTGACCTCTGCCTCCTAGCACATAATGGGAAAGGCTCCATCAGGAATCCGTGCGTCCGCAACTGTGATCTTAGGCCTTGTTTACACAACAACATCAAGACAGTAACCGCAAATGTTATTTTTTGGCCTCTTGTTTCCACAGTAACTGTACCTAGCTGGCCTAGTTGGGGGGCCTTGGTGGTAGCAGTATTCATACTGAACCTCGGGGAAGTTATTTGCTGTTCAAGCTATCGAACATCCTACTGTACTTTTTGTGTTTTCATATTTAATAATGCAGTATTTAAATTTTATTGTATGTTGTTTATTGTTGTCAGTAAAGTTATTCATGCCCTTACATTAAAGAAAAGGAAAAATTCTTAATAGTAATTCAAATAACTGGAGACTAAAATAGAT
>JBBBVT010000014.1:24336668-24347418 GCA_037177035.1 Craterocephalus eyresii
GAGTTACTCCTATTCAGCCTGTGAGGAGCTACTTTTATTCCTAAGATTCTTTGTGAATATAGGCCCAGATCCTCTAAAACCTGAAGAAAAACCCTGATCTATCTATCTGGAAGTGTGTTGGAGCAGGAAACACAAAAACCTGCAGGACAGCGGCACACAAGTACCTCCCAGTCTCAGAAAAATGTCAGCGTATATTAGAATGAAAGACTGGGGAACCAGTCTTGACTAGTTGATGGGTGGGGTTTTCATAAGTAAAATGTTTTGTGAGGAACCAGTGAAGTAAAATCCAAGTTCATCTAAGGAGAATTGAAAAGGTGGAAAGGATCTGCAGCTGGGAGTCAGCTGACCAGTAATCAGTGTCTTTCTGATGTTTAAAAGATGTTTTTTAACATAACATTCCAGGCAAAACCCCCACAATGTTCATAATTTATATTTCCAGACAATAATCCTTGTGGTCCATAAAAATAGCAGGCAGAATTAAGAACTTTTTTTGAGGTCAACCCCTTTTGGTATTGTTCCTACATTAGAAAATTATTATAAATTAATATTCAATGTATCAAACAAAATTATGTCAATCTAAAGCTAAATGAATGATCCCTCAATCCACACATGAACAAGTTGAACATTTTTTTGTGGTTGAACATTCATGCTCCTTTTTCAACAAAAAATATTAAAAACCTAGATTTGTAAAGTAGATTATTTCTATGTAATCTTCTAAATTTGTTTATCATTTCATATTATTTTAACACATTATTTGTAATCTCTCTTACTGATAATTATAATGGAGTTTTCTTTTACAGAAGCTCAAAGACGCTTTGAGCTTCTTTGAGATAAAACAGTATAAGAACAACGGTACTACTAAAATAGTCAGCAAACATTAGATTAAGATGCATTCAATGCAACACAATAAAAAAAGAGGGGAAAAAACATTTCAAATATTAAAACTCTTGCTGTCCCATGTATTTACTCCATAGATTGTAGGATAATGAAACTTTGTCTTTGTTCTCTGTTTTTTCCCCCCCTTTCATACATAATCCGTAAATTATTTTGCTCATCTGTTTTCTTTTGCAAAAACATTGAAATGTTAATTTGTAAGGACCACAGCCAAGTTTTTAAGAATTCCTAATTTATAGATTGGGACTTTCTAATGTCTACATTTTCTTCTTTTCTTCCTCCTTCATTTTGTGTCTAGTTTGGCGAACTATGCATCTCTGCACAACAATGTCTACTGCAAGCCGCACTTCTGCCAGCTCTTTAAAGCAAAAGGAAACTATGATGAGGGCTTCGGCCGCCGGCCCCACAAAGAGTTGTGGGAGAACAAAGCTGAGAGTGGAGAATCATCCCCACAGAGCGACTCTGGGACCAAACCAAAGGTGGGGAGCCCGGCCTCAGACCTGGAGAGCCCCAGTGTGGAGGACTCCCCGCTGGCTAAAGTCAACATCCTGACAGCCACCATGGAGTCTATTGGTCAGGGACCACAAGAGAAACCTGACCGGCCCCCAGAGACTCGCAGGCTGAAAATCTCCTGGCCCCCACGGACGGAACCAGAGGATACACCCAGCAGTTCTGGGGCCCCAACAGCCACAGAGGCAGGATCTGCCAGTAAGCCTATCAGAGCCAAGTGGCCCCCAGAGGGAGACTCTTCTTCTTCTCCATCCTCCCAGCAAGCTGGTTGCTCGCCCCGTCTGTGCCAGAGCTCCTCTCTGAAGGAGCCAGGCGGGCCCCTCTCAGTGCCTGATCAGGCTGACAACAGTTCTGTCTCCTCCGTGAAGGAGCAGCAGCTCAGTCCTGAACCCCCCAGCATGGAGCTGATGGACCACCACACCCCCACCGTAGACATCAGTTTAGCACAGGAGGAGGATCAGGAGGCAGAGATGAACACAAAAGAGCATCACCTTACCACAGAAGAAGAACTGGATGTTTCAGGAGGTGATGCTGAGGATGAGGAGCAGATGGAGGAAGGAGATGTTGGGGTGCTCTCCATGGAGGGTCAAGAAAGTCCAACGGAGCCAGCCACTATGTCATCTCCTGAGGGAGGAGTGGAGGCCAGTCATTCATCCCAGGATGTGGGCTTCTGGGACAGCGATGAGGTGGAAGATAAAGAGGAAGAGGAGCAAGATGTTTTGACGGTGGAGGAGCTGATCAAACGAAACAGATACTATGAGGACGAAGAGGAGGAGGAAGAAGACAGTTAAAGCAGATGTGGATGTTGCAGAAGTGGAGTGGGAACTCTGAGCTCACTGTGGAAGCTGTTCCCTAACTATGTCTGTGAACGTCTCACCAGGTTTTAGATGAAATTAAATTTCTGTAATGAATGTTTTTAAAACCAACGTCTCCTCCTGTAATTTTTTTTCATTGGATGTTTCTTAATATGTTGTCATGAAAACCATCCTCATGGTCAAGTTATTGACAGAAAATATCTGCTGTTCTGGGACCGAACAGAGTCCGCCTGCTAATTAAGACAAAAAGTGTCCAGATCTTCTTTTGAAAGAGAAATTCAGTATGTCCAACTTTGATGTGTAAGTGGTTAGTTTCCATCATCCTTTTTTCTTCAACCATTTTGTTAAACGGTTAAAACAAGACATTAAAATGTTCTGTTTTTAAAAGCAAGCAACCAAATGCTCTGAACTGTTAAAAATAAATAGATATATTCAAACTGTTTTGTCTCTGTTTTAATACGCTGGTTAATTTCAACCCTCTAATGCACTGTTGCCTTCACGCCCCACATCAGGTTTTCCCCTGCATCCCTTTGAATGATTTAATATTTTAAGGGGGCAACAAGCGGTTTTGTTGGGTATTGAGACCAAAACGGTGCGCCATGATTGACAGTTTCTTCTACCTATCCTCACTGTCTGTTATGGCTCTGAGGTAAAAGAGCAGAACTATATCTGAATGCAAGCTGGAGCCTTCATTACAGTAACACTAGATTGAAATAATGATGGTTACTTGCGGGTCCAGGAGAAGGAAAGCAAGCCCAGAGTCCCATCATAACTTCTCTCGCTCTCTCATTGAAAAAGCAAAACAATTGAAATTTCTTTATTTGGATAAACCCCTTGAGATGAACCATCTCGTTTTCTAGGGGGTCCAAATTTCGAGGGGGACCAATGTTTATCCTCGTTTTTTCCCTTGCTTCACCTGGTTTGTTTGGTGAAATGTGTTCCCGGTCATCTTCAAATGAATGCTTCACTCCAACTTCCGCCATTTCCCTTCAATGCGATGCGCGGCTAGCTGTACGTGAAGGCAAAGAGGGCCTTCGCTCAGTTCATGAAGGAACATGCACGCCGAAGGAGACAATCTTTGTAAACAACAGGCTTGATATCAACACAGAGATGGTGTGTGACGTCATGCTATGTTCCAGATGGAATTACACATCTAGAGCCACATTGCACATTTTAATTCTTTCAACCCAGAAATGATGAAATTTTTCTTGTTTCTCCTTTGAAGAGGAGGGACATGGGGCAACCAATAACAATGCTTTAATTTGTCACAAGACTGTCTGGAAGCCAAACTGAAACCTGTTCAGGTGGAAAGTAAACAGCTGGCAAAAGGTCAAATGCATTTGCACATCAGACATGAAATGAATAAAAATGTTTTCTGTTGGCATAAACATATTTATCATTTGATAGCTCAGATTAGGAAAACTGTCTCTCGCTACAAATTGCACTTTAATGTTGACCTAAGGGGTATTCCAAGTACAAGGTTCAACAAACTCTGAGTCTATCCCTGAACTCTGAGTTGACTTACTCTAAGATGGGAAACTGAGTTTTCGGTTTGAGAACAGCTGTTCTGAATTGGTTCAATCTACTCGGAGTATGTTCACCTTGAGTTGCGCTCGTACGCAAGCTCTAGAAAAAGCCATTATCAATGGAGCCCCGATACCGCAACTCATCATGACAGCAAGTAATCAAAGAAAAACTTATTTCACTCCTATGTAGGTATAAGTGTTAATGTAAGCTTATGAAAAAGCTTTTCGGTGAAAATGCAACACAGCTGCAGCAGCAAAGGAGAGAGAAGTTGCATGGGAAAAAATCTCTATCCGAGTCAATGCGTATAAGTTTAAATGTATATTCTATTGATGTCATTTTGATTGTGATATTGTACCCTGTTTATGAAAAAAGGCTCAGAATGTGACATTCATTTTAGGAGCGGTCAATAAGGGGTGAAACGTACATGGAAGTAGTTAAAAATGAAATACAAAAACATCACTCAAAAAGGTAAAGCATATCTTGCTGGGCTATACCTCACTTTGATTTGAGCAATAAACCAAAGTAAATTTAAACATCTTCTTCAGGTAGTAGCTTATTTAGACACCTTGTAAAATGTTTCGATGTTTAATATTTACTTATGTAATTTAATATCCCACTTAGCCAAGGTAAAACAACCCCCACAATTATCATGTATTTTCATTTGGCCTGGGGGGAAGCTCATCTGAGGCCGTACATCCTACATTAGCCTGGCCATTTGGCCTCTACATTTGTGATAATGTAGGCTGCATCACGTATGATTTTCATAGTGCAGAGAATGACATGAGTAAGTTTATTGTAATATACAGATTTCCAGGCTACATGATCTTAAATTTGGTCATATTTAAAATCAGGACATTGATGGTGTGAAAGCATTTCCTATTTAGATAGTCCCCTTCATTATTTCCAGGTGCAGTAATAGGAATCTGAGTCCCATCTATGCATCCTATTGGAAGCCCTGTAGTTAAGCATTGCGATGTTGCAGCAGTACGATATAAAATGAATTTGACTTCCAAGTCAATCAAACCAATCCTGTGAAATTCTTCTTTGATGGTTCTTACAGGTTTGTGTCCAAGGAAACTACCATAATCGGTAACAGCTGTTTCAGTGCAAGAGTGACTCTTCTCACAGCTCTGCACTCTGTTGCTTTTAAAGCTGCGCATCGCCGATGTTGTACAAAAAGGATTGAAATATTGTTACCTATTGTTACCAAATATCAAAAGGAGTCATGTTGGTTTAATTCAGCATTATAAGAAAAGAGACAAACACCAGAATTATGCTATTTCAATTGACAATTCTTTGAGGAAAAGGAGAAAAGACATAACTCTCGAGAGGAGGTCTGTTCGTAGCCTTAGCTGCTGACCTCTGCACCAACGTGCGCAGAGTCCCCCAGCACAACCCGAAGAGACCTGCCTATCCTAGAGAAATCCTCCTCTTATATACTTGTTACAATACTTGTGTCTATGCGTGTGCATTTGGAGCACTTACATGAATCTATGTGTGTGCATGTGGGTGCGCTATATGTGCATGTGTATTTTTGCGAGGCCGCGTAGTCGTCATCCATCTTCCGTTCACACCACACGGTCCGGCACCTGTAAGGGAGTCACAGCCCTCCCTACACTTTCTTTTACAAAGGTCATCTTTGAGCTCCAGCATTCAAGGCGAAAGTCTTATCTTTGAGCTCGTCCTGTCTCTTACTATGAACCTGTGAATCTTCATTATTTATGAGAACCAAAGTCTTATCCATGAGCTCTTCCTGTTTCTTACTATGAACCTGTGAGTCTTCATTTTTATTGAGAGTTTGGTGTTAGTAATTTTCCACTGCTCTGAGCTGAAGTTAGATAAAGCTAGTGAAAAACTAATGAATATATTATAAATCAAATGAAACTAGTAAAGCATAGTAAACTACACACAAGACATATCAAAATGAATATTTTGATAAATCAGCTGAAGTTAGTACAAATATGTATTGTAAATAGAAAACCAAACTGAAAGTGAAGAAGTTAATTCAAATATTTGCAACAGGATTAATTTGCACGTAAGGCATTTCCAATTATTTGGGCTTCGATATCAAGTGGATTTGGAAGGAAGGGGCAATCCATGTCAAACCAGTTTCCTTGTGTGGGAGGAGACGGGTAGAAACTCAGGGCTTCTCAAAGATAACCTGCCAGCGAGCAGGTTATTTTCACAGAGTCTGTTACCATGGTGATTGACTTTGAGTTTCAGATACCCTGCTTTCTGGAAAAGATGACTTGAGTCTGGAAAAGATGAGATGAGTTTCGCTCGTCTCAGGGTTAACAAACTCAGAGTTCACCACATAACCCTCTTTCTGGAATACCCGCCTTATCAGCTGCATTGTCTGGGAATTAAATATGCCTGGGTGACATGATCCTGACCCACACGGCCTACTGTCGACTGGCACAATCTTGATCGGTCTGCCAGCTCCTTTTGGAATGGCCCTGTTGCCCCAGCGTGATTAGCACTTGTATGTGCGCAGGGAGCACGTGACTCTTGGCTGTGTTGTGCTCCAAGCCCTGCCTCAACTCTGTTCAAAGTTCCAGCAGGATTGCCCTGGGGGCCTGAACCAGATGGTGACGATGAGGTCTTGTTACAAAGCCTCCGATTGATCCTGTGGCCTGGCTGCTTGGTCTGAGGGATATCCCTTTGGCTGACAGGCCAGCTTCCACGACTCTGACCCGCGAAGTTGTGGATTCAATCCCCATCCAGGCCCTCCTTCATGCTGCCACACAGATGATTAGCCAAGTTGTCATCATTGGCCAGTATATCCTCTCAGTCACTGAACACATGCTCTTTGTGTATTTGCAATGTCACACCTAAAGCAGCTGTGACTGTATGTTTTGCACCACTTTGTTCACGTGTCTCTGATGATCACATTACTCAGACTGGGGACTGAGGATTCTTTTTTCATTTATTTATCACAACAGTTTCCCAGCATGGCCTCTAATTGTTACCAAAGGATCAACAAGGGCAGAAATGTGTGTACACCAGCCATGAGGTTGATGAGAGGCACCAAACATTTACACGGTCATTTTACTCTTGATACATCTCAACTTTGCTGTGATAATGATCATATGCCACATTTTGGTGTATACTATGGAGTTGAGGCCCCTGGAGTTCTAGGACCTCATGTGACTTTTTGCCTGTTATTGACTATGGAGATGTATTGCATATTAATGCTTCTGCTCATTGTTTACATGCTAGATAGTATGTATCATGTGGCTCTGAGGTTCATTACCAACCGCAGTCCCCTTCCTCACAACTGTAAACTCTATTCTGTTATTTGGGTATAATACAGTCTAATTTTTTATTGTCTTTTGGCAAGGAAATCACACAGAGTGATTCACGGAGTGATTATTAAACTGTATTTTCTTTATCATTTCGTTATCATTTTCAAGGAAAAGGGGACAGGACATAGTGATATCAGTACAATATATAGATGTCCTTCCCTATTCCCATCCTTCAAATAACCCCCACCCAAATGGTCACATTTATGTGTCCTCCACCCACCCAATCATCCTATTTCAATCTTCTGTATTGTTACATTTACCTATGTCTCCAATTGGCATGCTGTGGGAACGCCTGACCCGGGTTGACCCGCTAATTTACATGATGACGTTGGGCTGTACATGTCCACAACATGACATCGTGCCAGTCGCTTCTCATATAAAGGTAACAAAACAACTCTGCTTCAGCCACAAATTCACGTAGCCTACATTCTGTGGGAAAATCGCTCGTCAACCGCTTGGTTATGGACGGACAAAAGTGCTAAACAAGAAAGCACACTGACTCGTACCTGACTCGCTCTCCATTGTTTACTTTTTTTAATCAAAACTTTAACTTAAAAATAGGCTATACAACTCACAAAAATGTCACAACAATTTTTGTTTACTTACTTAGATTTCTGTTGCGCTGGATGACATCATCAACGTGAACCCAGCACGATTGCATCATCGGACTCGCAGCTGTGGGGACAGAGGCAACACAGCTGCCAGCAGGGGGATCAGACCAAGCGGCAATCTCCGACTAGAAAAAAAGATGCATATGCGGAAGTGCAAAACATTGCAGTTCCCTCTTCATCCGCGAGGTCCTGGCTGCAGAACAGAGCAATTTCCCATTGGCTTTCATGTTAAAAAAGCCAACAGCAGAATTAACCATGTTTACAGCCTTGTTCAAAAAACCATTTTAGGATAAAAATGTCAGGTTTATCTTGATGACAACAGTGGGGTCAGTGAAAAATATTCAAACCCCCCGTTTCGATGTAGTTAATCCTAAAATTCCTTATTAATTAAGGGCGTATCCTTTTGATTGACAGGTGCCAGATATCCAGCAAAACGAGGCCTAGCGTAGCACGTGGATTTTAGCCGGCTAACAGTGCTTTTTATCTTTAACCCGCCTACCTCTGTTAGCTGGTTAGGTCCTGTTAGCTCCAAGTTAGCTTTGTTAGCACGTAGCTCGGGGTTTGATAGGTGTCCATCATCCCTCCCAACGCTCACAGCCCCCTTCTCTGCGCCTAGTCTTTGGCCATTTATGGGCTTTCCGGCATTCATGAGACTTGTGACGGTGCCAAGATGGCGAAGGAAGGAACCGCGTTGTGTGCGTCACTTCAGTTCATCAGAATCCTATGGGTCAAACGGTTTTAGGATTTGTCAGTCTTTTTACAGTCTATGGATTAGATGCAGCTTTTTTTTTGTCAATGGAAAAGGAGCCAAATGCCAATTGTTCGCAGGTCAACCCGGCTTTGAAAAACCAGGGTAGACCTTCTAATTTTAGTGGGAAAGCGGCTCAAGTCTTTTTTTAAACAATGCTTGACCATTGCTTCAGTGCTTGCCTGATCTTATTGTAAGCCCTCACACCACTGACTGAAATGCACCTTTTCTTCACGGTTGTTCGAATACTTCTAGTTCTGAAGTTCAAGGAGCTATACCAGATATCATTTTAATCTTTCTGAGAAAAAAGGTTTCTACACAGTATATTATATGGTAAAAGGGGTAAGTCCCCTTAGTCACCTTTATGCTGACCCTATTCGGCCCAGCATTTTGCCAAAGTCACGAATGCACCTTCGGAACCCATAAATGAATAGCTGTTTATCCAGCCCAGCTTTGTGTACCATCCATAAAGTGTGGTATGTACAAAAATATCATTCCAAGAGGACACACAGAGACCTTTTGGAGAATTGTGGTTTCACAATCAATCCATGTTTTCCAGAACTTGAAGCAACCCCAGGTGGAATTGTTCACTGTACATGTTGTGGCAAAGGCTGTGTAGAAACAAAATGCTCTCACTGCATCGTGTAGGCCTGTGCAGACAAGAGCTTTTACCTTTAGCATGACAAAAGCACACTCTGACTGAAGGAAACACACTCATACTACGAGCAGGCCCAAACACATCTTTTTTTCCCACTTGTCTTGTGCAGAAAACAGAGTGATGGTCTACAGGTAGCTGCTGCGTTGTGCTGAGAAAAATTTGCTTTGCCAAGAGACACTTTGTGCTTTATGCTTTGGGGAATGTAACCCAGGTAAAAAAAATAGGTTACCTTAACATATAGTTTATTTTATTATTCTTTACATGTGGAAAATCCCCATGGTATTTGAAAGCAGCATCTCATGTAACAAACCAGTTAGCCAAGCATGTGGCGAACTGCCATTTGCATTGCCCCAACTGCTGTTGATCCATGAAGTATGGGGTGACTGTTACATTTGGTCCTCATTTTGTCATTAGTGCAGTATTGTTTTTCTTTTTCTCACTATTATAATAACACACAAAACTTTGGTCACTCTTCAACCATGCGTGCCACTTCAACCATTCAGGTATCAAAAATGTAGAAAATTCAGGAGATGTGTGCTATGTCTTTTTTGGGCCAAAGTTTTGTAATTTGTGAGATATTAAACATTTTGTAAACATAGAGTCCAAATTTTGAACCCTTATAACTCCTTCACCTTTTATGTCACCTCAACCATTCTTGCCTTAAACTGTTAGGCAACTTCAGGAGACGTGTGCGATGTCATTTCACATCCAAAAAAAATTTACTCTCTGAGATATTTAAAGTTGAAGTTCTGCCATTTGTTTGGTGAAGCCATTTCAGACCAAATAGATAAAGAGATGCAGCCAATTTGGGCAATAAGTGCACAATTGTTACCAGCTGGTTGTAGAATCTGGTTGTAATTAGTTCCACATGGGGTGAAGACGACAGAGGGTAAAGACCTGCGAGTCTACTTGCGCGAGTCCACCGAGCAAGTATTGAATTTAATTTATTGTAACTTTTGTACAAGCACAATGTGCAACAAACCCATCCCTGTCATTCATGGACACAGACCTCAGCACACTCTGTACAGAAGAAATAATCAGCACAAACCTCATTCAGCATTCATTTTGAACGCCAACACATAGAAACCTTTCCTCTCCGATAGTCAAACTTGATGTACAATAAGCGTTTCCTATACTCGCAAACGATACGCTCCATTTTCGCGAATAATTTGCTCCAATCAAGCGAATAAACATCCAGTATCTGCACGTTGAAACAAGCTGCGGAAGCGAATGGATGCGCCCGGTGTCCATGCAGGCTAATGCCGTTCATGGAGTTGCCTGATGGAGCTAACTGCTAGCTTCTAGCAGAGAGACAGGGCGGTTCGCAGCGCGTGCCAGCAGTGATTGACAGATGTCAGACTCTCCATCAAACACTCATGTGGTTCTGATTGGTTGTTCTTACCGGGCCTTCAGGAGGCTGTATGGAGAAATTTGTCTCAGCAATGGACATGATCTTCTCCGACATCCCGGAAGATAACACTCTTCTAATCGTGATGATTTTTGATCAAGTTCAAAGCTCTGCTTCTGGCTTTTCAAACCCTAACACACACACGGCTCCTGCCTACCTTTGCTCCTTCATCCAGACGCCTGGTGGTCCCAACACTTTGGCGCGGGAACAGGGCCAATATTAAGACTACTGTGTATCCACCGGAGGCTACATCAACTCCAAAGCCATCCACTGA
>JBBBVT010000014.1:24396329-24408570 GCA_037177035.1 Craterocephalus eyresii
CTCTACAGTCCTGGATCTTCATCATGATGCTGCAGATGTTTAGTCCTGGCTGCAGGTCTGCCTCTTCATCATGATGCTGCAGATGTTTAGTCCTGGCTGCAGGTCTGCCTCTTCATCATGATGCTGCAGATGTTAAGTCCTGGCTGCAGGTCTGGATGCAGCAGCGGTTCTCCTGTGAAGCCATGCTACTGTGATGGATCAGTCTGTGGTTCAACATTGTCTTGCTGAAATCTGAAAGTTCTTCCCTGAAAGATACGATGTCTGGATGGAGCAGATGTTGCTCTAACACCACCATGTACTTTTCAGCATTGATGGAGCTTCTCAGATGTGGAAGCTTCCCACGCCATCAGCTCTGATGCAGCCCATCCCATCAGAGATGCTGGATTATCCCTCTGCTCTTTAGTCTGCAGGACACGCTGTCCATGCTTTCCACACAGAATTTCACATTTTTATCCTGTTTTCCACTTGCCTTAGAGGATTTTAATCAGCTTTGGTCCAGAGAAGACAGCAGTGTTTCTGGCTCCTGTTCACATCTGGATGCTGTTCACATCTGGCTTCTTCTTTGCGTGATGGAGCTTTAACCTTCATGCATGGATTTCATGGGGAACTGTTTTCACAGACAGAGATTTCTGGAAGTCTTTCTGAGTCCATGCAGTAATTTCCAGGACTGCTTTCAATGCAGAAGATCACCAGCATCCAGCCTGGTCCACTGCACACAGAGATTCCTCCCGATTCTCTGAATCTACAGTTATGATACACTAAAGATGGAGGGATCTTCAAATCCTACACAGTTTTACATTGAGAACATCTTGGTCTGATTGGTGCTGGTTGTTTCCAGCTGCGCCTGATGATTAGAGTCATGCTGTTCTTCATGGCATTGAACGTGCATCTGCTCACTCTCCAGTACCAGACTGTGGGATGCCGTCTACCCACCAATCCAGCGTTCTCACCATAGACTTTCGAACAAATTTTTTGTTGACCCTTTATCTCCCACAGATTTATTCCTCAGCCTGTCACTTTGCATTTCTGCCTCTACCCTTGCCTGCCTGACTTTCCACATTTGTCCAGCCCTCTACCAGTCCGCAACCATCTTGCTGGTTGGTATTCTTATCAGGCAAAACTCAACCGCTCATGGTCCGCCTCTCAGGAAACCAAGTTCTTCTACATTTCATACTATGAAATAAAACTTTTTAACATTTAACTTTTCTTTCTAGTCCGAGTTTCCCAGGTCATCTCAGTGGAATATTTTTCTGAAATGTTTACACAATCTTTAGACTCTGTTTGGTGAAGTGTCCATCTCTCCATCCGAGAGACTCTGCCTCATTGAAATGCGTCATAATTAGTTAAAGCATGTTTCATCACCTCGTACTCTCCAAAACTTCTGTTCCCTTATCAACGTACTGCCATCAAATTCAAGAAAATATTCATAATGATTATGTAAAATATTTCAATGTTCAACCTCAGTAAGATGTTAGTTTAGGATGTTAACAAATGATTGCACTGTTGTTTTTTACATTTTACACAGCATCCCTGTTCATACCAACAATGCTGGATTATATAGAACCTCTTCAACATCAGCCAAAGTCAGTAACCTGCCCTCAGTGACTACAGACTAGTCGCCTTAACATCTTACATCATGAAATACCTGCTTGTAATTGGCTCAATAAGCAAGTCAACACATTTCAGGAAATTCCAGATGGATACCTCCACAACCACCTGGATTTATGATTAACTCGCAAACAAAATGAAAGCTTGTTTGTCAGCAGCACCGCCACACTACTAAGGATTGTACCTCGTCATACTGTACTCCACAGAATTCCAATGCAAGTCAGAGTCCTGTAATCTGCAGAAATACTCTGATTACTCTGCAGCTGTGGCGAGTATCAGTGATGGACAAGAGGCTGAGTGCAGAGGGCTGGTCAGTCAGAAACAATCACTTCATCTTACAAAAAAAATAGAAATTATTGTGGACCTCAGACGCCTGTACTACAAAGTTGGATTTTCTCTTATCGGGGTAACTTCAGGTTTAACCCAGGTTTACTACCCGGGGTTGCTAGTTCTTACACTCTTACAGCTAATCTAGTCCAGAGCAGGTTTTGTTCTGGGTAAGAGATCAAGGAGTAGAAAGCGCCTTCTTCCTAACCAATCAGCTCTCTTAGAAAATGTCCTGCCAATTCTCGGTGCGCTTATCATGAGAGCACTGTTTGGGAGATGAAGAGTTTAGGGATAGATACGATCCTCTCAATGAGGAAATAAAGCCTCATCCCAGACATCTTTGCAATAGTTTTTTGTTCTTCACTTGTTCCCAAGTCCATTTAGCTCCACTAGGGTTACATCTGAAATAATGCACAACTGTGAGGATAAACTTTATCTATGACATTTCAGATGTCATTTCAGACAGGAAGCATGGGAGAGGACAGACAGAACATGGGATTCCTCTGGGATGGAACAGACATCTCCATCTACATCTCAGTTTCCCCTGAGAGATCTGTCAGTAGATGTAATAAAGATGAATCCTCATCTCTTCCTTCTAAACTCATTCATTGTCTGGATTAACAAATGACTCCTGGATGCATGGCAGCACAGAGTTCTAACATTATTTTGACCATTCAAAGTAAAAAATGTGTCTGTAGCCAAACAATCTCCTCCAATCTTGAATTTTTACATCCAGGAAACTTATCTCATCTTCCCAGATTGCTGATGCCAGGCTTTGTCTGAAAGCCTACGGACCACCATGCTGCAGCTTCCACCCTAGTCTTAGTCTGCATCTGTGAAAGTGCATATACTTCTGTTTTTAACTTGATAGTATCAGAGCAGTCTCAGGTGATGAGGCAGATGAAATTCAGGGTTGTTTCTGGTTGGTGAAGGTGAAGTTAAAAACCTTCTCACTGTTTGGACCAAGCAAGAAAAACCTCTCTCGCTCCCTTCCCTGGGAATCTGCTCCACTTCTCACCACTCACTGAGGATGTCCTGTTATATATCCACGTGTATGTCCAACAGAAATGGGAGGGCAGAAACTCTTGGCTGCTTGACACTCAGATAGTTCTGAGATTCAGAGGTGGAGGTAGACAAGTGTGAGCTGCAGGAACTCTAGAAGAAAACAAGAATCAGGAGGAATCTGCAAAAGGTAGGATACACTTCAGTACTCCTGCACATTTAGTAGAGATCCAACCTGGAGGCAGATAGCCATAAGCGGTAGGAATTAGATAATGTTTTGCCATTCTTTTCATTCATTTGCCAATCCAGGAATACCTGGATTTTCTCACATGAAATGAGCTCCTCAGACCTTTACATTTAAATATTTATTATTTTTTCTTTTCTAAAATTTTCCTTTTAACCCTCTATTTCATCATGATGCAAGGCAGGACAAGGATATTTTGCTAAAGTAAAAAAACACAATTTAAATCAGTTAATGTTTTTTCTTTAGGCAACATTCTACTGTAATGGTACAGAAGAGAAAAAATATAGATTCTAAATTGGATCTACATTTATTTCACAAACCATTATGAAACAACGCATTAAAAAATTGCCTAACCTTCATTTTTGTAAGTCTATGCAAACTGTGTATCAAAACAAATATCCCAACATTTACTGAACAAGAAAGTGGCGTCAGACTCCAAAGTTTGATAATCATGCATTCATTTAATGAATGTTTGTCTTTGAATTCTCCTGATATTTCCTGACATGCATTGCCATCATCTGTCGTGTTGCTCCTCAGCATTGATGGAGCTCTATGAAGCAGCTTCATCTCCCCTCTTCAGAAACAGAAGGCTTATGACATCATTCTGTAAATGTGGGAAAAATCAGAGTAAATGAGATAGGATCTACACAAACATCACATTTATCTTTGTTAAATTATAAAGTTACAACAAATACTACCTTGGGGGTTGTGGCTCAAAAAGTTTGGGAACCCCTGCATTAGGGGATTCTTTTATCTATTAATCCTGTGGTTCTCAAACTGGGGGGAGTGGAAAAATGGAGCAGAGGAATAAATGTTCTGAAAACTGTAGCTCTTGAAACAGTCTGGTCAAACCTCCAAACCAAAAGCAAATCCATTTTTTCAATCGCCAAAAATATCAAAAAGAACTGCAGAATAATTGTGAAAATGCACTCAGGCAAAGGCCGGGTACATCCAGGAAAAGTAGCCAGTCCACTGCAGGGCGACCTACTGGAGAATTTAGAGCAACCAAATAACACAACATGCATGTCGTTGGACAGTGGGAGGAAGCCCCCATGTATGTATATATATATATATATAAATAGAAAATGTTGTACCACAAATGTTTTGGGGTTGTTTTTGCAAAAATACTGTGTAATGTTTGGCCACTAGGGGCGCTAAACCTATTAGTTCTCACAGGCCACACGATCCTTTCCTGTTTTCTTTTTCTGGCCTCCTCCCCATTTTCACTTCCTTCCGTCGTTCAGCCATGACAAACATTTTACATTGAAAAGGAGAAAAAAACAAGAAAACAAAGCAGAGCCCTCAGTTTTTAGGCCGCGTAAACCAAAGCGCTGCAGTTCATGTTTTATCTTCATTTTCTATGGCTGACCCATGACTAGTTTGAGTCACCTTCCCCTGCATTATTTGGGGAACTTAGTTGATAAAATACTTCAGTCTTGTCCAGAAATCCATCTTGAAGAACTTTAAAGCTAAACTGTGTGTTAAAGATCAATTCTATGTTCATTTCTGCTTTGAAACACAACTTGCTTTCCATACTTCCTGACATAACACCAGCAATAAGCCCCCACGGGCTAGGGGAATGTTTGTTCCCCCAAAGGGAAGGCATGGAAGGAAAAGTTTGGATTAATCCATCTTCTTTCCTGCCAGACTGTTTTTGGTGGGGATTGTTTTTACTGATGAGGATTTATTTTGCACCTGTCACCAACATGAATCTGATTTTACAAATGAAACCAAACTCTGGAGCCACATTGATATCCTGATCCAGCCTTATGTAACATCTGAAACATAATCCGATTATCTCTGTAATAAACCCAAACTCCCTCCACATCACCTTCTTTCTGCCTTTCCTTCAGACCATGGGCGCCCACGAGCACAACCACTCCCTGGACTTCCTGAATGGGACCCCCTGGTTTGTGTATGAGTGCACAGTGCAGCTAGACACAAATGCCAGACGCATTGCCCTCTTCCTGCTTTACCTCTTCATCTTCATGGTGGGCCTGATAGAAAACCTGGTGGTAGTGTGGGTCAACTGGCGCCGACGGCACTCGGCTAATGGGGTCCTCTTCTGCATCATCAACATGAGCCTGTCGGACCTGATGGTGATCGTGATTCTGCCCTTCTTCATGATGGAGGTGACCCTGGACAGAGTCTGGCTGTGGGGCCATTTTCTCTGCAAGGTCACCAACCTTGTCTATGTGGTGAACTTTTACAGCAGCTCCTTCTTCCTGGCCTTTATGACCCTGGAGCGTTACCTGTCCCTGACCCGGCCATCATCGGAAGGCTGCTTCCCGGTGACGGGCAGGCGTCGCTGGCTGCTCTGTGGGGGCCTGTGGGCCTTCTCCTTGTTCCTGGCTCTGATGGAGAATGTTCACGTCAATCTGCTGGAGTGGGACGAGCCGGGCTGCTACATGTTGCCAGAGTACAACTACACCGAGTGGTTTGTGTCAGTGGCCTTTCTCTGCCTGCTCTTCCAGTTCCTGGGCCCTGCTGCCGTCATCATCACCTGCAACGTGCTGATTGGCCGAGCGGTTCGAACAGCGCCGGACGTGCAGGGCCGGCGGGACGTGTGGCTGGTGCACGTGTACTCCCTAGTGTTCGTGGTGTGCTGGCTGCCCTACCACCTGGTGATGTTCCTGCTGATTGTAGATGACCTGGACCCATTTGTGTTCAGCTGCAACATGGTTGAGGCCCTCTACTTCTCCTTCAGCGTGGTGCACAGCCTCTCGCTCTTACACTGCGTTGTCAACCCTCTGCTCTACAACTTCCTCAGCAAGAGTTTCCGCAACAATCTCATCAACACTGTGATAAACTGCATACCCAGGGAGGGGGTTTCAGAGCAGGGGGAGGTCGGGGCAAAGCCCCAGGCGCCGAACGGAGGGAAGAGAAACCCGGGAAACCAGCGCAAGTTCAGTAACGCCAGCACGAGCCAATCAGATGTGGCATCATAAACAAGATGATAACTGGGACTTTTTCTCTAATGAGTAGAAAATGTTTCTTCTGTGGAGCATCATCACTCGCCACTCTGTTTTTCCATTTTGTTTTGGCTTGTGTGTGACTTTTAAATAGAGCAGAGTAGGAAATGGCGATTCTTCGGAAAGCTGCTCAACTCCCGTAGGATCTCTGTTATCTGACAACAGGAAGAAAAGCTCAACACCACTAATCTGTGTAAACAAACTTGGACTTATCGGACAACTGTAACCTCCACATCTTTATAAACATACTCACATAAAAAAAATGGTTTATATTCATAGCATGTATTATTTATTGCTTATTCATCTGTCTGGATTCTGGTGTAGAAGGCATCTGTTAAAACCTGCTGATGAAATTAAGACAATTTCAAGATTTTAAAATACAGATTAAAAAGAAATCTTCTTGAATCACGTAATCAGCTGATTTCCTGGAGGAAGATCAGAGCTCCTCTGGGACGCGATAAAGGTTAAAGCAATTATACAGTAATGTTAGAAAATCATGAGAACATCACTGTCCACTTCAGAGCTTCCTGCAAGAATGAAGCTTATTCCTACACATATCAATTATCAGAAATATGAAATCCCATTAAAACATGAAATCCCAATAAAACATGGTCACTGTGACCACGTCAGACGGAATCTGACCATATCTTTGCCTTCTTTTTTTTCTGGATTCTGTTTTCAGCATTGATACTACGATGAGGTGTTTCAAGTATTTGCCAGTCGATGCTATCTAATTTGATCCAGAATGAGTCAGAATTCCTGGAGTAAAGATCATCCGGGTTTGTTAGAATCAGTTAAATTGATTAATTTAAATGTTGGATTTTTTTAGCTCATGATTATATTTCATTGACATTACATCATTAAAGTTAACTTGGAGACTATTTTCCTTTTTCTTACTGTTTATGTTATGTATTTCCTGTACTGCTCCACATACCCGAGGTTTTCATGTTCCCTCATTTATGAAACTGGTGTACAGGAACGTGTGTGCTGCGTTTGGTGGGAGACACCAGCTGGACGATGACAGAGCTGGAGTCTTGTGAGATTTCCAGATCTAGACTGATGAACATGAACCTGTGATAGATGCAGAGTTAGATGCAGATATCCTGAGCAAGAGAAACATCAGAAAGGAAGACAAGGAGCTGGAAAACACCAGCATTTCAGGGTCACAGCATCCAAACTGGGAGTATAGGATGAGTGTATCAATACTGGTATCAATACCAGCCAAAGTATTGGATTTGATACTTTTTTGAATAGGGAGAAATCCCTCTGCTCAAACAAAACATGCCAACTGTTGTCACTTCTGGGAGTTTGAAGCAATAAATTGTGTTTGAAGCCAATTCTGTGTCAAATGATTATGGCAGCCAATCAGATGATGATGCTGATGTTTGATTTGATATTTTACTGGACTGTTGTGCATTATATTTATCATTTTACTATTACATGTTATATTTTGTTAATTTCTGTAAATAAATGGGAATATTCTTATATCGTTTGATTATTCCATCTTTCAAAAAAGAAAAAGTTTTTGTCTTGTTTTTAGTTTACTCAGTATATTATTATTTAAAAAGGAATTTTTTCAAGTATTCATGTCCTTCAGTGTTATTTATATTTCATATTGCCCTTTCAATAAAGATATCAGTGCACACTGTACAATCCTTATGATCTTTTAAGGGGCAAAAAAGTAGCTACCAGTACAGAGATTGATGAAAAGAATCATAACCTAAGGGTATGGCATCTAAGTAGTTTTGATATTGCCCATCCCTACCTGGAGTGTCTTAAGCAGCAGACCGTCGTTATCAGACGATCTAATCTATTGTTTTGATCTTGCATCAGATTTCTGCTCATGTGCTCAATTATTCCATCAAGCAGGCTGGTGGTTATTGAGCTGCAGAGGCCTCACTCTTTGTGGGATGGTTAACCATGATGGTAGAATCCTACCAGTTTTGGGAGTTTTCTTGAGTTTATGATTTCTTGCGCTGTTGGAGTTTTGGTTTCAAGTTGCCTGTTTCCTGTGTCTCAGGTTTCTCCCAGAGTTGTTTCCTCTCTCCTTGGAGGTTGGACCGCAATCCTGGATCACAGTAAGCCCTCTTTAGCACCATTCAATTATTGGTTCTTTATCCCATCTAATTTACCTCTCTCTCCTCCTCAGATGAGCTCAAACCAGACCACATTGGGAGCAGTTACCAGATGCACAATTCCTCCTTGTGAATCAGAAATAAATCTTTTACTCACCAAGATTGTTTGAGTGATTCTGCAAATGGGTCAGGAAGTTACCTTCCATCATGACATTAGGAATGATGTGCACCAAATATTTAGTCTTGGAGCAAACAGGAAGCACTTGTCGTAATAGGTAAAAAGATGGAAAAGTAAGGGGTTTATTCACTCTACAAATCATGACAACTCTTCTTTGCATTATAGTTCATATCAAAGTTTAAACCATAGTTGTAACATGTGTAAAGTAGCTCTTGAAAACCAGCACTGCTTGGTGAAACATAATCTGATTACTAACCACATAGGCCTGTTTGAGTTGCTTGACTGGTCTGAAAGATCACTCGTGTATATAAAAGACTCATAGTGCTAAAAGCCCCCGTCCAACACCATTGCTAAATGGTGCAGAGACAGCATTTCCCCATTTAATCCAAATGCTGTGTTAGAGAACCAACAAGTCAGGATCCTTATAAACATGTCAGGCACTGCCCTCTGGTGCGTTTTCAAAAACATTTGTAAATGATTTTTCGATAAAATGCCTTTGATGCATCTATGAAGCCAATTAATACAGTGGACTTCTGTCAACTATATTTTTCAACTATTTTCTTTAGTGCCTTGATGATCCGCAAGTAACAGATAACATGGTGCCTGATCGCACACCAAGACACAAGAAACCTGTAAAACCAGTAGCAAAGAGAACCGCTGCCCTCGGCTTTCCCATTTAAAATGCTCTGCAGCACTTTCATCTGGGCCAGTTTCTGTACTGTCAGCCAACTCTGAGATGACATGAAAAACTTCTTGGTTGTAATTTATCTCACCAATCCTGCAAAGTAATACTTCCTCCACAGCTCAGAGATGCTCTCACAGCCAGCGACACCCTCCAATGTGCATGGTAAAGATGTGGAGTTTGTGTTCAGGGCTCTCCCCTCCTTTCATTATCAAGGATGTTTTCTGCCTCAGCATCAGCTCTAACTTGTTGTGCATGTTTGCAAACGTAACAAACTGCACATCTATATCTAGAATTAGTTCGCTCAGATGAAAGGCAGGCTCTTCTCTGGGACATCATGCCAGGACCCAGGCTCTAAAGGCAGAAACTAAGAATTAGTTTTGGACAAAGACACTCAGAGTTGGACCTGGTTTCTGGACCCACTGATCTCTACTTAGCCTGTTTCACAAATGCACCTTTGAGCCCCGCGGGTCATGTTTCTGCCGCGTCATCTTCAACCGTTTAAAGGAAACAGGAGAAGGGGAAGGAGGTGAGGTGGGGGGGTCATTCTACAGAAGAGACAATAAGAGGAAGAATCCTGGTTTCCAGGTCAAAACAGCTGGAAGCACAACTTGTTTTCTGCACGTTCATCCCTGAAGGTTTTCTCTTTTCTTGGCACAGGTCATTAAACAAATAAAATAATAATTCATTCATTCATTTATTTCATTTTATTCTGTTCAACAAACACAACTCTACAAATACACAAGTATAAAAAGCATGAAAAAGATAAATAGCTCAGCCGTCATCATAAATATGAGTCAAGACAAAATATGACCAAGAAATGTAGAGGCAGGCAAGAGCTTCAGATGCCACCAACCAAACAGCGTGTTCATGGCTCTCTGAAGAGAAGAGACTGAATGTAAACTGACATGTCGTCACAGTTTTACTGGAGAGGAAAAAATTAACTAGGTTGATGCTACAGAAGGAGCTACTTTAATAACAGTGTTATTATGAGTCACCAACTTCACAAACCTGCAAAAACACTGCCACCTGCTGGTTCTCCGGAAATTCTGTCATCACCAACACAACATCATAGATCTGAGCAAACAATCAGATCAAAGTGTCATCTTGATTACATCAGCAGGTAGACTTCTGATGACGTCAGCCATCAGAAGGAGAAGCGACTGGAAACATGTCTGCCACCGCTTCAGAGAGTAACAGAAATAAAATAAAATGAGTTTCAGCCACAGAGTAGACAGACAAGCACCAACATGATCTAAACAAACACCTCATGTTGATTTGTTTCTGTTTACAGGACAGAAATCCTGTGAAAATGCCGAGTCAGTCATTCCACGTTCCCATAAACATGTCTCATACTGGAAAAATGTTTAGCTTCACCACGGTTTCATCCTCAGAGCCCTCAGGTCTCCACGGTGGGCAGCGGTTCTTTGGAGTGGTCGTTGTACATGAAGGTCTGTTCGATGTTGAAGTCTGGGGGCAGGTGGTCCTTGTGGAGCTCCATGTGGGACGATACCAGCTTGAGGGTGGAGAAGTAGAGACCGCAGACTGTGCAGCGGTACATGAGGGCGCCGGCGTGCGTCTTCAGGTGGCAGATCATGGTGGAGCGTCCTCTGAAGAAGCGCAGACACACCTTGCACTGGTAGGGCTTCTCCCCGGTGTGGATCCGGAGGTGGTAGGTGAACTCCCCGGAGTGAGCGAAGCGCTTACCGCAGTAGCGACACCGGTACCACTTCCCTCGTACGCCCGCCGCCCCAGACACCCCTTCCTGCCTTGAGCCCCCGTTGGTCAGGGCCCCTGCAGGCAGGCTGGGGATCGCGCCCTGAAAGAACTTCTCTGGTACACTGAAGCCAGTCCCCAGTCCCAAACCCAGGCTACTCATCTTACCGAGCCCACCAAGGTCATGTGGAGATGAGGAAGAGGAGGAAGATGAGGGGGGACAGTCCAGAGACTCACTGCCTCTACCTCTACCTGACCAGCCGGGGCCCCGCGGAGCCCCTGAACTCCCAGGGGCCTCGATGCTGTGGAGGCTGAGGTGGGACTGAAAGGAAGAGGAGGAGCAGAACGTCTGTGGACACAGGAAGCACTGCAGCTCCTCCATCCCCACCCTGACCCCATCTGACCCCCCTCTGTGGGCCCTCAGCACCAGCTGTTCCTTCACCACCGCCTCCTGGGCGTGCTCTGCCATGTGTCGGTCCAGCAGGGGGCGCTCCACAAAGCAGCGGACGCAGTGCGGGCAGGAGAAGACGGGCAGAGAGAGGTGAGTGAGGACATGCCACATCAGAGAGCAGAGGGAGAGCTGGGGGAGGCGGCAGACCCCACAGGTGAGGGTTTGGACACAGGCGTGGCTCAGCAGGTGGTCGCGGACCGCCTGCAGAGACACACAGACAGACAGGTGAGACCACAGACGTCACCCGTACATTTTATTCCTAAAACTACTGTCAGGACTATTCTGCATCAGTTCATTTCTAACACTAAATTTGTGCAGATCAGAGATGCACCGATCCCCATATCCGACCCAAAACCCGGATCAGATATCGGCTCTGACTTTCCCTAATTAGTTGGATCAGATTAAGTCTTATTTATTTGTTTTTGATGCTAATGTACACTTTTTGTAAAATATTTATGTCAAGCCTGATGCCTTCACTCAGACAGCACAGTACACGGTTCATTCATTCAAGAGTATGGGATCGGTATCGGGTACCGGCCGGTACAATCAGCCCAGGTATCGGACTATTACATCTATTACATTACAAGTCAAATTAGTATATCCTATATTTTCAAAAATATTATAAAAACAAAATAAAGTAGATTCCAACTAAATTTCCTCGGTTGTGTGCAGAATAATTATGCCTCAATCTGTCTCACGCTGCCTCAATCTGTCTCACGCTGCCTCACTCTGTCTCACTCTGCCTCACGCTGTCTCACTCTGTCTCACGCTGTCTCACGCTGTCTCACGCTGTCTCACTCTGCCTCACTCTGCCTCACTCTGCCTCAATCTGTCTCACGCTGTCTCACTCTGTCTCACTCTGTCTCACTATGCCTCACGCTGCCTCAATCTGTCTCACCCTGTCTCACTCTGTCTCACTCTGTCTCACTATGCCTCACGCTGCCTCAATCTGTCTCACGCTGTCTCACTCTGTCTCACGCTGCCTC
>JBBBVT010000014.1:24456044-24469043 GCA_037177035.1 Craterocephalus eyresii
ACGGCATCATTTAGTATATTTTTAGAGCCTAAACCATGGCCCAAACCGTTAGCCTGTTTACTTCCTGGATGTGCGTACCTGCGCGATGCACGCGCCGCCAATGCATCCAGCGTCAAGCTAAATTATGGACCCTACCGACACAGGACAAGCGGGCTGCATTGGACGAGCAGTATGGAGGAATAATGACAAGTTTTTGTGGCCTTTTTTTACCGGGCTCTACTTAGCATCGTTGTAGCCGCAGGGAACTAAGATGTAAACCTCCCGATATCTCCGGCTACATGATGAATATCATGAAAGTGTTCCAACGTCTCAATCAGCATGAGGGTGCGTAAACAAATGAAGGCACATCATTCTGAGGGCGGAGTATTCCTTTAAGACAAAAAAAAGGACTGGGCTTTTATGTGTGGCGGCACCTAAGCAGTGGAACCAGTTGTTTTAAAAATTAACAGGTCTCCTTGCCTTCTGTTTTTAAAACTTCTCAAATGTTTGTTTTTTTATTTGGCATTTATGTGTTTTGAGGTTTGATATTTTTTTGTTATTTTATGATTGGATTGAAATCTGAGGAATGAGTAGCTAGAGTAGTCCAAAGGATTAGAAAAGAAGCCCTAGGATTGAGCAGTGTAGTTAATAAAGTAATTCTAGGAATAGCTGTAACTCATGCTCTGATGACGCTAATAATGGGTTAGGCTCCAGCCGACCTGTGGCCCTGAGCTGGATTAATAAGCGGTATAGAAAATTCATTCATTCATTTTCTGTACAGCTTAATCCGATTGTCATAAAAATTAACAATCTAGTCCTGCAAATGAGTAAGATAGTCCTAGAAAAGAATGAAATAGTCCTAGGGATTAATAACTAATAACCCAGAACTATGTGCTACAGTAGAAGTTAAAAATTGAGGCTGTGTTGTTGTTTCCAGTGATCAGAATCATGAGAAACCCAGGATACTATATGATAGCACCAGTGAATACTTCACTATGAAATACCTTTCATATCCATGGAAACCAGTAAGACCTTCGTGATTCATTTCAGACAAAGGCAGAGTCAGAACATTAACAAAACAGAATAGAGCTGGAACAAAAGCAGCAAAAGTAAGAGCTGATGTCTGATGCAGAGTTTCTGTCCCACAGTGATGAGACAGACATCTTTGTAACCAGCTGTCTCTGCTTTTATACGACACCGTGTCTGTGTGGTTTGCTTGAAGTGAAGAAATGATCAGAAGATCTGAAGTGGCCAGTGATGTTCTCATGGTTTGCTTATGTGATTGCTTGTTATTTGAACTGTGTTTGGCTTAGATGCCAAGGAATGGTAGACATAGGCGGAGTTGGGGGGCGGCTTAGGGAGCTTAAGCCTGGAATGTTTTCTCAGAAGGCTTGAATTTTCTGAGGCTTCCTTTAAAAAAAAAATTATACTGTTGAACAAGCTCATCAATTACACTACTTGCGAAATACAACTAAAAGGGGACATAAGCAAGCCGTAACCACCCACTCTTGTCAAACCTGTGCATTCATGTGTCAATGTCATCGTATAGTACACAGCAAAATGTACTTAATCCTCAATAACCCTGAAGTTTAATCAGTAACAGTGACTCATTTGTGTCTCTCAGGGGAGCTGATTAATTAATTTTACTTTTGGTAACGTTAGTTTGCAAGTAATGTAAGATGAAGCGCATATCTCAGTATTCTATGGTGCAGTTTGCAGCAGCTGGTTTGGATCGGTGAGTCTCAAGCAAGCATGAATAAACTATTAATCAGTTAGTTGGGTTATCAATCTGTGGGACCAAAACAAAACTTCCTAGTGTCTTATGTTAAATTTCAGAGATTTGAGGTTAGCTGATGTTAAGTCATGCTAGAAATTTTGATATAACAAACAAGCTACCTGGTTATCAGGTTAAACTTTAAAGATAGGTAAAAGCAAATACTGAATTAACTTTGTGATCACACCGGTAAATTAAATCACCCTTGTAATGATTGAATATTTCTGTGTCTTAGTGTGTGATGATGGCAAAGTTGGATGGTAGACCCTTTAAGCTGAGTTTCTCTCAATCATGTTGCTGTGCTACATGTTAGCATTGCTGCTTCCTTGTCTCTGCTAACATTTTCTGTATAGTAGGATCTGATGCTGCCTCCTGCATAGGTGGTCTAATCCAGAAGAGATTGTTTGGATGCCCATGTACAGGTGGAAATGCTCATTTTGTGTCATGGTTGTGAGTTAAGAGTTGATGGCAGTGATGTAGTGAGTAACGTGACCTCCTACCTTCCTCCTCACTGGAGTCTCTCTGGATATAAACTGGAGGCGCTGTGCAGGATGGCCCCACTGCCCCTGAACTGCTTTTTGTGAAAATGCCGCTGATGAACTTGAGCATTTTCCTGTCCTTTGTGGAACCTTGCTGGCCCTGCTGAGCTTCCCTGGCCAACCCCAGGTCTTCGGACAGGCTATTCAGGTCACTGTTATCCAGCGTGCGGCTTTTACCTTTACGCGCCGGTTTGGGAACCTGTGTTGTCGGTGCAGGTAGGGATGTTGAACCTGTTTTCAGTCTTTCTTTCCTGGGGATATCCCTCATCACTGCAGCCATGCCAACACCAGTGTCCAGAGCCATTCCAGCTTGAACCTCATCCCGGACATCCCTCCATCCTTCAGAGCGGCTTGCCTCGGCCCAGGAGGCCCGGCAGGGGCCCGGCGAACGTGTCATCCCACGACAGTCCTTGCGATCGAGGCTCTGCGCTGAGGTAGGGCTTCGCTCTCTGCCCTCCCTGGAGTCACGACCACGTGTGGCAACGCTGCTGTGAGACTTGAGGAGACTGACGGGACGCTGTCCTGGTGGACGGATTGGGAGACCCGTTCTGGTGGGGGTCCGGCTGGACTCTATCTCCTCCAGTGATGGAGAGCTGCTTTGCTTTGCCTCTTGGGTGGGAACCATCTTCTCAGCTATGACCACAGACTTATGAACCGTCATGGTCTCTGAAGGAACCGGGAGCTGGAGGTCACATGGGGGCCTTTCATCTCCTTTACTTCCCACATCAACATGAGGAATCAGGTTATCTGTTGGGGGGGTGAGTGCTCTGTTGTCTCTTCCAACCTCTCCAGCCCCATTTTCAGTCTGAGCAGGAGCTCCACCTTCAGTCTGCAATCTCAGCCTCCCTTCTTGTCCATCCTCCACCTCCTTCCCCTGGGAGGCGTTCTTGCCCTCTCCTCCATTCTCCTCCACAGCCTCTACCTTCACCAAGGTGAGGGAAATGAGGTAGGTAGTGCGTTGCTGCAGGGCCCCGCCTTCACTCATGTGGCCAGTCTTTAGTAGACACCAGGGATTAATTAAAACAGACTGAACATGAACGACCAATCGTCTGCAATGTGCCGGGGTGTGAGAGCATCTGACAGCACAACCGAAGCTAAAAATCTAGATGGAGGGACATAAAGTTTCTCCTTGGAAGACTCAATGATTTCATCATCCATCCCCCAGATCCCCGTCTCTGAGCTTCTTTAGATATCTGAGCTGCTTGTGATTTTCATTTCCCTGGGAAACAAAAAGAAAATCCACTCCTGGTAACCTGCAGTCAGCCTTTTGTTCCTAGAAGCATTAAAATCTTTTCCTGTAAGCATGCAGCTAATGATGCAAATTAATCTTCATTATCATGTCCGATGAATAATCTGTGATGATATCTATCTACTTCACCTTATCTTAATGTGCTGCGTCCCCATGCGACATGTAACTCAGTCCATCTTAGTCACTGACAGCATCATTCAGTTCAGATTCAGATCCGGAGAGCTGCTGCCTGTGTTAAACGTCATGGAGGATGAGAGGAAGCGCAGCTGAGGAGTGAATAGGTAAATTCTTCAGAAATCTGTTAGTATCACCAGAAGCAGCGCGATGAAAGCAGTCTGATCCAGATCATGGGCTGTCACAGCGAGCCTCACATGTGCGGTGACAGCCGTCTCCATTCAGGAAGGCAGAGACCCTCGCTAAGGGGGGGTGGAGGGGATCAGGAGGGGACGCCTGCAGAAGCCCAAGCAGATATCTGGAGATGCATGAATGAGGAAGGGTCCATCCAGCCATCACGCCCCTCTCCCCGGCTCCTGGGAAGCTTGTGTCCTTTGAGAACATCAGGCGTTGAGCATGACAACACGGAGCTGCTCCAGAGGAGGTTGCTGGGGGGAGGGTCAGCTCTCCAGCAGCAACACCAGCGGCTCCCTACCCTCTGCCAGACACTCCGTCACACAGGATCAGCGAGTCCGATGTAGATCACACCCTCAGACGTGCTCAGCTCGTCTCTCACTAACAGACTGGCAGGAATCTCTGGGACCCCTCCCTCTACATGCCCCTCCTCGATCCAGCATGTAATCCATACAATGCAGAACGATGCAGCTTCGCTCCTTTATTTTCTCCCTCACTGCTTCTTTAGCTGCTCCCTTCACACTTTGCAGGGTTTTGTGTTTTATTGCTCATCTCATTCTTATCCCCCTCCCCTCCATCTTTCTCTGTGTGCAGGAGGGAGGGGCCGGGCGGGGGGGATTGGGAGGGGTGCAGTTGCTAGCGGCTGGCGGTGAAACAGCAGCGCAAATCCGAGCTGGATCGGCTTAATGAGGGGAGACCGTGGAGGAAAGATCAGAAGCAGGGTTGTGCAGGAAAGGGGAATGTGGCTGGAAATGAGGGACAGGGTTCGTTTATACATTTATACGTCAGCCAGAACCCTTACATCCTCATCTTTCATCCATCCATCTTCAGCTGTTTGACTGAATAAGTGTGTCTCCGGGTGTGTGGCTCCTCCTCAGAGGGAGGCTTGGCTTGTTTGTTGCTAAGGTGTTACAATCTTCCTGGCTCCAGAGGCACAATAACCATCCCCATGTCCTTCCCCCTCCTCCTCCTCTGTATTTGCTCCGTTCTGCATTGTAATCTCTTCCAGGATATCAGAACGGTGTGTGTGTGTGTGTGTGTGTGTGAGAGAGAGAGAGAGAGAGAGAGAGAGAGAGAGAGAGAGAGAGAGAGAGCGTAAAAAAGATTTCCTGTGAGTTTATTGATCTGTAGGCTATTGTCTACAGCATGTGTTCATTAGTACAAGTGGGTGCTCTGCACGAGCACATTAGAATGAGAGGGTGATGGCATATTGGGCATGAATATTTGAACCATTGAATGAAATTAAACAGTTTTTATTCAGTTATGTTGTTTTTAAAAATCTTTATTGTAGACTGTAAGGTAATTGACTTTCTATTTCTTGTATTGAAATATAAACAAAACATCTAAATATAAAGCAAATCCATTAAACAACCATGGTCAAGTTTTTTAAAAGATGTATATTATTAAAAATGTATGTAAAATAAATACAAAAAATAAGACATTCTTTTCAGTGATTAATATTTTATAGAAACCACTTTTTCAGTATTATACGCTATTGGAAAATTCTTTTTCACAGGGCTGTGGGAGGGATTAGTGGATGAACTGTACTGTATACTTTATCCTAAACATATCTTTATATAGTTTTTTCTCAAAATTTATGTAAGATTATTGTAATTATTTAGATATATTGCACCATCACACGCAGACACTAATATATGGCTGTATGTTATCAACTCATAAAGAAATCAGTAACAGGCAAACTTTGAATCAGCAGTCCTGGCTTCTTAAAGACTGATGATTGGCCAGATTTTTAATCTGCCTCTAATAGTTTGGTTAACAAAATAATTTCTTCAAGAAATGTAATTTCTCTGTCCAATTACAAATGCCAAAATATACATTTAAAAGACATTATTCATTCAGCTGGAACATGATTTTCTTTTTTCTTAGTATCAGTGATTGACTTGACTAATCAAATGACGGAAGCAGAAAGAGGAGAGCATCTGATGCTGACATCATTGACTTAACAGTGGGTGTAATTTTGTGTAAATCACGATAAAACAAAAAACATCTCCCGTGTGAAATCAGGATGTCTTTCCTCTTATACATCCTCCCATCGTACTTAATGTGACTGTCCACCTGCTCGGCCGGCTCCCCCTCCCCTCCAGTCAGAGAGCAATAACTACTCACACTGAATACAAAAGACTTCTGACAACTGCCTCTAGCTTGACAGAAAACCCTGTGTGGACTGCTGCATCCTCCGACACAGAAACAGGAATGTGGGTAAATGTCCCAGACCAATGGAGATACGTCCTGTTTTAACATCTTTAAAGCACTGCTTAAGACGTGACAGTTGTATGTGTGTGTCTAAGATCTGTGTGAGGACTTGGCGAGCATATTTGAGATCGACTGCAGTTTGCATTACTGCACGGTGAATCTCATTATTATGACACTTCCTCACACAACTGAAATCACACACACATGCATAAAAGCCATTTCTCTCATGCTCACAAAGCTCCAGCAAGCGGACACCCATGGGCAGGTGCTGTCAGATGGCTAGTGGCCAAGGGCAGTGGTCATGCTGGCTGATTTTTCATTTCTCCTTCACTGTGAGCTGTCCTCTCTGCATTTCCCCCTAAATCTCTCACAGTGCTGCCGTGCTGCTGCAAACACCACACCTTTGCATTCAAATATCCTCATTTACCTGACCCTCATCTTTCTCTGCCACACAATTAAAATTTTACTCCAATTTTACTCCTTTCTTTGTCTGGGGTCCATCTCTGCTGCTATCCAGCAACCCATCACAGGGTCAACACAGACACAAACCAGAGGAGCAGTCGCCCCCCTGGGGTCAGTTTTAGGGTGGGGTTGTTCTAAGCAGCCAAGAACACAGTCAGGATGGGAAAAGGTTGTTGCTCAAAGTCACCAATCATCCCTGTGATAGTTTCAGTCGGGGTTGGGTACAGGTCTGCTGTGCAGACTGATGCAAACCTGCCCTAAAAAGGTATGTCCCATTTCACATTGAAATTTCACATGCTGAATGTTATGACACAGACTGCTCTGTGTAAACCAAGGCTGGTGCGGAAGAGGAACTAGAGGGACAAGGGTGGCGCTGACCACCTCTGAAATCTGATAAGAGACCACAGGTGATTGGCAGGTCACAAGAGGAGAAGGACAAAAGCATCTTTCTAGACCTACATGCATCAGTATCACCAGTATCACTACACCAGTTTGTCTCATCCTTATTTATCCTTTAAAAACATTGTCTGCATATTTCAAGAAGAGATTAAGTCCCTGTGCAACTACTAATGTTATAAAAGGCTATAAACCTGATGCTAGCATGAACCTACGTTGTAGTACTATCGCTAGCACTGGATTAGTTTTGAAGCTAATGTGTAGAAATATTTAGTTTAGAATGAGTGCATTTAGGTACTACATCGACTCACTTAAAAATGATTTTCACATTGGAGCTAAAAAATAAACTAAACAGATAATCAAAGGTTAGTTTAGCATGACATGATCCAGGTTAATTTAAACAGGAGGCTAGCTAATTTAAAAGTAGTTACAGTGTGAAAGTGTCCTTAATTCATTTTCTGTAACACTTAATCCAAATCAGGGCGACTGGAACCTATTCCAACAGTTGAAAGGCAGGCACACCCCGGAGAGGTTGTCAGTCTATGACAGAAGCAACACCGAGGGACAAACAACCATTCACACTCACACTAAACCGGTGAGAACCTCCCCAGCCGAGCCTTGAACCAACAACCTTCTTGCATTGAGGCTGCCATATGAAAATGAGAAGAATATAAAACCAACAAGAGCTCTCAGTTCCAAGGATTTGCGTCAGCAGACTCCACATGGAGGTGCAGCTTTTAGCTGTTGTGCTGCAAACAAGTGCAACAAACTGCCAGTAGAGATTAAACTTTCACCAAATGTAGACATCTTCAAAACCAGGTTAAAAACATTTCTTTCTCATGCACCTACTGATACTGAATATGCATGAACTCTGCACGGTAACTTTTACCTTGTCTTGCTTTAATCACTTAAATTTCTGGTTTTATCTTTTATTTTTCTTCTTTTTTTGTTAAGAATGCTGCTATTCGTTGGTGCATTTGACTACTTTTAAATGCTTTCTATGCACCATCTGTAATGCTCTAAATGATTGAGTAGGAGATCCTGTAATAAAACAGCTCTCTTTCTACAGTTTGAAAATACACAATTCAAAAATCCAAACTCATTTCCTCAGAGTCCCCCTGAAGCCAGGCGTCCAGAGCACAGCAACAGCAGAGGGGGGTTGGGACAAATGGCAGTTGAGTTTGATAGACATATCACCATCCAACCTTTTAAAACGGGCCGGTTAAAATGATCGGATTGTGCTTTTTCAGTCCTATCCGTTCCACAGCTGACTAACAAGGGCATTTGATTAAATGGCTGCTATCGGTGTGTGAAGGGGATTTTAAACAATATAGTAAAAAATGCTCCTGGAAAGCATCTACCGTACCTTTAATATCATGTAAAGCACTTTCAATTTTCTTGAACAGGAAATGTGCTATACAATAAATATTCATTATCTCAGATAAGATTTTACTCTCACTATTTGACTTTTTCTTCCACACCGAATGATATTCACTGTCTTTTCTAACGGAAAAAATTCCAACAAACCACTGAGGTTTTACCTCAATATTGTCTCCACATGCTGGATAAACACTGAGGATAAAAGATACCCTGCCCTGAAATGTGTTCTTATGTCATTAAATACTTCAGAATTTACAGTCCTTCAATAGCAGAACTTGCGTACCTCGCTGTTGTTTGCCACTCTTTGCTTTGTAATTTTACTGAGGTGAAAGACTGGAATTTCACCAAAAACTGTCTCAACCAAATTTCAGACAGTTTGAAAGAATACATCAGTAAAGTGTTCAACAAGAAACAGTGGGAAGAAGCTGTATGAGGAAATGATGTAAAACTGATCATGTAACTGAGCTCTGTTTGTCTGAAAGGAAGTGGCTTTGAGGGCAGTTGCAGATTGGTAGACAGGAAGTTGGCCGCACGGTAGGTTTCATCCTGCTGCCATGGCAATGAATGCTGAGGGATGTCACCATTGGTCACCTGTGTCCAGTAATGTCTCATGCTACTATTAAACAGCAACGGGACGGAGGCATTTGTACCCTTAGAGAAAAATAAAAAGAAAATGAACACACCGCGCCCTACACACCGCCAAAACTGCACACAGGAAACTGTGAGGAGGATATCAATCACCCACACCAACTCACATCACAGCAATAAAGCTTTGAAAAACTGTTTCTAATTTATGGTTTGCACAAGATGTTTCCTGTTTGTCACATCCAGAAGCACAGCGTTAAGAACTTTGTTGATGCAACAAAGATTAACCGGTATTTTACTGGGCTGGCGGATCAGTGAAACGTTGCTTTCTCATGTAAAAATCACACAACTTAATAAAGATGATCTTACCTTGAATGCTCTGCAGGGAGAATTTGAGGTCCGAGCACAGCTGTTGATCTCCTACCCTCTCAAACTGCCTAAAGAGTCTTTTGATTGCCGTCTGGAGAGATCCATACCGCTTTATTTCTGCTTTTATCGCAGTGGAAATCACCGATTTGTTGGTGCTGGTCATCCTCAAATATGAATCAGCTGTAAACTGAAGCAAGGAGTTGCTTCAGGCCATTTGTCACAGTTTGTTCCACAAGAAGAAGTCAAGACATAGAGGCGGCAGAAGGAGAGGTGAAGGCACTTCAGGCTGTCTCTCTCTCTCTCTTTTTTAACCACAAATGTCAGATCATGACAACGAGCACCTCAGTTTCCTCTGCAGCTCTGAACTGAATTTAATTCACTTCCTTATTTCATGCCCTACACTTCTCAGCGAGCTCTCACCGCTGTGACACAGAGCTGAGGCTGCCAGATACTTCTCTTAACTGTATTAAACAAATGAAATGAAAATACTAGAGGGAATATAGGGAAGTTGCCATGTTATGGCGAGGTCTCTTTAAAAACAAACAAAAAAACCCAATGATAATTACAAGAATATAGGGTTTTGTTCAGAGGGTGATGGGTGCTGGCAGGAATGATCACAGCATCTTTCCCTCTTGCACTGGACCTCAAGAAGCCTCCCACTGAACAGTTTCCTCACTGTGTTGTGTAGAAGATGTGAGGAATTCTCCATCATGTTCAGCATTTTGTGCAGCATTCCTCTGAAGGTAATCAGCTGCAGGATGGGCTGAGCAAACTCAGTTTGATGCCCCAGCCCTGTGGATGCAGCAGACACATTGTCTTCAATTGTTTGTCTGATCTGATGACACCGAAGTTTTGGAAAGTTATTTATCTGTGGACATATATGTAGTCGAGAGACCAGAGCAGAAGTCAGCATGAGTCCATCTGAAACTGTCTGCACCACACAGGTTAACTGACCCACTTTCCAATAAATTAATTTACTGTACAATTCAATGGATTGGCTATACCCTACGTTTGATATTTAGATTTAATATAATATTGACCTAGTGAAAAGTTATGTTAAATATAGGGAAAATGTCCGAAAAAATGACATAAATAATTAAATTGTGACAGCTTTATACAAAATTTTTCACTCTATACCCCATATCTACCAGTCTAATCTTTGAAGGTATCAATCTGGAGACATTTTTATGCGTAGAACCAAAAAATGGCTTTTGAATGGCATGTATTCATGAACATGGTTTATCACGACAGACAAACAACACAAAAAAGAAACTTCAGGGCTCAGTTTGTGGTTGTAAACCCAGATGATGGCAGCACTGAAAAACTCCACAGATAGCAGCTGCTTGGAAACCTCAAGAAGAAGAAAAAGAAGAATAAAAAGAAAAACAAAAAGAAGAAGAAAATAAAAGAAGGAGGGGTTGACGTAGATCATAGGGCGGAGCAGAGCGGTGACGTCACGTGTTGCGTGACGTAAGCAATCACACCCTGTACGCTGCTCAAACCACCCGGAAGGTTCAGTTCCGTTTGTTTACCCAACTCTGCTGAGACAGGTTTTTTTTCCAAGATGGTTTGTGGGGGGTTCACCTGTTCCAAGAATGCGCTGTGTTCCCTGAATGTTGTTTACATGGTGAGTGTACAGTATGAATGCTAACTTCTAGCTAGCTAGTACAGTTAGGCTAGCAGCTGAATGAAGTGGTGTAGTGCTAGCTAGCTAGCAATGTAGCAATACCGCAGAGATGATGATACTGATCATATAATTTTTTGCTTCACATGCTCTCTGGTTTCATCTTACAATTGATTGGTATGTACGTTATTGTGGAATTTACCAATTTAGCGGTACATATCATGTCTTTTCGCCTAGGTATCTAGTTAGAAACGTAAGTAGTGACTACTAGTCTGGTAGCTGTCGCCATTATGCGTCTAAAGGTTGTCGTTAGCTCGGAGGCCAGCTGACATACAGTACCTAACTGACCCACTTGAGTGGGTTATCTTCTTCTTTAAGTGTGCAATCAGTTATCAGGGTTTCTTTCAGCAAGTCTGCTCTCTGGTTAAAGTCTTATGAGTTGTGATTGTCAACATGCAGACTGCTGACGCAAATGCTGATATTCACTTAAGGCTACATTTATATAAAAAAAATAGGAAGCTCATTGTTAACAATGTGACTCTCAATAAAAGGAAAAAACGAAAAATGGTAACCTCACACTTCCTTTCTAAAAAACGCATGCTTTTGCATGAATGTAAAACTAAATATATGTAGAAAACAAAACGCAATACCAATAAATGTACAAGAATAATTAAAGTGCATTATGTAGAATTTAAAACTGCTTTATTCTCCCATCTCCATCATATAAATTGGAAAAAAAGATAACTATAACAGCAATGTTGCTAAGACACCTCCATTTTGGCCTAAAATTTATGTTGAATCTGCTTCCTGTCAAACTTTAAACCAATAAGAAATCTAGGCCTAGTTTACACCAAGGGAGTTCCGATACCGATTTTTCTGCCTGATTCCGATACCTGTGGTTTGGGTATCTGCCAATACTGATCACTCAATCTTATGGCATGTCAGACTGGTGATTTCTGAGCCGCTCTGAATGCATCATTAATGCACGGGAGGCTGTGTCGCCACAAACTAAGATTAATTTTCAATTCCTCAACCTGTATACAGTTGGAGTTGCCTTCTCCTGCATTATCTGGAGAACGAAGGAGATAAAACGGCTCAGTCTGTTCCAGTATCATTTTGCAGAGCTTTAAAGCTGAAATTTACGTGTAAAAAAATTAATTTTGCCAATGCAGACAGAGCTGCAGGCAGCCGCTTCGCCATGCTGACATTGTTTTGAAGGGGGATATATATATAATATGTTGCCTTTGCACAATGATGACATAACTGTATTGGTAGCTGTTAGCACAACATTGGCCGTGTCTCAATCAGCACATTTGCACTACGTAGTGCACTACTTTTGAGTGTAAGTGCGGATGCACTGCAAAGTTCCCGGATTCTGCCCTAAAAATGGTCAGTGTAGAACGACGGACACTACTTGCACTAAACAGACGCCATCTTGCTGACGTAGCGGAAGGGCCAGCACCAGAGTGGTGTCTCTTCTGAGCTGAATAATGGCTGATAACGAAGCAGTGGCGATCCCATTAGCAGCGGAGGCTGTATTATACCAATTAATGTGGAATTCCTACATTATCCTACAAAATTCCATTTGTATTAATTAATCAGATGTTACTCTTTATTCAGGTTATGTTAGTTACGTTAAAGACCATATCTGAACTTGTTTTTCTTTTTAAGTAACAAAATAGTAAATTTTCTGAGTAATTAGTTATTTTTATGATGCTGTATCTCTGTTACTAATGCAGATACTTTTAGGGAGAAGTAACTATTAGCTATAAATAATTACTGATTTATAGCAGTGTGCCCCACACTGGGGCACTGGTTTTTTCTGGCACAGAACAGTGTTAACTAGGGATGGGAACGACACGGTTTTTGGATGGTCGATTGTCATGACCCTCATGTCGACTTTTTGTCGAATTGTCAGCCTTTTTTTTTCTTTCTTTTTAAAAAAAAAGCAGCGCCAATGCCTCGGGTGGAAAGTATACTACATTATTTTAGCCTACTAGTTCATTTTGGTCTCAAGACATGGCTGTAATGTCCACTATGACCATTAAAACAATGCTAATTAAAACGAGATTAAGAGCGA
>JBBBVT010000014.1:24480154-24492100 GCA_037177035.1 Craterocephalus eyresii
TTACCACATACTATACCACGTAGAAAACCATTTTTCTCAGAAAGATTAAAATAATATCAGGTATAGTTCCTTTAAAGCAGGATTCTGTTATAGAACATTTTATCTCTGATAATCTCACAATTAATAATAGGCTATAGGCTGAACTATTTTTATTGTATCATCGTTGCATGTTATCATCACGTTTTCAGAAACAAAAGTGTCAATCAGTTCAGAATTCGAGTTACGATGGATTAAATGCCTTTTAGTCCACTGCGGCTGCCAGTCAGCGTGGAGTGGCCACGGCTCATCGGCTTCAATAGGCGATAGCGGTCGATGCGGCGTCTATTCTTGATTATGTCTATGGTTTGAACTGTTTATTTTGGATTTTTGTAGAACAGGGGTGTCAAACTAATTTTAGTTCAGGGGTCACACAACACAATTCAATCTCCAGTGGACCAGACCCATAAAATAACAGCATAAATCTTAAAATAATGAAAACTCCCCATTTTTCCCCTAATGAACTATACTGATGAGTACTCAGAAATTATTTGAGATAAATAAGCACTAACTTCTGTTACATATTTATTTATTTTATCTATTTATTTTATTTCATATTCTTGCTTTGTATTTTACAAAAAACTTACTTGAAATTTTTGTGTTTATGTGTATGTACAACATTTTTTATGTGTAAATATAGATTTATGAAACATGTAAATGTATAAAAATGATTGCATTTATGTATAGTTTTTGGATGAATTGCAATAATTTGAACATCCTATTTGATATTGTAATAAATTTATATATGTATATACAATACAATAATTAAAATAATTTCTAACTCTAAATCTTGTCAAAACAATTTGATTAGCTTCAGATATTTAAAAAAATTGTATGTTTCATGAGATGTTATGACCATTTTTCTATCAATTGATATGGTTTGATTTGTTTTATTTACTCTACACATTTACTCATATATTCGTGTATTACAATATACATAGAATATATATAGAATAAGTCCTCCTGACCAGGAAATGGTTTATATTTAAACCTTACTTGAGCATGTTTGGGATTACAGTTACTTTTATTTAAATAATTACCTTATTGATTTATATGTCAATTTCACATTTACCTGATTCATCCTGTGAGCCAGAATGAACCCTCTGGTGGACTTGCTTTGCCCCCTGGGCCGCATGTTTGTCGCCCATGCTGTATACTTCCCTTTGTACAGGTGGTCTAATCAAGAAGAGGTTATCCTGCCTTCAGCTAAGATAGGTCCAGATGTGTGAGGAGGGAGAGGGGGAGAGCAGGAGAGCTGGAGACTTCAAGTACACATTGACAAGGGAACAAAGGCAACAGACATGGAAATTATCTCCATACCTTTCAGCCAAGGTTGTTCTAAATGATGATAAACTGATCCTCTTCCTCATCCTCTTGACTAAATGCTATTATCCCCACCCCCATCCTACCTTGGATGCGGTTACCTAATCTTTAGCATTAATTTCACCACTTTCCAGCAAGCACCTGCAGGGACATGATCTGAAGACACAGAAATAAGGATGTAAGTGAAATCTGACCACTCGGGCCTTTGGGTCGGGAATGTTTGCGGTGGTCAAGGCCCAGCTTTTTCAAAATAGCTCCATGTCTTAAATCTCTTGTCTTGTCAGCATGCTCTCCTGAGGGCATGGTGCCCACCCCCACCCGCCGATGCGCAGTATTTGTTTGCAGAAGCTGTGGAGAGTGGAACCAACAGGGATGGCCATCTGTGCTTTTACCAATATAGCATGGTCTCTGCAAGCGCATGAAGACTGGATCCAGAGCATTTGGTCCGTTATATCAGAGCCACGATGACTGAATTCGCAGCAACCAGTAATGGATTCACATCCAATAAAGCCTTTTTTCTCATCTTTTTCCTTGTGTAAATAAGAGTTTATATTTTAAATCATAGTTAGGTATCATTATAACACCAGTCCAGTTATACACAGTGGTAAAGAAGGATGGGATCATTTCAACATTTTCTTCAGAAATGTTTAAAAATCTGTGGCAAATTAATTTGATGATGCATCATTCAACAGAGAAGCTGACATGAGGTGATCAGTGTCCATCCCTGAGCTAATGTTTTTAATAAAAGATTTTGTCCAACAAATAATTTAGGAATTGGCTCTACAGCCAGAGAATGACAAATAGTAGTTTTGCATGTTGCTCTGAAAAGAGGCTTTTCCAAGATTAAACCAGTTAAAGAAACACTGAATTATCTTTATCTGATAATGTAAAACTACTTTATTCCCTCCGCTACACAGCAGGGCTGAACAATTCATCCCATGTCATTTCAATTTCAGATTCAAACAAGCCTACACCTTCCTGTCCTGGATTCATGGATGGAACGATGGATGGATGGATGGATGGATTGATGGGTAGGTGGGTGGATTGATGTATTTATCTACAGTTGTACTGTATATGGTATAAATATTATAGTGTGGCACGTCAGACAGCTACAGCTGTTAAGGATCCTGATCCTCCAGTGCTCCTCCAGACCAGAAAAACCAATCCCTCCTGTTCAAGGTCTCATGCTGGACTGCTGATAGTCAGAGACTTGATTATGAAATATTAATACCTTTTTTGTAGCTACATGTCTAAATATTTTAAGGTGAAAATAAATTCCAGATCTTCTGGTACGTCATCACTTTCTAGGTGAGAACTAATCGGGCTGCTTTCAGTCATCATTAACCATAAACCTGAGCAGGTCCATAATGAGCCACCACAATGTGAAATACCAATATGGTTGACATACAAAGTGTGATTTATAGCCTGTTTTTGTCCTTTTTAACAACATTTTGCATCTACATCCTTTCAATTTTTACATATGTTATGGGCCTAAAACAAAAATATTTGTGTCTGCTGGGATTTCCTTACAGATCCTCTTTTCCATCACCCTCTTAATCTCTTCCTCCCAGTAAACATCAGTTTCACTCCCTCATCTGAATTAAAATTTGTACATATTCTACTCTATCATGATTAAACTGGGTTAATTTAGCCAGAGTTAACATGTTTGCATTCACCATTTCTACTGTTGCAGCCCCAGTAGTAACTGGTTTAGTGTGAGCTTTGGAGCAAATAAATATTTTCGTTATTTTTGTTAAAGAGTTTTTGAGAAGTGAGTCCAGTGAAGTAAATTTGGAATATATTACTGTAATAAAAGACTTTGATCCTGTCAAATATGAAACAGAGCAGGGTGCATGTTGGATGTTGTCACAGGTAAGCTTAAAATAGTTGGAAAAGATGAGATAGCTGAACTGGTTTCTCAGTTTCACTGGGATTTTTCCACTGCTGGCTGCACAGGGAGCATTCAGCAGATAACTAGCGAGGTTCATATGGTCTAATCTGATCAAGGAGAACGGCTTCCATGCAGCTCTCATGACACTGTAAAACTCTCTAATATTACAGTCTTTTCTGTAGTATGTCACAGCTTTTTACTGCATTTTTGAAATACCAGGAAATAGTTCGATTACGTAGATATTAATTTTACATGTACTGTAGTCCGCTTCAGTATGTTGTCTATAAGGTAAGCATAATGGATGATGCGCATAAGAGGCCAAGTTACTCTGATGTGGACACTTTCGCACCACAAAATTCTAAACCAACCAACCTGAAGAATTAAAAATGCTGCTTATACAGACACGCTTAATATGATCCTAGCATTCCCAAACGCTCCAAGAGAGATATTTATTTATTTATTCATTTTTGGAGCTCCCTTTAAATGTTAATTAGTAGAAGGTAATTATTTAAAACTTTCACAGAACAAAGCAGATAATCCCGACAACGAACAAGCTAAGTCCACAGTGCAGCAAAGTATGCCTAAGCTAAGACCTAAACTATCTATGGCCTCACATGTCAATAAGAAATGTTTCTTGGTAAGTAAATAATAAACACACACTATAAAACACACACTATAAAATTGAATTTGTTAGTTTTAATAAAACACGGAAACTTTTTGCCTCAGAAAAATCAAGTTTTCCTTATCTTTTAGTTTAATGAAGTGGGACGATGAGTTTTTAGAAGTTACATGAAGCCGATGAGCTGAGTTTGATGGAAGTTGTGGAAAAACTAGATAGATTCTGCATATATTAGAAGAGAAACACAAAATCTTGTTTTATTTCCAACCTCCATGATGATTTCCAGTCAAACTTTCTTAAGGAAATGAAGTTTGACTGGTTGTTGCTTAGCAGCAGGATGTTGGTGTAGATGTGGTTTTAGCTCAAATAATAGAGAGCAGTCACATGATTCCAACATTTGTTCTTAATCATCATTATCATTATCATCATCATCATTCTAACAGGTACACTATGTCTACAACATGTTGTTTAGACACTGAAACTCTGGTGGAAGGAGTATTTTTGCTGATTTGAGCTCCACACAGAGACCAGATGAACTGGTTTCCTCCCAGCAGGAGAACTGGGGCTAGAGATCATCAGGAAGACATGAGATTATTTTTACATTTTTTATTCCTTTTAAATAACTCCATTAACTTGATTAATTAATTATCAGAAACAAAAAGAAATAATAAAACCAAACAAGAGAAACTTTTGACCAGTCATTACATTAGAATTCATTTCATCTTACTGAAATCATTATTATCATGTGTCATTTTGAATAAATGATCAACCTTAAAAAGATACTATATAGTAAGATAGTAAGTTTACTAAGTTGCTAAAGTTTGAAGTTTGAGAAAATAAATGACCTCTTATCTGACCCAGAAGCAGTTTTCCTGCCCTTATTTCAAATCATACAGCTCAAGAACATTAATTTCATTTTTCTGCTATATTGGATTTATTTATGATCAGTTTTGGATTAAAATTAAGTTTTATCCACTACAGTTATATTCAGTAGTAGTGACATGAATCAACAACCTGTTTTAAAGCTTGGATGTCTCATTTTGGTCTCTTGGACTATCATTTTAGTCCTTTTTTGTCTTGTTTCTCACATCTTTATGTGTTATCTTCTAATCATGCTTTCTTAAATGCTGTCTATCCTTCTGTTATTCTCTGGTCCTCTATAGAAGACGCATGTTTCCACATCAGAAGAAAGAAGGGGTTCGGGTTCATTCGTAGTTCGCGCGCTCCCCCTCCACGTGGCCACTGCCTCCACGTCAGCAGGGGGGGATCAGCACCCTGGACAGCAGAGCCTGGTCAGTGAAAAGCCGCCCGGAGCTTCTCCTGCAGCTGCCGGGAGCTTCGTCCGCCTGAGATGGGTGGATGAGCGGACAAACAGCAGCTTGTTTACACGCTGGCATTCACATTTTTCCCTTTCACTTTTTTCCGCCCTCTCTCCTTTCCGGAAGTAAGGGCAGCGCTCAATCTCCAACCCGACCATTTCGAGGAGGAAAATGAGAGGCAGCATCGTCTCAACGCCACCACGGATCTGATCCAATAATCAATGCCGTGATTGCTGTCTGATTTCTGCCTGAGATGAAGACCTCTCCGCGTCTTCCTCTTCAGATGGCCCATCCTCCTCCTCTCCCGGTGCTCTGATTTGCGGTAAAATGCTGATGGACATCAAGAGAAGAAGGGATTCACGGAGCTGTCGGGTTTTTTCTCTGACCGTGTTTCCCGTGAAGCTCCTTCACATGAAGATGAAGATGATGGTGTTTTTGGTGTCGACGTGGATTATGGAGATGGCTGGCACTAATTTCTCCTGGATCAACCAGAAGCTTCGGAACAAGGAGCTGATGTAGAGGAGGAGACGAAAAAATGGACCATGATCTGACGCTCGGGATGATACACTGAGGGACAAAAAATAATAAGACAATAGACTATAATCCAACTTCCATCTCATCTTCACACCTCCATTTTTTCCATTTTGGATTATGATTCTTGAGAAGAATCCCAGATGTGAGTGTGTGGATGGCATGTTGGATTTTACATCCCACTCTCTGTTTCCTGCCTCTGTTCCACACGTCCACTCTCTCGCGGTCTTCTGCTTTGGGTAGCAAAACATGTAGGTTTTTTTCTGCTGCAAGCCCACAGCATCTGAAGAAAGAAAAAAAGAGAAAAAAACAAGCTGTAGTTGAAAGTAATGTCGGAGAAAATGGAGCAAAACTGGACCAAACAGCGTTTGGGTTGTGATGTGTACTGAGCTGAAAGCCATATGACAGCGTTGCTGACTTGTTTGAGTAATGAATATTGAAAGAGTGTCGGCCAAGAGAAAAGGAAAATCTTTCATCCGCATTGGGTTAGACACACATACCATCAGTGAACCTTTAATACCGGAGGTATTATACTCCTATAATACCATGAACGTGATCTTATCAGGTGTATGAATAATAATAATAATAATAATAATAATAATAATAATAACAATAAAAATTATAATAATAATAATAACAACAACAAACAGTCTGGCAGTCTTTGTGTAGCCAAACATGTTCAAGTATCGGATCCGCATGTTTTTTAATGAACTGAAAGTCCTGGTGTTTATGCGATCCGATTCACGACAGTCCGGCTCAGACTTAGAGAGACGTTCCAGCACCATGAGAGGACTGGGGATGGGCGGCTGCGGATGGCCGCCGTTCGTCGACTGTCATTCCCGGGATGATGAGGAGGAGTACTACGGCAGCGACCCGCGGCCCCGGAGCTTGGCGTTTGAGGACAAGGAGCCCAAGCTGCAGGTGGGCCTGGACTCGGTGTCCCTGACCAGTACAGCCAGCAGCCTGCGGACCCCACAGTGCCGGATCTGTTTTCAAGGCCCCGAGCAGGTACAAACACGCTGCAGAGGATGGGTCCATATGCTGCCAGGGGTGGCTCCAGAAATCCACGGGGGGAGGGGAGAACACAGAAAACATAAAAAACAATAGATCAGTGGTTCTGCATTTCTTTAACAGCATCTTGCTGAATGGGATCGTTCAGTATTTGTCTGTAATCTGTGATGGATGAACAGTCTTCAACCAGGACATATTCCATCCAATCATCACTTTCATCACTTTCTCCATCATTACTGCCGGTTTCACTTCAGTCTTCACATCTGGTAGTTTTATGACTTTTACATTCCCTTCATCAGATGTGGGTTGGGGGTGTGCAGCATGTGCCAGCAGTTATCAGGCGGACAGGTCACTTGTCCATCATAGGGCCAACAGAGACAGACAAACACAGAGAGAATTTTAAAAAACAGTTAACCTAACATCATGTGTTTGTACTATTTGAGGAAGCCACAGTAGAGACCTGTGCATACACCCATGCACCAGTGATGCTAGCCATCACACCACCATGCAACCATGGCTGTTATCACATGATTAGTTGCATTAATTACTGCTTGGATAACATGCAGTGAGTTTTCCTTCCCACATTTCAGCCTCTCTGTTTGTGTGGAGAACCATTTCTTCATGCATGATGGTTGTACACCAGCAGGACTGTTTGGTCTCATCTGCTATTTAGCTGTTTTTTTAATTACTCTGTAAATCCCAAAGGGTCTCTGAGAGGAGCTACTACAACCATCTTGCCCTACATTTCTCTCTCCACCTCCCACCTTCTCCTCACATCACTACTTTGACAAATACAATCCATGAGTCCTCAGTTTTTAACATATAAAAGGAGTCGAGGCAAATGTAATTTTACAGCCAAAAATCACAGATCATAAATTACCCCGGAGAGGCTGCACAGACTGTACAGCACAATCTTTGCAGCTTCTTTTTTCTGAGAAGATGACTGTTTGATGATGTGGTTATCTAAACAAGAGTGTTGTCATCAGTAATCAGCGACAGAACAGCAGTTCCCACACATCTGAGTTCTGGCCAGCATAGCAACGAAGAAAGTTAGCCAATTAGGTCTGCAGGATGGCAAACAGGGTGAGAGGGACTGAATATGTATGAGTCACTATCAGATTTTGTTTCTCTTTCTGCATGTATCACAGCACATGGTGATAGTCTATCAAGTCACAGTTATGTTCCGGGACTGTGCATGAACCTAAACAATGCAATAAGCCGGGCACGTCTTTGGTCCGTGGCCAAATGACTCTCTCACCAGATGTGCAGAAATCTGCCACCTGGATCAGCAGGTAGCTCTGAACACTAAGATAATTGGAAACACGAAAAGTCCTGCAGGAGCACAGATGGAAATTAACATTTAGTCTCTTCTCTGAGATACTTGCACATTCTTATAACAGCCTGGTGCTAATTTATGACATCTGCCCGAGAGTTTGGATTGTCAGCCTGTAAAGTGGAGCAGGCAAGAGTCTGAATCACCTCAGGCCTGATGTTGCAGACAGGGATCGAGCCCAGGTTGTTGTCCTGCCCACTCAAACATCTCCCTTTAATAAAAGGTTCATGTTTTAGGCTCTGGGCTTTCTGGCAAGGTGACTCATAAAGCAGCTGGGCTCTAAGCTTCCTCTTTTAGCAACACACAAAGAATAAGCAGAAAAAGCACAAAGCAGCAGGGAAAACTCTGGACTTCACTATTACTACATCAGCTCCTCGTGTTCGGTTCTGCCTCCACACCACACAGGTTTCACTCGTATCCTCCTGCTGAATGGTGGCGGGAGCTCACGTTAGCCATTTTGTTGTTTCATTATTCAAGCGGATCACACACAGCAAAAACCGGCTGTCTAAGCTTGTATCAGCCAAAAATAATTCAGCAGTACGAGCAGAATGTGTCAGATTATTAATCTTGTCTTTTATTTCTTCCTTGGTTAGTAAATCCTAAAAGTGGCTATCTGACGCTGAATAATGTATCTTAATGTCAGGGCAAAATACTTGAGGAGATTCAGACAATGAAAACATCGACCAGTACAGGAGGATGATAACACTTGGTAAGATTTCCTGAAATGTGAAATATTTTCTAACAGGATATCTGTCATGATATAATACTAATGTAAACTTTTGGGAAGCTTTAATGGATTTTTAACAGATAATTGTTCCTGATTTGTTTATTATTTAATTTTGTAGTCGGTCAGAAATGGTAATTTATTATTATAATATTGTTTTTCCTCCTCAACATTCATCAAAGAATCGGCTACGTTCCTTATTACTTAGCTAACGTGTCACAGAGATCGTTTTTGGAGACACAGATGTCTGTGGGCCACGTCAACGCTAAAAACAAATAAAATGACTTTGCTATTCACCACCAAACAAAATGGGGAAAAGTCTGACCACAAACAAGACCAGATGAATTTGTGAAACCTTTGGACATCACAGAATTCCCGGATGATTGCTGTGTTCCGGTTTTCTCAGAATTCCAAGTGGGTGAGACTTACAGTAATTACCTTTTTTTTTTTGTGTTCCAGCTGATCCAACTCAGAAAAACATTGATGCCTCCAAAACATTTAGTTTGTGAGCGTTGGTGACATATGTTTATAAAACTACATAATTACAGATCCATTGGAAAACTTGCTCTATGAGAACTTCAGCTAATTTTAGTAATAATTAATTGATAAACCGTACCTATTCACACAATTGTTTGCGAGCAAACCTGCTGTAACAACGTAAATATTGATAATAACTAGAAACTTAACAGACACAAAATGCATTGCAAGTTTTTGAAATAAAGACAGTAATGGACTATAAGTGGTACGGGGCATAGCCATCTTTAGATCTGGTATGTCAAAGTCTTCTGTGTTGCGAGTTCCCATCTCAGAATTCAGAATCGGTTGGTCATATCCGGCAAGATGCCAAGTCCCAGTTCTGAGGACAGCTGAATGCATGAGATTGTGGTGTGAAAGCCCCTAAGATGTTAATGTTGAAATGTCACTATATTTCACAGCTATAAGAGATGGGATTTATGGCTTTGATTGAAGCTGGATCTTGTGGAGCCATTTTCTCTGAGTCATTCAAAAGACTTGCTCTTTTTTTCTGTTTTTAGTTATTTACAGTAGAACCCAATCGGGGGTTATACCTGTCTCTTAATTAAGGAAATAATCATTATAAGCTAAGATCTGGATCATTCAAACCACACACAGACCACACAATATATCTTCTGGTGTTGGGAATCATTTTTAAATTTTGCATGAACAACATATTTTAATTCCAAGTAGAACCTAAACATCACTGCAGGTTACTTGTTTTTCTTAAAGTTTGAACTTAGAGCCTGATTTTTGGATGAAATGATGATATAGATTAACATTGTTAAGACAAACAAGATGAGCTTCTGGATTGATATGTTCTTACATGTATGTTCATCATTAATGGACCTTTAAATGAAACTGTGGTGATTACAGAATCTTCTGCTTAAACTGCTGCTGTTTCAGCCTTTATGACAAGTTGCCCTCTGACATTATGAAGCTAACACAGACAGGGGCAGATGTGGACAGGATAAAACTGATATGAAAGCAAACATTTCTGAAACGTCAGGCTCATGATGAGACGCGGGTTTGAGTACTGTAATGAGAAAGTTAACAACAGGATGCATGAAACACAATAAAATACAAAGACCTTTAAAATTTATGAGCGATATGCGGCTCGTCTGATAAACATTTTACGCAGAGGGACACCAAAGGTCTGTTATTCAGAGTGGGAAGGTGAAATTAGCCAGAGGAGAACAACCTCAGTTCAGACAGACAGAAAAAAAACAAGATTATTGTGTTGCCGCTGTTTTCTGACTAATTAAACCTGCTGGGTAAACTGGTATCTTTCCACTAATTTACATAAACAGATGCTGATTCAGGTTTCTGAACCATTTAGCTGTAAATAAACATAAAAAATGTGCAAACACTCATCTCCTCAGTCATAACAGAACTGCTCGCCTCTCCAAAATGAAGATCCATTTCTTTTATGTGAGCATCTAAAATTCTGACTCTGTTTAGTTTAGAAAAATACAGAAACTCTTACTTGAGCATTCAGAGGAAGATTAAGACCATTTTTCTTTACGAAAATAGTAAAATACCTGGGCTTTGTATGCAGACTCACCATTTCCCCACTATATGAAAACCAAAAGTTTTGGGAATTAAACAGGCTCAGATTGTTTGATCTCAAGCGCCTTCAAAAGAAATTTGACTGACACCTAAAAGTAAACCGGAAAAAAACAAAATCCTTTTCACTAGGGTTGTAACAATTAATCGATACGTCAATATATCGATTTTATTCCTTTGATTCAACAGATCAATATGTGCTTGGCAAGTTGGTAGTAAAATCGATATTTACCCACCTATAAATGTTATGAAAGGTATTGTATCTGAATTCATTAGTTTTTCTCAACACATATTTTTTGGTTGAACATTCTGGGTTCACCTTGTAAGAGGCTCCTGGAAGCCTTAAAAGAAACTCAAAAACTTTCGAGCACCTGTGCGTGAATGCAGTTTTTCTGTGCGAACCAGGTGATTCGCGCACACCTACTCAACAGTTTGTCTGCGTAGGAGCATTTTTGAACATCAAAGATGAGGCCTGTTAAGCTGAAGGCTAGAAATTTGTATGAAAAATCTTTCATTTGTGCTTTTTTTGTAACATATGCGTGTGTAAATTTATTTTGTTTGTGTCATTTATAGATATTTAAGCATGCATTTGAAAATACATATTCAAGAATGACAAGCAAACAAAGTGGTTTATACAGTTCACAAACCACATGTTACATATACAAGTACTCAAAGTTACACACAAATTAGTTTACAGTTTAAAAATATGTATTACACACACACACACACACACACACACACACACACGTATTAATATGAACCAATTTTCTCTCCATCTAAATGCAACCACATGCAACCTCACTGTGTGATAAAATAACCAGATTTGTATTCTTTCTCTTATACAAAGCTCCTTGCTGCATTGTGTTCTTCTTCTTGTTTTTTATTAAACAATGATGTTTATTACCACCACAAACTGGTACACCGTCTGGTAGATGACAGGACCCAGGGATCTGTTATGTCTCATGGTCACATGATATCTGGCTTAAAGTCCAGATTTACTTTTAAGCGGATCAATGCAAGTCTGGGTATGTTTACCATGCAGTGCGCACCCCAAAGCTGTAGGGGGAGCTCCAGAGCGAG
>JBBBVT010000014.1:24517068-24527377 GCA_037177035.1 Craterocephalus eyresii
AAAGAAAGAAAGAAAGAAAGAAAGAAAGAAAGAAAGAAAGAAAGAAAGAAAGAAAGAAAGAAAGAAAGAAAGAAAGCTTGGCTGACATCACATGAGGCTCAGGCTAGTTTTATTTTTTCATTGTCAACATGTCTGCTGGTAATATGTCACATTCATGTCAGCGTTCTCAAGGCATTCTATGTGTAAATTGAACCCGAGAACTGGGTTTGTCTTTTAAGCTCTTCCTGGTGGAAATCAGGGACAATTTGTCACCACCTAGTGGTTGCTCCTGTAATGGTCCCACAGAAATCACTGGTCTCCTCAGCTTGTCTGCTGCAACGTGCTCCACATCTCGTCTCATACTTGGAAGTGAGGTAATGGATCCAATCGGCTCATTTCTATCAAGTTTAAATCTAGTTTATGTATTAAAGTGACACTTTTTTCACCTCATATAGTTTGATTCGAGCTATGTGGAGATCACTATGTCTGTGTTGACACACAATATCATCCGTTAATTCACCTAATATTAAAGTCATACAAATCCTGATCATTCAAATCCTAACCCTGGCCATTTTTAAGTTTTGAGATCCTTTATCTACAGACATTTAGAAGTCTGTTGTTTTAGGCTATGGGAATATATTAATCAAAGTCAATCAATAAAACAGTTAAGTAACCAAACTGTCTTCTCTTATTTGATCCAGTTCACTTTATCTAAAACCATACTTGTGGTGGTTTTGAGTCATACAGTTGCCAGTTTTATGTGTCCTGTTATCTCTTTTTCAGGCCTTGGGTGGTGTCCATCAGACAGAGAATATTGAAAAAACATTTGTATTTCAATATTTCTATTAGTCTATAGAGTTTTATTAGAAATAAAATGAGAGGCTGTGGGTGGAGTTAACTGTGTGGAACATGACAAGGGAAATATCATGTTCAGTATTTATTAGATATTCACATGTAGTTGTTCATTGTTGTTTTCATATCTCTAGAAAAGAAAATGCAGGAAAACAGTAAAAATGTATCTTGCTTTATTCATTAAACAGAAGATACCAGCAACACTGTCAGTTCTAACAGAAAAAGGCCGAGAAAGCGATGATCTGGTCATCTCTGAGGCCTGAATCCTGTAAAACAGATGTGATACATGAGCCGGTCTGGAGCTGGACCGCCTTCCAGCAGTCTGTTCTCAGGGTGAACCTGCATGGACTTTCAGACCGAGACAAGTTGGCAGATGTTTTGAATGCCTTCGCCTTGTGGACTGTTTTCCAGATGATGGACCGATGATTTTAGATTCTTTTTAAATCCTCTGGATGTCATGGTCCGTGGGTTTTGTTATATTACAGCCTGCTTTTCAGTCCTTTGTTGTTGTTTAGAGTTCTGTCTTGTTCGCTATTTCATGCTGCAGGTTTATTCCCTGGTGTTCTGTTCAGTTTACTTCCTGCTCCCTGATTATTACACCTGTTTTTTTGGCTGACTGGCACACGCACCGCTCATTTTGTTGTTAGGTCCACATGTATTTAGACTCTTGGTTTTCATGTGACTCTTGTCGGATAATTTTTTATGCCACTTGAACTCTGTGTTTGAGTTTTGGTCTTGCCCATCATCTTTCGGGTTTCATTATTAAAACCTTGTCTGCTACTCCTGTGATTCTGCATTTGGGTTCATTTCATCTCATCATTCTTGGATCATGACATTATCAGACTGAAGACCTCAGATGGCTCTATGGATCTCCACCTGCTGTTCAGGAGGGCATCGAGCTGAAAATCTCAGGTTTAAACAGGACAAACCTCCTCCACCATACTGAGAAACTGAGATCCGATCTGCACCTGCTGTCTCACATGTATGATTTTGTCCAAAATGTTTTGTTTTTTTAAATGGCATGCTCAAAATTCTTTTCTTCAGATTTATTTGTTCAGTTATTATTAGTTATTAGTTATTTTCTTCCACTTACTTAGTATAGAATTTGTACATTCATTCATTCTATCCACATATTCATTCATTTTCTATACAGATTAGCCCAGTGGTCATGTGTTTTAGTTCATCTCTGCACTAAAGGCAGTTTGGGGGTGGGTTATTAACTTTGGTTGTGGGTTGCAATGTGTTGTCTCTGTAGCTATCACAAGCTCACAGTTGGATGGATATCCACAAAGACTTAAGAAAGAATGTGACTTTAAGACAGATTGAAACATGAGTGTACTTTTGGGGGTCTGTGTATATAAAGAGACTGGGTGAAATGTGCTTGGTGTCCTTGTGTTGAACCCTTTCCCGAGCATTTTTAACATAAATGTGTCACAGAACCTAGTATTTCAGAAATTGTAGGGGTATGTTGTGGTTGACTTTTCAGAGTGGCCCAGTCTGTAATTGTACAACCAGGCCCAAAAGTTAATAAATAAAATGTGCAGATAAAATGTGGTACACTGACAGCATAGAATTTCATTTCAGTTGAATTGTTAATTTTTTACTTCTGTAAATGATAAAACCATAAGAGGTCAAAGCATACTTTGCTGGCTTTAGTCAGCCAACCACTGCAGGAAAATGCATCTGTGTCTGCAAAGGTTTTAACTGGAACACGTTTGGAATTACAGAGGAGCTAAGATCAATGCAGCTCCGACAGTCAGCTACCATGCCCCCTTTTCCTAAAACAGCCGCTTTCAGGTTACATGTTTCAGCTTTTCAGAACTTAAGATGTTGTAGAAAATGTCCTTAATCTGTTGAAACATGGTAAACAACGTCTATCGCAATGTTTTGTCTGTTTTACATTTTTTCACAGTCATTTGGATTGAATGGTAATGTTTGAAACTTTCCGTCCTCAGTGAAGCAAAGATACACATCACATTTTTCAGATGTCGGTGGTTGAATTGACTTTACTATTTACAGCTTTTCTCAATGGAGAGGCCAGCATGCAACCTGCTCAGTGCAATCAATGTCTGAAACTGCAACACAAACCTTCTTAGGTGATGGTAATGGTTGTGTGGCATTAGGGGTTTCTAGTGTGACAGCGAGGGCCCTGTCACTATGCCTCTGACTGATCATGCGCCCAGGCTACTGACCACAGGGATAATGTATAAATACACTATGCAGTCACTTAGCAAACGCTTTTATCCTAACAACTGAGTACGCCAGTGATGCACGTGCAGGAGCAGGGTGAGTAAAGTGTCTAGCCCAAGCACACAACAGTTGACTAGGGTGGGATAGGGATTCAAACCATCAACCTTCAGGTCATTGGACATCCTGCTCTACCACCTGAGCCACTCAGCCGAAACACACAAATTCAAAATAAAGTTCATGCTCACACATTTTTGCAACTGGTCCAAAGTCCCTACCCTGCCGCTACGCTGGCACAATGTCCATCATTTTACGCTGCAGTTTTGGCCGATATTAGGGACACATCATTTTCAGTTCAGAGTTGCAATTCTTATATATTTCACATATATTTAATTTGACATCAATTTATGTGCAAATATTTGTTTAAATATGCATTGAATCGAGTAATTGGAAATAGAATAAGTATGAAATTGAACAAGAATTGGGCCAACTGATGGAAGAGTTCTTCATACTTCAGTTTATTTTGTCGAAGAAGTCACATCAAGCCCAATGTGACATATATGTAATAAAGATATTTTTCTGACTTGTTCGATGTTATTTAGTCCAAAACATGTGACCAAAGCAGGCTGATTATAATCTATGACTTGATATTGAAGCATTACACTGATTAAAAGGGTTAAAACTCGCTTTAGTAATAAAAAAAAAAGAGAACTAGCTAGTTTTGCCATAGATGTTGCCACAACCCCATCGTGGAAGTGATGTCACAACAGCAAAGTCACACATGGTCACATGACTAAGCCTGCCTGTTGATTGGATGTTGCTTTGGAACTTCATGAGTTACATTTCAAACTGAAACTGAATGGGGAACTTTAGCTTTTCATAGGCTTGTTACACCCAGGTCTCAGTGGGTTCTTATGGGTTGACTTTTTTTCCTCTTACAGCGTATCTGGTTCCTTAAAGAGGAAGAGGGGAAAAAAGCTATTTTTCCAACAAAGAGCTGGTTTCCATTTACATGTATGCAGAAAACATTTCCTTCCAGCCCAGGATCAGCTCAGGTGGTTTCACCATTTAAACCAGATCACATGGTCCAAACAGGAAAAACTGGGTCAGTTTGGATAATGTCTACCTTTGTCCCCAGGCAATTTCCTCCTCCTTAACTGTGACTCACCGGAGGGCCAGCGTTCAACCTGCAGGACATTCCTGTTCCAACCCCACTGACTCCACCTGACAGATGAGGACGAGATTGTTTGACTGGGACACAGCTCAGAGTTCTGCAGCTCTAAACTCCTGCTGCACAACATGTTCTCCTTCCTACGCTCAGGTCAGATCTCTCCCACTCTGAATTCATCTCATGCAGCACAAAACAGATGGACAGACAGATCGTCTGTCCATCTGCCTGTCTGTCCAGCTGTCTGTCTGTCCATCTGCTCATTTTCTTTCAGGGTCTCAGAACATGACAAAATCTGTACTATAGGTTTAAAATGGGTTTGCTGAGGTGATCATTTCTCAGGTGTATATCTCTACAATGTAGATCTGTTGTGGGACAAAGGTCAGACCAGCTGGTGATTTATGTGTTCATATCCTGGAACAACAGCATAAAAATTCTCACTCATTTCCTGGATATAACACTATCATGGCTCATAATGACCTGAAGTTATAATGCAAATGATTGTTTGACCAACAAAAACCTGTTAAAGGCAATCAACAGTCTGAGCAAACAACTCTTTTTAACTCACTTTTTACAAATTGTTCAGGTTAAGGAATGTTGATTGTTGAAATAATCTAATTTTCCTCATCATCCAAGACTCATGTGGACTGTGTTCTTTAACAAAATCATGATGTCAGCTGAATGTTGTGTATTACAGTACAGTGAAAACTATGATACAAAATTCACAAGTTAAAAATAATCACTGAAGCACACAATGTGAAAATGTACCTATATAGTGCTGATTTATAAACATGAATAACTTTTGTTCATGTGTGGAGAAGAAATATATCAAACTACATTTCTATGAGTTTTTATTATTACAGCTTCCGGTTCCTCTTAAATACACACATCACATATATACCCCCATATATGAAAGATACATCCATCAAAGAACTTTGATGCTTTGTTAAATGTCTAAGTAAACACTATGAAGATTTTCAAAATCTGAAGACATCTTCCTGTGTCAGGGACATGGCAGTATCCATGAAAGCCTGTGCTCTCAGGTAGAGTAAAAAATGACTCCTGCTATCACGACGCATTTAATCTGTAGCCTGTTTGACAACCCAAATTTCGTAGCAGGTAGCACATAACATTTAGATTCAATGGATCAACACACAGTATTGTTTCGGCGTAATGATGATGTCATTATCTAATATTGTGAACAGAACCCAGCAAAGAGGAAGGTTGTCCTTAATATACTAATATTAGCCTCAATGTGCTAACGTTAGACTTCATTCATGAGTGTTATATTTCTGTTTCTGTTCAATATGGTGTGAGACAGCTGTGAGTTATAGTTCAAACTCAAATTTCAGGATGTAATCATTAATATGATAGATGTTGCTCACCAATCACGTTGTCTCTTGGATAATTTTTACATATTTTTCTCCTTTCTTTTAAATAAAATTCTGCTACCTTCACTTGCATCTGAAGCTTCCATGGTTAAAATACAAAATATCTTTCAACAGATTCAACAAAATTTTGCTGATATGTTGCTGAAAATTTTGTGAAAAACCAATTTTGTTTGTTAACAAGAAATCTTAAATATTATTATTATTAAAGTATTTAACCCACCATGTGAAAACATCAAAACTGAGACATTTGTCTTGCCTTGACAAACACGATCATTTTAAATTTGATCGTGACATTTCTAAAAAGTTTGGACAAATACACCAAAAACTATAAAGCTTGTTTAAAATTCTTTTTGGAGTTGTCTTGCTAGTTCAATCCATGTGTTTCTCTAAATTGAATAAAAAAAATTATATTTAAGATTTAGTTTTACATTTATAGTTTTTGTGTGTCACGGTGTAATCACCTGTTCACTTCCAGGTAGAAATTCTCCTCCTGAGAGCATCCATATTTCATCTCTACCTCCCAGTATTCCCACAGAGTTTCTTCCAGACCTAGAACAAACAGAACAAGGTCAGGGAGTTTTTTTTTGTTTTGTTGTTGTCATCATTTGTTTTTTCTAGTACTCACTATGTTAAGTATGCAAATAAAATGTGGTGTGTCATTTTCAGGCTGGATATGCATTCAGTTTGAACTGTGTCAGTAATTCTCCCATCATTAGGTTTAACTATATTTTGGTCGTAAGATTTGCTAACACAATAACTTAACATTTAATTTTTAAAGCCATTACTTACCGTATCCTACACTGTGCAGTTCTATGTGTACTAAGTAATAAATATCCATGAATAACTGCAGTAGTACTGAAGTGTTGAGCAAATCAATACATTATACACCACCCTCCCACCATCCATCCTCCCACACATACACCATCCTCCCACACACACACACCATCCTCCCACACACACACCATCCTCCCAGACACACACCATCCTCCCACACATAAACCTTTTCTAATGAAAATGACTATGTTTCCTCAGACGATGTTGTAAATATTGGGGATAAAGCAGTGATCCAGACCACACACACTCACCGCGTACTTGCCGCACCCTCACTCTTCCTCTGTCAGAACAATGAACCACCTCCGAGTACTTACTTTGAGGAGAGGGTCCCTGTTCCACACGGGGAAAGTGAGGTAATCTAGAGGGTTTCAAATCTCATGTGGATTATCTTCTATGAGACCAGATTTGCTGTTATTAATGTAACAGTTTGTTTCTGCCTCCTACAGAGGATCTTCAGTTTCAGTAAGCTCTGGGCTTTCACTGGACCCGGGTTTCTGATGAGTATCGCCTACCTAGACCCAGGCAACATCGAGTCTGACCTGCAGTCCGGAGCTAAAGCTGGATTCAAGGTAACCCAGGACCCACCTTTTTCACAGTTCATGTCTGTAGATTTTTTCTGTATTTGTGGAGCATCAAACCATTTTTCATATTAATTTCGTTTGTAAACTATCAAACAGTGGCCAGAGATATCCAAGTTGTTTCTACAGTAGATCACCTGAACTCAAGAACGTTCCAGTTCAGTCTCTCCAGCTGTTTCTTCACCTGACTGGAGGTCAGACAGGCTAGAGACAAAGGTAGAGGAGGTCTCAGTTTGTTGTTCTGTGTAGTGAGATGAGGTTGTGTTAAGGTCCAGGACTGAGCTCCAGGGGTGCAGAGTGGAGGGTTGACAGGGAATCTGTGGGTTGGAGGAGGGTGTGCGGTCATTTGGACGGGAGGTGAACCGAACTGAACACAGTGTTTCCAGATCATGTCTTTTCTGTTTCTGTCTGATTTTCAGGCATTTTATCAAACAGTTTGCCTTACAGCTGCAGATTCTGGTTACAAATGTGTCTAAAGATCTAAAGATCACGAGGTGACTGAATAACAGGTGAGTGTCCTCCTTCCATCAGCTCCTCTGGGTGTTGCTGACAGCCACCATTTTGGGCCTGTTATTGCAACGGCTCGCGGCTCGCCTGGGCGTGGTCACCCAAATGCACCTGGCCGAAGTCTGTCACCGCCAGTACCCCATGGTGAGACCAAGCTCCAGTATGTCTGCTGTTAATTACCGCCATTTTGCAGAAAATATCTACAAATAACTGCAGCATCTACAGCTTTGAACCTGTAGACACAGAGACTCAGCTCTAAAGTCTGGCTGTTTATCCTTGTGATTAGCCTGCCAGGCAGAACTCTGATCAAAATGAAGTGAAGACTCGGATTCCATACTGGGATTACAGCACCAGTCTCTTGTTGACAACTGGTTCCCATATATTGTTAATTACTGAGGCTTCACCCATTTAAATATTCCTTTTGTAAGTTTGTTTGAAATTGATGTCTTTGTATTTTGTATCTCCATTAGTTGACCAACTATTCTATCTAGCATCAACCTAGAATGCTCATCTTAGGACTAGCTTTTACACCAGTTTTTCCCAACACAATGCCCCTGCATTGTTGTGTTGCTTTTTACAGGTTTTATGAGGGTGCACTGCACACCTGGGTCTGTTGTTGCAAGCAACGTTTCACTGCCTACTAGAGGCCTGACATGTGCACTATGTCGTTTTTGGTCCTATTTGCAATTTCTCACACACAGAAACATTTTTCATTCCGCCGTGTAAATGCTTTTTGTCTTTTAAATGCACGAAGGAGAACTTTTAGCGTTTTTTGTGGAAATGTCATGTAAACAGGGCCTTAGTATAAGCACGTCATGTTTAATATTTTTCCTCTAACAAATGTGCTTGTTCTGCAGTTCAACTGTTCAGGTCGGGTAGCCAATGGTAAAGGTGGAAAGAGTCTAGAAATTATTTGTGTTTTAATTTTTTGAATTATCACACAAACCTGGAATTTTACCAGGATGTGATGTAGAAAAGACATCAGAAGACCAGCATCACAGACTGGAGAGTTGGGAGGTTGTTGTACATACATCGATATGTGGCGGAGCAGAGTATATCTGTGAGGGCAGAGTTTCAGAGTGAACCTGTCCCGTCATGCAATTTCAGTGTCAAGCTGACAAAAACTAAATATCTGTAAACAGGAAGTAATTATTTTTCACTGTCTGGGTGTGATGTGTGTCTGTTCAGGTGCCTCGTCTCATTCTGTGGCTGATGGTGGAACTGGCAATCATTGGCTCAGACATGCAGGAGGTCATTGGCTGTGCGATTGCCTTTCACCTCCTCTCCTCTGGCAGGTGCTGTAATTATGGACGGAGCTGCAGGTCAGGAAGTGCTTCAGGAGGATTGAGTGGTGACCATTTGTACTGTATGCGTTTACCTGCAGAATCCCCCTCTGGGCTGGTGTGCTCATTACCATCACTGACACATTTGTCTTCCTGCTTTTTGACAAATATGGTAGGTTCTTCCCATCATGTGCTTTAGCACCACATTATGTCATTTTTCAAATAACAGTAAAACATACTTTGAATCCTCAGAAAAAAGTCAATAAAGTGTGTTTCTCTGCAGGTCTGAGGAGGCTGGAAGCATTTTTTGGTTTGCTTATTACCATCATGGCCATTACTTTTGGATATGAGGTAATATGTTTGCACATCTGCAAACACTCTCATCTAAACATGCTAAGTTTACAGCACCGATTCCCAAAAAGTCAGGACAATTGGTAAAGTTTGAATAAGTATAAACAAATCTCATCAATTCATATTTTGTTCCCAGTAGAACGTGACCATATTAGATGATAAAACTGAAAGAAATTCCCATTTGATGGAAAATCTGATTGTGAATCTGATAGCAGCAAAATATCTGTAAAAACCTGGAACAGGAACAACAAAAGGCCGGAAAAGTCATATGTGCAAGTAATAGGCAACTGAAGGAGCATTTGACAACAACTAAGTTTGCATGGCAACAGATCAGTAACATTAGTGGGTATAAAGTAGCAGAGAGTCAGAGAGTCTCTCAGATTGAAAGATGGTCAGAGGTTCACCAATCTGAGACAAACTGGATCAAAAATGCTTCAAAAATGGATCAAAATTTCAGAAAAATGAAGATCCCACCATCTGGTGTACAATATTGTCAGAAGATTCAGAAAACCAGGAGGAATCTCTGTGTGCAGGGGACCAGGCTGGATGCTGGTGTTCTTCTGCATTAAAAGCAGACATGATTGTCTCCTGGAAATTACTGCATGGACTCAGGAAGATTTCCAGAAATCTCTGTCTGTGAACACAGTTCACCATGAAAACCACACATGCAGGTTAAAGCTCCATCATGCAAAGAAGAAGCCAGATATGAACAGGATCCAGAAACACTGATGTCTTCTCTGGACCAAAGCTGATTAAAATGCTCTGAGGCAAAGTGGAAAATGGATGAAAATGTGAAATTGTGTGTGGAAAGCATGGACAGTGTGTCCTGCAGACTAAAGAGCAGAGGGAGCATCCAGCATCTCTGATGGGATGGCTGCATCAGAGCTGATGGCATGGGCAGCTTCCACATCTGTGAAGCTCCATCAATACTGAAAAGTACATGGTGGTGTTAGAGCAACATCTGCTCCATCCAGACATCGTATCTTTCAGGGAAGAACTTGCAGATTTCAGCAAGACGATGCTGAACCACAGACTGCATCCATCACAGCAGCATGGCTTCACAGGGGAACTGCTTCTGCATCCAGACCTGCAGCCAGGACTGAACATCTGCAGCATCAGGATGAAGATCCAGACCTGCAGCCAGGACTTAACATCTGCAGCATCAGGATGAAGGTCCAG
>JBBBVT010000014.1:24543096-24556097 GCA_037177035.1 Craterocephalus eyresii
GTGTATTTATTTTACTATGATTTATTTAATATTTATGTAGATTTGTTTTAATTCTTAGTTAATATGAATCCAGTTATTCTGTATTTATTTAGTTTTGCTATACTTGTAAATAGATTTCAGCATAAAGGGTTTAATCCCGTCTAGATGAGGCATTTTCTTTGTTATTCTTACTAAGAGCTTTGTAGGATTTGTGAAACGTGCTTCATTAGTCTGTCCTTGCACATCTTTGCTCTCCCTCCCCCTCCCTCCCCCTGCTCCACCAGTATGCAGACCCAGTGACCGACCTCCTGGATCAATGCGGCGTATTCCGGACTCGGCTGTTCCGGGAATCGTGTGTTTTCCACCAGGGCTGCTATGTGAAAGATCTGAGCCGCCTGGGGAGAGACCTCCACAAAACCCTCATCCTGGACAACTCTCCTGCCTCCTACATCTTCCACCCTAATAACGCAGTGAGTTTCTGCCCAACTCTTCATCCTGATGCAGATCTAGAAGCCGAGGAGTAAAGCAGCAGCACGGACGAGATGAGGCATGTTTCAGGACAGTCTCTCTGTTTTCTTCTCAGGTTCCTGTGGTATCTTGGTTTGATGACGTGGAAGATGCTGAGCTGCTCAATCTTCTACCCGTGTTTGAGGAGCTCAGCCAAGCCGACAACGTTTACACTCGGCTAGACCAGCTGCGTGGACATTAGCTCCACATAGATGCCCTCAGCTCCAGCTCCTGTTTGTAACTTCTTACCTTCTGAGTGTAGACCTGTTTCTGCCTCCGCTCTGAATCATTTGTTTAGAAAAGATTGGATTAAGTGAGGCTTTCCTGGACCTCTGCGTTGACTTCATCAACAACCACTTTTTGAAAGCACTACAAGAAAGCACACAACTACCAAAGCAATCCCATCAGTCCCAGTTAGACCAACATTCAAAGTGCTTCATTTGCCAAAGCAGAAGCATGTTTGCCATCTCCTGACCTTTGGTTTTATGTCTGTGCCTTTAAGGAACAATAAAAAAAAAAGAAGTACATCAGCTTTTTTTAAAGAAAAAAAAATCCACCAGGTTTTATAAATTTATAGATTCCTTTTTCGAAATCTATTTTGAAATGGTGAACAAGGTTCCTCTATGCAACCCAGCTCTGTGACGATGTGGACAGCTCTGTGAGGAAACTGGTCACGGATTGCATTTAGCCGAACACATTGCTGTAGCCTTATTTAGTTTGAAATGAGAGAAAACAAGCAAATATTAGTTCTGTAAAGGCCATTTCTACACAATATGCAATATAAATCATTACTTAACAGATTGATGTTTGGTTAACTGGGTGAAATATTGTCTTTGTCAGTTTAAAACAGACACACTGGATATGTTGGCACATAGGATGACCACAGACACAAGTTTTCAGTCAAATTTAATAATACTTTATTTGTTGCTGTTTTTTTCTTTATATGGATGAATAACTTTTGACAGTGCTGAAGGTTAAAACTGTGCCTTTGAAATTGGGACAGAGAATAGTTTTCTGCCTGAGCTGAGATTTGTTGGCCTACACTCTGATGTGTCATGCTGAGCGTGAGAAAACACTGTCATGAGCAAGTGTAAAGCCAGTGGCTGTGGTACTTGCCGTGCAACACTTGAAACTATCAAATTTGATATTTTTAACATGTATGAGTGTTTTTTTCTATATTTATTGGCCAAAAACTTGTAATTGTCCAGTACTTTTTAATGCTCAACATTTTGTATCATGATCCATTTGCCTACATTGAGGCTGGCCTTGTGTTGAACTGTTTATCGGTGCCTAAATACCACATGCTGTTGTTAACAGACAATTCACAGACTTGCACAGTTAAATCCACAGATTCATATCAGAGATACAGGATGCAAGAATATACTTTGTTTTCTTTTACTTTAAAACTCAGTACAGCATTATGTGGGGTTGTTTCCCTTCGTAGTCTGGTTTTTCTATCATCTTTATTTCTAATGCTCTTACTGCCTGCATGTTGACAATGAAAATGTCTCAGATTAATGACCAAAAGTATTTGTTTAAAGTCACTTTTTCTGTGTTGCTGCAGAAAAAAAGTGAAAGGTGATTTTGTCTACCTGTCCAAAACCTTAAAAGAAAATACCAGTTTTCATTTTAAATAAAATGTGTTTATATTTTATTTGTGTTGTGCATTTCAAGCCTTTGAACGTGTATTGTCTTAATTTTTGTTATGAATTCTCCCATCTTTATAAACAATGAATCCAAGAAATTACATATCTAGAATAAGGACTAAAATTAGGCTTAAATAAAGTTCATATAATGTGACGTGCACACAAATGTCAATGGTACTGCTGAAAGTTAGCTCTCTTACCTCACCAGCTTTGTTGAAAACATTGGTTATTATTGTGGGGGATTAAGTATGTCTAAAATAAAGCTAGTTTCTCGGTGAAATATGAAACTTTATGGCAACTCTACTAAGGAAACGCGTCTCACTCATGGATGTATTCCATGGTCTCACTGTGAAGAGACGACGACGGGGCGGCGGCCATTTTAGGTGCACCGGGATTATCACTGACATACCAGGAAGTGCTTTTTGAAAATAATTGCTGTTCGATATCTTCAGTCTGTTAACGACTACAAATCTACTCAATCACAAAGCAGTGAAACAAATTAAGCAGCCTTATTTCGACCAATTAACAGTTTGCAAATATCGCAGTATTGGTTACAAAGCTCTACGGACTTCTGGGCGTTTCCATGGTGACATCAGCAGGCTGCCTGGAGCTGACTGACACGTACTGGTTTGTTAACAAATTGCAGCAGTGAATCGGTAAAGCTCCCGAAGTAGAGAGGTAGGTACATGTCTCGATATTTTGTGTTTGTATCAGTTCTCTGGGCTAACGTTCGTCGTGGTTTCAGCTGCTTTTTCATAAAGAACGGCAGAGCCGTCGAATTGTGTTGATAGACTAGCAACGGCAAGCTAGCCAGGCTGTCCATTATTTAATGCTAACTGGCTAGCAACGTTAGCTATTTATAAGCGTCTAAACTGAGCCTTGCTCTGATGAACATCAGTAGTAGGAGTAGTTTCATCATTGTTAATTAATATTAATACAATTAGTATAATTTGTGGTGTTGATTTTGTTTTCACCTGCAGGCCATTGGTGGTACCAGTTGGTATCTTGCTGTCAAAACATGTGAGCTTACTGCGTTCCGTTGTTAGCAACTCAACAGTCGACATTTAAGGCTCACTTGTTGTGTAACTTATTTTTGCAAATCATTACTGGCGTAGTTATCCTAAAATTTGTTGCGGACACTGCGTTTCTGTGAAAATTATGACTCGAGGACAAACCTCTTGGTTCAAAATATGCTGTTGTTTATGTGGGATGTGTTAAGGTTTATATGTGCTGCTTAGAAAGCTGCGCCGTGGAAATGTTCATTATTTTAAATATTGAGCAAGTTAAGTTAATATTAGACATTTGAGTAATTAGTGGTGTTATTTTTGGATCATAAACTAAGATATGTGTATTGAATTTTCATTTTCATTAATGTATAAAGATGTGTCTTATATTTTTGTAAGACGTAATATATAGTTAGAAATACATTTAATCGTAAATGTGATACTTTGATTATCTTCAGAACTGTTGTCAACATGCCGGTGAGCACCTTTACTGTTATTCTCAATGGGGGGATGTGCTGAAGTTCAGTCAATTTATTAACATAAGACGATTTCCCTGTATTCATACAATGCTCTCTTCTGTAAATAAATGTAATGATGTAACATTTTAAACCGTTTTGTTCTGGCATTCCGATCTGGTTTTGTCTGCATCATGGAGAAAGATTTCATTATCAACCTTTTTTTGTGTGTGTCTTTGTTGGTTGTTGTTAATACTCTTGTCCACACCAAGAACCTAGGCATGACCACCACCAACAAAGGCTGTGTCCTGTGAAAAGTCAATAATTCTATATTTTGGTGTGGATAGTTCTTTACAAAGTTTATGAAGTTGGTAAAGTGCTTTAAAATGTTTTTGAATGATTGTTCATAGCTTTTATTTTTCTCTTTTCAAAGGATAAACAGTCTGTTCAGTTCTCAGTTCCTGATTTCATCATGAATGTCTTTGACCGCAACATCAACATCGACGCTCTCTTCAGGTTCTCCCAGATGTACGTGGGCAAACGACAGACTTGACAGTAGTCACTCACCAGCTTTAACTTTGTTCTATCTCTGATGAATTCTTTTAAATCTTTTTTCAGATCTCACTCCACCCAGGTTCACCTGAAGAATGTCTACTCCAGTTTGGCACTTTGTATGTTCGTGGCTGCCGCTGGCTCCTACGTTCATGTTGTCACGCGCCTCTTTCAGGTAATTCTACTGGAAATCACAACTTCACCTGTACAAGTTGATTTTCTGTACTGTTTTTTTTTTTAATCTACTTTTTGTTAAATTGTTATGCTATGGAGTATTTTACCAGAGCCCATAATGATAAATGGTCGTGAAGGTTTGTCAGTTGGTTTATTTGATCAGATAGAAATATCCTCCCTTTTCTTTGTGTACTCTATTGCGCAACATCTCTGTTGTAAAAACAAATACTTGACCGGGCCCTGTACATGTACAGCCATATCAATTCGTTCATGCTGAAGAAGCCACCCAAGTCTGATAAATATGGAATAAAAACTCATAAAAAACCCAAAACACAAAGAGGTAAAGTAGTGTTGCCTCTTAATGTCTGACTGAGGTAAAAGAAGGAGTATTTTGTTTGCAGTTTCGATTTGATTTAAGATGTTACAGATCTCAGAGTGTGATTTATTTTCATGCTACATGGCACCTTATCCATGTTTTAAATCTGTAACAACCGTGGGTTTTAAAAAATCCGTTTGCTTCACTTACACACTTCTTGTGCAACGATCAAATCTTTTTGAGAGTAAAAAAAAAATGCGTCTGGTCATGATTCTGCTCTATCTGAGCCTCAAATATGTTTGCATCAGCTCTGCTTAGCTTTTCACCTCCAACAATCGTGTATGATATCCACTCTCTTTCAGCCAGTAGAAGTGATGGAGAGGTAGCTCAGAGAGGACAGAGAAACTGGTTGTTTGTATAAAACCGGTAGAAAGTGTGAATTACTCACCTTATCAAACTGTTACTGGTTTGAGGGTTAAACACCTTAATGAGACGAGGTAGGCTATAGCATTATGTGACGGCTACACTTTGCTGTGAAGTCACGTCTTCAAACCTCACCACAGACCTATTTCCTTAGATGACTGGAACACTGAGACAAAAAAACTAATATTAACTATTGTGACAAAGTAGAAACCTGTTTTAGAGGAAACTTCAGGGTTTGGTTACAGGTTGCTTCTTTATTGGTAGGTAAAGCCGTTCGCAACTTTATGTCCTTGTTAGAATAAAGAACAGTTCACACAAGAACAACCAACAGACAAAAACCAGTCTTGCAACATTTAGAGTCGAGATCCATTTAGGTTGATTGTCAACTAGATGGTAGGACAACTGTAGAACTTAAAGTGCAGCTCAAGTCATCTGCTGACAATTTTTGTATCTTCTCATATTGCCAAATGTATCACAATGTATATTGTAGGGTTAGAAAATATCACAATTTCATTTTTCTTTCCAATATCGTGCAGCCCTACACAAAGAAATTCCCCTTGGTAATAATTTGTCATCTCACAATGAATACTATAAATTCCAGTCGATGATTCAACTGTGCTCAACACACCCACAGTTCAACTCATGTGTAACAAACGGCAAACATGGCGGAGGATATGGAGGTCGTTCGCAAAAGAGGCTGCAATTGATACATGGAACTGGTTTGCTTTAACTCACTACAGTTTTGCAGTACATTAGTTAAAAAGCCATAATAGTATTATCTTAGGGCTCTCAAAACTGAATGTGGTGACAGATTGTTAGTACGAAAGATTAGGGTGAATTAGTATTTTCTTTTTTTATTATCATAAAAAATTATATCACCCATTCCTAATATGCAAAGGATTTTTTATCATTTAAAGCTGCGTGCCAAGCTGCTGGATGTCTACCATTCTCCTTTGTTCCTGGGTCACGCTGTTCTTTATTAAAATTCAAGGAAGGCGTTGCAGTGCCATGACGTCCTGCTGTTATCTAGCCGAGGAATCTGTTGCTATCTGGCTACAAAGATGTAAACTTACTTTATTTATAAAGCACGTTTGCTGTAAAGTTTTGTTGGATTTTAGTTTGGATTTTGGTTTGAGTGAGGTGAGAGTTGCAGCCTGTTTCCTGACCACCTGTTGTGCTCTGCATCAGGGCGGCGTGCTCTCTGTGCTCGGCTCGCTGGGAATGATGTTCTGGCTTTCCATGACGCCCCACAACCCTGAAACCGTGAAGAAGAGACTGGCTATCCTTGCAGCATTTGCCTTCCTTACAGGTAACCTGATGATGTTGATTAATTTGCTCAAAGGGCAGAACAGTCTGTCTGAACATGTTTCCCCTCTCTGTAGGTGTCGGCCTTGGCCCCACGCTGGACTTTGTCATTGCTGTAAATCCGAGGTGTGTAAAGATTAGTCTTTGCTAACAATTAGCTGCTGGCTAACTGTGAAACATGATTAACCCATAAACTCTGTAAGGAGAAAGTTATCGCAATGAAATACAAGAATATAGTAGTGAAGGATTGAGTTTATGTAATTTGTTCTTGGAGTTTGATGGCCATACCTGGTAGTTACCATGATTAGAAAATAAAAGATTAAGAAAAAGAATGTTTAATTACAGTAGCTTTTATTCAGGATTTTCTCCCTAAATGTTCGCTACTCTAAATATGTTCCTGGTTTGTTTCAGCATCGTTGTGACGGCCTTCCTGGGAACCGCTGTGATTTTCATCTGCTTCACTCTCAGTGCCCTCTATGCTAAACGCAGGAGCTACCTCTTCCTCGGAGGTAAAAACATGGTGTTTGTGTTTGAACATGATCAGTCAGCAGGTTTACTCGGATTTCACAGGCAAAATCTTTTCCCTCATCAGGCACACTGATGTCTGGCCTTTCCCTCCTGTTCCTGATGTCTGTGATGAACATTTTTTTCGGATCTCTGATGCTGTTCAAGGTACTTCTAGAATATAAGTAGATGGTGCAGTTCTGGTCGCAGGTACATTACGGGACGGATCCCCAAAGAAAAGAACTATAAGACAGAGTTATGTCTGGGAGTTTAAAGAGTTGATTATTGGCCCCTGATTGTAATCAAACCATGACATTTATTATTATTTTATATCAGACTGTAAAAAAACACTGGTATTCATTTATTCCAACATTCCAGAGAAATGCATGAAGCTAGTTTTTAGAATTTGACAGTGTATTTATTTAATGGTTGGATGTGGAGTTTACTAAAGGGACTAACAGCCATGGTTAACTAGATGTTTCCCCGCTCTTCAACAGACACATTTTATCAGCAGTTTTGCCTCACAGTTGCAAATGCAACCTGCATTATGTGGCTACAGCCTGGTGTTGTGTTACACATCATGGTCTACTCATTCACTGCATGCAGTTTCATATGTTGTTTTTACTCTCTTTGCCTCATAAACTGAACAGAAACATGCAGATTTCTCTCTGAATCTTTGTCATTTTCTGTTTTTCCTAACAGGCACACATGTATCTGGGGCTGCTCATTATGTGCGGCTTTGTCCTCTTCGACACTCAGCTCATCATTGAGAAAGCTGAAAACGGAGACAAGGACTACGTCTGGTAAGGATGCAAACTCAGCCTGAACTCTTCAAATAACCAGATGCCACACTAATGCATCATCCACAAACTGAGGTGTGCAGTCATCTTCTATGCAAATTCATTCACATTTATCTTGTTTTATCTATCACTTTAGGCACTGTGTAGACTTATTCCTGGATTTCATCACCATCTTCAGGAAACTGATGATCATCCTTGCCATGAATGATAAGGTATCAATATTATTGTTTCATCTCTTGAATATTCACAGGATAGTTGATAGTAAAAAATTGTGTTGCATATGGTCATATGGTGCATATGGTGTTGTGATTGGTCAGATTGTAATACTAGTTTCCGGATGTCTGACTACCTTTTGAACTGCGGGTTAAAGTGAAATAAAACTGCACTTTTCTAGATCTGACAACAGTTTACATCACTGATCATGCAGCTGCGTTGGTGATTTGTGGCACAAAATCCACAGAGATGCCAGTAATGACTCATGTGGAAAATGATCGGACTGTGCGGCTCATCTAACAGCTGCTCTTAAAGACTGATCACTGCATGTAATCAGTAGATAAGTTTTTATGTTAAAGCACTGAAAAAACTCAGCCTGGCATAGTTTATGGGCCGGTACCAGCCTGCCGCTGCCTGTAGAGCCGGAAAAGACACTGTGACTAGGCGCGTTAACCTACGCTGGAGTATAAACACATAGAGGGTCTGCGTAGCCTCCGCGGGTCCTACCGTGCAGAGACCACGGGCAAGTATAAACCCAGCTTTAGCCCAACAGATACATCTGAGCTCTGAAGATACATTTGTTTTTTTTTAGCCTGTGTATGTGCACACCACAAATCAGAGCATTATCAGATTTTTGGAGTTGTCACGCAATTCAAGTGATCATGTAGACAGCCAAATCTGTCAATTCATCTGAGAAATCAGATAAACACACGTAGATTTCTCCCCAATGTTCCGATGTCTTAATGCATGCATCTGAATATCTGATGTATTTAGTCTTCTTAAACCATTGCATGTGCAAAGAGCACTGGGGGGTTGACAGCATTATTGTGGATGAAAAAGTGGCCTAAAGAAAAGTTTGGGAACCACTGAAGTAAGATATTGACCTGTAAGCAGCTTATTAGTTAACACACTAGCTTCTAAAGCTAAGACCACGGCTGCAGCCATGTTCAACAAAAACCAAATATTTCATAAGTGCATGGGAACGTGCAAACTTTGATGATCCTTCTGCAGGCTCACCTACGAAAAACATGTTACGAATTGTACTTCCTCTAGATTGTCAGGTTACAATAATCTGACTACTTCCAGTTTTCTGATTATGATGTTTAGATAAGTGGCCTCATTGCTGCTTTTACATGAAACACTTTTGATCCAATCAAACTTCTGATCAGAATAAAAAGGCATCATACAAACATGGCAGCTGATCTGATTGACTTCGACTGGAAATGCTTTTCAGTCCGATGGAGAGGGGAGGTATTTCACGTTTGGATCAGCAGGAAAAAAGAAACATGTCTACAGGCATTCTGATGTTGAGTATTATTTAGCATTTCTACGGTCAAACGGTTCAAGATCGTAAAAGAAAAAAACATTCTTCCAAACTAGCAGCATCACACATTTCAAAACAGTGACAATCATATTAAATCTGTCCATCATGTAAACTTAAAGTGCATATATCATACTTTTAATTCCTTCCTTTTCACATGTAAATCATTCACTAATGTTTTATATAAAGTAGAACTGCAATCCTTTGGTCTGAAATCGTCGTTAGTATAGCTCCGCACACCCCTTCTTAACCCCTGTTGTGAGGTGCTTCTGTAGACAGTCTCTACATTTCACGCCACGCCTCCCTAGAGGTCACAGATGGTGCGTTCCAGTTGTCTCGGAATTCCAAGTGGAAGTCGGTTTGTGATGTCATTCCGAGGTAGACTGCATTACAGTTGCACAAACTCGGAAAAAATGGATCCCTCCAGCAAAGCTGCATGTGTCAATTTACCAGCAACACTTGATAAAATACGATATTTATGCAACACTTTACATTTTCAAAAATGTTATAATGAAGAACAACGAGTACTAGTACTGTTATATGGTGCTTTTTACATTTAAAAAGTAAAAGAAAATGTAAAGCAAGAAAACAAACAAGGGACGCAAACTGGGCGCAGCCATCTTGAAATTTGGGATCTCGGGGTACTCTGCAATTTATGAGCTCGGAGTCTGGAAAAACGAGTTCAGATCGTCACTTCCGGCCAAATTACCTCGAAAAAACGAGTTCCGAGGACAAATGGAATGCACCAAGAGTCTTCTACTCGGTGCGACTCCACCCCCTTTTGGCTAGCTTTGTGGTTTCCTAGTAGCGATAGTATATTTAGTATGTTTTATATCCTCAGGGAGGCAGCTAATGGGTAGCACACCGAGCTAACAGGAACAGAGGCTGTGCTAATGCTAAAAACAACCACCAGAATGTCATTTCAACTTAAAAAAACAAAACAAAGCTTGAATTCATTAAAGATGAGCGTACCGCTTTGCTGTGGCCGTCGTTTCCATAGAGAGAAGAACTGAGCCCTCAGTAAGATGAAGTCTTTTATGAAAACCTCTTGACACTGGCTGAGACTGCTGCAGTATTAGTCCAAAGAATTTTGCACAAACAAGGAGGCTTTCCTCCATCGATGCAGGTACATTTCCTATTTTAAAAAAAAATAAAAAATTTTACCAGCCATTTAGCAGAGGCTCTGATGCAGGGAGACAATATAAGGGAATGTGTGGGTTAATAAACCCAACAACCAGACATTTTGACTTCTTCTACTTGCAACTTTGGCATGACTAAACCTGGACTAAAAAATCACTCCGAGGGTAAAAAATAGCAGATCATGAAGTTAGTTACCCGGAGGTTCAGGACCATATTTAGCGGACCCGCAGCAAATACTTTGACGTAATACACAAGAAAACGTAATAGTGAATAAGGAAAACTAAACTGACTGAAAAATTTGACCCAAAAAGAATAATAAGAGATATATACACAGCATCAGGAGAGAATAAATTACATTTTTCTGCACCCCTGAGTAGGGCTGGGTTAAAAAAAATTGATTAATCGATTAAAATTGTTTCAAGAATAAAAAAATCAACAATCGATTCATAAAATGCAAAAATCGATTTTTTTTTTAAAAAGAAAGAAAGCTTAGTTTTTATTTGGCCGTTCTTTTTTACTGTAGTGTTTTTGTTAACACTACTTTTTATAATGTAACGTGTTTTTTTTTTACAAATAAATGTTACTGTTATGTAAGTGACATGCCAGTGCTGGGCATTTTTTAATGAAAACATGAATATTAAATGTATATAAAATACACACTGTTGAAAGGTTGCTTCAGTGTTTCAAAAAAAAATTGCCATTAGTGAGTGCCTAATATTCAAGAAATATTAATGTGACATGAATATCTGAAAATGAATCGATATTGAATCTAATCGAAATTGAATCGATTTTTGCTCTTGCGAATCGAATCGATTGAGGAAATAAGGAGTGATACCCAGCCCTACTCCTGAACCCTCAAAGTACACAAAAACATGTATGTAAGGGCTTAAAAAAGTGGCTTTTGCATGATATATCACCTTTAACTGATCACTTTATCCAGTGTCCATGTAAACATGTCAGCTGGAATCTCTGATCTGATCGGCCAGATATAAAATATTGATGCACTTGAATAATCTAATAACTGCAGAAATCTTTGGTGCGTATCAAACCTTAGATAAGAGCTCAGTGTATCACAAAGACAGCGTTAGGGCTGCACAACTTTTTCTTCACAGTGATATTGGCCTGCGTCAGACGTATCCCAACGGCAGCGTTACCCCTATTTACATGATATGAGGAAGTCATGTTCTGTGTGCAACACTGTTGCAGTCAGCAGCACAGAGCGACCGTTGTGATGGCTGAAGATTGTGAGAGGTGTGAATGGAATATGGAGCTTGTGGTTGAACATATTTGGAACTATATTAGTTAGAAGAGAGACGACACTAAAAGCACAACTCTCAGTGTGAAACTTCGTATGACAAAACATCAAAGCAAGTTCACATTTATCTCAGATCTTCACGTTTTCCGACAGTGTTGTCATGTCTTCCTGACATCATGCAGCTCTGATCTGTCTTGTGTTTTTATTTTTTTTCCTTTGAACTTGTTTTATATCAAAGAAGATTATTCTTGTAATATCTCTGATTAACTGATTATTTAATTTATTTTGTTCTTTTCCTACAGGACAAGAAGAAGGAAAAAAAGTAGAGAACGTGTGAATTGCAAGAAAATAAAAGAATAAAAAAAACAACAATCAGGCAGTAAAGGCAGAATTTGTGCTGCAGTTGCTGCTTTTCACTCTGTCTTTATTTCTTAAATTAATTTGATGTGGTTTTATTTCACCGGATTTAGTTTGGGTTGAAGTACACGGATCAGTAGCACACGTCTGGGCTCTGATGGAGAACACGGCGGTGCTGCAGTGAGCGTTTTCGGCCTCTAGAGGGCAGTGCTGCCTAATGAAGACTCCCAGAAGCCTCATCATCGCCATTCATGTTACTTTTAACTTAGTGCCATAAGTTAACGGCTCAAATAAGCTTCTGAAACTGATTATTGATTGATGTCATTTGTTGATTTGCTTATTTATAGTTTTCTCAGTTCCCTTTAGTAGAATGTCACATATCTGAGTTTTGTTGATAGATCCTCAGAAATATTCTTCCCTCAAATCTCCTTTTGAGTGAGAAACATGAAGCTTATCTGATTCATGACTGAACTCATTCAGATGGCCATGCAGTAACCCAGAGGGTTGATGGAGGGGGGAAGGGGGGTGCCATCTGTCTCTTTTCCCTCTTCAACCATGATAACAGAGATCTGCGACCTATCTGGACACTCCTCTTGTAATTTCTCTACAATCTGCTGTGTAGACGTTAGTTTGCCAAATCATGTGACATGAACCCCGTAATTTGGCATCTGTTTTAATTTTTTGGAGGGTAGTTGGGGGATAATAAGTGTATACTGTGAAGAATTTATTTTATGGATGTAAAATTAAAACGAATAATTTGATACAACTGCTCAAATAAATGTGTGGAATGTATTTGACCTTGTTACATCTGCTGCCTCATTGATTTTGAGCTTTACAAATTAGAAAGAAATGAAGTACAGGAGCCTTTATTTTATTCATAAAGTAAGGATTTAAAAATTATGTCTGTACTGTGACAGCTTAAATATAGCCTTTAATTCTATTTTAGATTCAATTGGGTTCTCTCAGAACGTCCATGAGCCTACCCACTCATTTAATCATACGCTCGATCTAGTTTTAACTTATGGCATTGATTGTGAAGAACTATTAGTT
>JBBBVT010000014.1:24567387-24584547 GCA_037177035.1 Craterocephalus eyresii
CACGCTTCATCGACATCACGCTTCATACGAGACCACCGACATCACGCTTCACACAAGACCACCGACATCACGCTTCACACGAGACCACCGACATCACGCTTCACACGAGACCACCGACATCACGCTTCACACGAGACCACCGACCACCGAAGCTTATTTTTTCCAGATGATGATGGTGATGATGCAGCACAGTGGTGGCCATCTCTCTGATTCATCATTAATTCATAGAAAAGTGTTTCCTGCTCTCTGTCAGCAGGCAGATAACATGCTGCATGTGGTGATGGTTGGATATGAAATGGTTATACACGCTTTCAGATTATCATTAAAGCTAAATTATTCTGGTGTTTGTTTCATTTCTTATTGTCTGAGCTGACAGATATGAAGTCTGGAGTGATCTGTGGAAATCTGGAGCTGCACATAAACGAAGAGATGCCCGTGTGCCCTTCCTCAAGCTTAAACCTAACACCTACAGTATATTCATTTAGAAACTGAATAAGAAAAAAAACAATCAATTTGAATACTATTAACCTTTTAAACTTATAAAATTGCATGTAGGAGCCCATTCCTTTTAATCCCAGTCACTATAGAGACATGATGTTTTCAAGGGAGCCTAAACTGCCAGATTATGTAGTGAAAATGATGTAAAATGACCATATTCACCAGTTCACACACACATTCATACAGCACCCATATCCGTGCTGTATAAGCATTCATACACAATAGACATATCGGGAGTATCAGGAACAGACCCTCGGTTTGTGCCTTTTCACTCACTGCCCCCCTCATGGTCTGAACCTGTGTTGCAGGGATTAGTACTGTACCTCCTTTTATTCTATTTTTCTCATTTTTTCCATAAATACATATTTATTAATTTACCTTCATTATTTCTATTCTTGTGTCTTACTGTGAACCAAGACCTGCTGAACAACACTTTCTTATGATAATGAAATAGTGATGATAAAATATTCTTGATTCTTGAAAATGAAAAAAAAAAAGTGTTACACACTGTAACCATGGTAACATGTCGGTATAAACGGCTCACCGGTTCAGCAGCTGCTGCATGAAGCTGTCAGAGCGCGCTCCTCGGTACATGACGGCCAGCTGGCCCTGAGCCTGGTCCATCACCACCTCGCAGGAGTGGCCCCTGCCCGACCGCTCCACGTACGCCCGCTCCTCCTCCAGGGCCCTCCGCAGGCCCTCAGCCTTCTCCATCAGGGTGGAGATGTTCAGACCCTCCACGCCTTCCTTACACCTGGTAGCCATCTTCACTGAGTCCCTCCCCACCGAAGGGATATTGATTTTCCACTCCTTCTTCTCCTCCTTTGCTTTGGTGGTCTCGGCCTTGCGGCTCAGAGCGGGCAGCTTGCTCTTCTTCAGGCCGAACCAGCTGGCGATGCCGTTGGAGGCTTTCTGCTTCACCTCGCCTCCCTGTCCTCCCTTGTCCTGCTCCTGAAGCTTCAGCATGTTCTCCTCGATGCCTTTCATCACTTTTTGCTCGATGGCAGACTGAGGGCTGGGGGCCGGCAGAGGGGCCCTCTCCCCGTCAGACGCCGGCGGTCTCGGAGGAGGAGGTGGGAGGCTGTCGCCGTACATCGGATTCTTCTTCCCTCTCCCGCTGATCTTGGTCCTCTCCTCTGATTTAGAGGAATACCGAGGGGCCTCCGAAGACTTTCCCCCTCGGTGGACAGACGGACCCTGGCAGGGTTTGGACGGGGACTTTGGGGGGACCTTGTTGGGGCTGCTGCTGGTCGAAGGACCGAAACCAGGTTTATACGGTAGATTCAGGGAGCTGGGACACTTCATGTTGTTCCGTAGAACCTGCGGAGCGTCGGCGTTGGGGGACGGCAGACTGATTTTACTCTTGGGGAGGTCCACCTTGGTGACACACAGCTCTTGTTTAAGCGCAGGTGGACCGGCGGTCCTCCTGTCCTCCGATCCGGAGGGCTTGGCGGTCTGCTCGTACAGCTGAGAGGAACCCGGGTACTTCAGACCGGCGCCGCTGCCCTTCGCCTTACAGTCCAGAGAGTCCGTGTTTTTTGAATGTCTCTGCTCGTCTTTATGGAGCTCCATGGACCTCTCGGCCGTCTTTGTCCTTTCGTCTCCGTTGACATCCTCATTCATGGCGCCCACCTGCAGATCCTCGGAGCTCCGCAGCTTGCCCAGAGCGGCCAGTCTGTCTTTGAAGGCGTGGTGACTGGAGTCGGCCTGAGACCTGGACGTGCCGGCTGCAGGCCTCTTGGGGATGGATGAAGACTCACTCCTGCGGAACGGAGGCGGCGGCTGGCTGACCTCTGACCCCGACATCCGGACCCCCATAGTGTCCACATCCTGTTTCTCTCTGGTTTGGGAGTAGGTGGTCCGGCCCTGAGCTGTGCTGGGCAGGCTGTGCTGGTTGACCCACACGGGGCCCTCAGAGTCCTCCTCCTCATCAGAGGTGGACTCCGACGTAGACGAGGAAGACTGCTTCTGCTGAGGACTCAGGACACTCTCTGGTAGCGATTTAACCAGCTTCCTCTCACCGTTCGCCTTGGCCTGGGATGGGAGCGTGGTTCTTTTCTCCAGGGTTGGTTCCTGGTCTCTGGATGTGAAGATGTCGCAGACGTTTTCGTAATGGGGGATTCTCGGAGGAAGTTTGGGCGATGCAGCAGACGGGGCCGCCAGCTTTGAGGCAGAGCTGGCTTTAAGGGCATAGAGGCTGCTGCAGCTTGTGTCCTTATCCTGTGAGGAGCAGATATCTTCAGGCTGTGGGGGGGAGGTGGGTGCAGAGTGCGTGGCGGGGTAGGACTCGGACCTGGAGGGTGGGAGGGGTGGCTGCCTACACCTCTCTGTGGTGGTGGCTCTGCGGGTGGGAACGGGGGAGTGGTAGACTTCGTAGTTGTTGGTACGACAGGGGATCCTGGAGTTTCGGGTGAGCTGTGGGCTGAGACGCACGGCAGACGTGGAAGGCTGAGACTTCTCCCCGATGGACGGGATCTTCAGGAACTTGAGCAACTTGGATGGAGAGTTGATGGCAGCAGCTTTGACGTCGCTGAGGCAGGAGGGGCTGGGGCTGACGGAGGCACTGGCTCTGACCGAGGAAGACTCCGGGTCCGAGCCGTCCGCCTCGGGGGCGGCTGAGGGATCGTTTGACGAGCCGTTGGGAACGTCTTGGCTGGTGTCACAGATGGATGAGGTCTCCTTCACAGAACCAAACCGGAGAGAGTCGGGGATCTCTTCCAGGTCAGCGGGTTCCTCCTCCACCTCCAGGCTCTGCTGGCCAGTCTCCGTGGCAGCAGGGTGGGCTTCGTTAGATGAAGTTACACACTCGCCTGCTCGGGTCTTACTGTGACATTCACTGATGGCAGCGGTGGGGACGGTGGGGACGGCGGGGGCGGTGGGGATGGCGGGGGCGGTGGGGACGGCGGGGACAGCAAGGCCAACTCTGGAAGGACTACAGACGTGGCTGCATGGCTTTGAAGGACTGTCTGGACTCCGTCTGCAGTGCAAACAGCAGCTGCTCCCTCCGTCACACTTCGGCCCACCGTTGCCGTTGACGTGCTGCTGGGCGTCAGCGTCAGTGCAGGAGCAGTGGCAGTGTGAGTGGTGGGATTTACACTGCAGGGGGTCGGCAGTGGCCAACACCGCCTCTGTGGACATCAGCACCTGGCTGTAGTCGCAGAAAGACAAGCTGGTGGCAGACGGGTGGAACTTCAGGGGGTCCGTCTCCTCCATTTTACGCAAGACTTCCAGGATGTGTGCTTTCTTCTTGAAGAAGGGAGAAAGGGCCTCCATGGAGGTGGAGGAGCCACGGGGACCCGGGGATGAATGTTGTGTGCGGTAGCAGTTGCCCTTTGGAAAGAAAGAGATGCATATCAGCAGAGTGGAACAATTCAGTCCAGAAAGACCTTTACGTGCTTGCGTACAGGAAGTGAGTGGGGGACAGAGATTAGCAGCCGGATCCGACTGCAGCTGGAAGGAGAAAAAGTCACATCCAGAGGAGGGCTGTCATGATCCCAGCGTTTCACTCGGAACGGCGCCAATAGTCACCTTGGCTTGTGCTTCAGTCTGTGCAGGCTCCACCTGTTTGGAGGCGTCGTTGTGCAGCTGTGTGTTGAAGTCTGGGGGGGGTCCGGCCTGGACCTGGAACAGGGATCAGGAAGTCAGGAGGACAAATCAGAAGTTTTCAGTAGCAGAACATCGTAATAAAACAATGAATAAGAATGGCTGATGGCGCCTCCTTCTGTCACTGATAGGAAGAGTTCATGTTGTTAGGATGCTTCTCCTCAGCAGATCCTTCATTTGCTTCTAAATACAGCAACTAGTCGCCTTTTCATGGCCTCATTTGTTGCTTTTGGATTTAATCTGGGCTAGCCCTTTAAATTCAAGACATTTCAAGCCTGTTTTACTTTCATAACAAACTACATGTAGAAGCTAAAGACTTTAATCCCAGTAACCATGGCAACATGATGTTCTCAAGACAGCCTAAATTGTAAAATTATGAGGCTAAAATGATGTAAAATCACCATAAAGACCAAAGATGACCATAAAGGAAAACACAGTAGACATAACACACAGGTCAACAGTTACCAAACCTTTTTCATCTATGCATAATTCTCTCAAGTCTTTGCTTTCAGGAGAAAAACAAACAACAGAAACAATTGTACACTTTTTCCTAATTTACGCTTGTTTATGCGACTAATTATGATAGCATAAACGGAGTTGCCCACCCCTGTTTTAAACGTATGACCAGCATTCATGTGGGGGCCTGTTTCATGTTTACATGGTACTGGTTTTTACACGTGATTTATAGTTTGTTTCTTTTTTCTTGAGATGCTTGGTTTATATTTTAATTTTATTTTGTGTTGAAAATGAAAAATGAATCAAAAGCAACACATGGAATGTGACTTTAAATTATATTTAAAATGCCTCACAACAAGCTGCTCCTGTAAGGACTGGGAAAGCTTTCTCTGGGTAAAAACCCAATTCCCACACAAGTTGTGTATAAAAGCTGCCATCAGATTCACAATCAGCTCATGTTTTCCATAAAATGATAAAACATCTCAGAGAAAATGTATCTTCAAACAACGATGTTTATGTTCTACTGGAAATAAAATGTTGTTTATGTTCCACTGGGGATAAAATATCTTGCTCATGTTCTACTGGGAATAAAACAGTTTGGAAATCATTTTATTCTGGTTTTATTCCCAAATGGTTGAAACATGTGAGCTGACCTACCTGGTAGTGAGAAGTGGGGTGGTTTGGCAGCTTCTGCTGGAAAAGCTCACAAAGCGCACGGTTCTGTCTCTCTAGGTCAAACACCAACATCTTCAGCTTGATGCACTCTTCTCTCAGATCCTGCTCAGACAAACAGGAAGTAGGAATAATGGAGCAGCCTCCATAATGTTGTACTAAGAGGAAAAGCGGAGCTTAATGTTACCTTCTGATTTAGCAGAGCTTGGACCACATGGTTGGCAACCTAATGACAGAAGAGAAGATGAGTTTATGTTTGAAGAAAGTTCCCACGGCAGAGTTTCTTTTTCCAGATGAGCTCACCTCATCCAAGCATCTCTCATACGCTTCTCTCTGACTCTCGTTGGCCAACATGAGAGCAGAATTCTCTGCCTGCAAAACACCAAACACATCTTATCGTCACATTCAACAACAGTCATTAAACACATACAGATCAGAATTTCCAAAAACAGGAACTCGTTCTCATTTTAGTTACAGGCTACATCAAAGTTGAAGATCTATGGAGATTATAAGCCGAGGACAGGTGGCGTGTGTTTACACTACAACATTTAGTCATCTTCCCATTCATCAGATTTTAGTCACTTCTAAATAATTTGGTTCAATAACAACTGAAACTCTTGATAAACTGGACGGCTGTGAGCCAACTGGAGGTTTGATCTGTAGTATATACGCTAGTACTTGCAGATAATGGTTAAAATGGTCAGTCTGTGAAACTTCATAAGCTTTTGGATCCATTTAGTCATTGTTGTTGGAGCAGGAAACATTAAAAACCTACAGACAGGTGCTGTTAGACGCCGTCCCCAGCTGTTTTAGCTAAAGGCTAGCTTCCTTACATTGTCCCTGGAGGATGAAGCATGATTATTACCATCATCATCGTCATTGTACCAGCGGACTTCCTCACCTCCAGCTCCCTGACGCGGTCCATGAGCTCGCTGCTGTTGTCCTCCAGGTAGGACTCCACATCTGCCTCCTCGCCCTCCTCATCAGATCCAAAATATTCATCACACATTCTCTGTTCTGTCTCATCAGACATTGTTCTCATCTGCAGCACAGAACATGAAGAACAGGAACATCAGACACGGTTGCACAGGGTCGGGGGGTTTACATGTAATGGAGGTAACGGTGAACACTGAAATCAAGCCCAAATGTACAAGGACTGTTCTTCCTACTACTGTGCAGTCGGTCACTTTTATCCAAAGCAACTTACAGCTGAGAGCAAGAGAGACCAAAGGTTCTGAGCGTGTTTTTCTACACCTAGTTAAGCGGCTGCAGAAGCGGAACTTATTCAGCTGTTAATCTGATGTTTTTGTGGAAATTTTCCTTCCTGAGATGATCCGTCCAAATAACTGGTGACTTTTAGCTCATAGCACATATTGTGTCAAATTCAGCTGTTGTGAACACCAAAGAACAAGAAGAAAGCTGCAGCTCCAATGTTCAGTTAGCATTATTGATGAAGAGGAGGAAGAAGAAGCTCAGCAACAAGTCAGTGATAAACATTTAAAGTAGGGCTGGGTTTAAAAAATCCATTAATCGATTAAAATCGATTTAAGAATAAAAAATCAATGATCGATTCATAAAATGGCAAAATCGATTTTTTTATAAAGAAAGAAAGTTTAGTTTTTATTTGGCCATTTTTTTTTACTGTAGTGTTTCTGTTAACACTGTATTCTGTTTAACATGTAAGACTGGTTGTTTTCACAAAAAAATGTTACTGTTATGTATGTGACATGCCAGTGATGGAAAATTTTTAATGAAAACATGAATATTTAATGTATATAAAATACACACTGTTGAAAGATTGCTTCAGCGTTTCATAAAAATTGTCATGTGAATGTCTACTATTCAAGAAAAAATGATGTGACATGATTATCTGAAAATGAATCGATATTTAATTGAATCAAATTGAAAATAATAGAAATCTAATCAATGTTTGCTCTTGCAAATCGAATCGAAATGAATTCAGGAAATTAGAGTGATACCCAGCCCTAATTTAAAGTGAACATGCAGCCATTTGATTCCCTCAGTAAACATCAGTAATCTGTCTTATAAAAAGCGACTTATATGAGTTCATTTACTGATCAAACTTCTGCAACATTCATGAGGAACTGAGAGAGATTAGCTAAAATCTAGCTTTTAAAGATGAAATATTCTCATGTAGGAAAGCTGACATGGTTCCCATGCTCTCTGCAGGATATTCCTGAGGTGTTTTCCTGTTTGGTCTCAGTGTGATGCTGTCAATGAAAAACTGGACCTTAAAGGAGTCTGTTGGTCCCACAACAGACTCCTTTAGTCTGTTGGAGTCTGTTGGTCCCACAACAGACTCCTTTATTGCTCAACATCCAGAATGGATGTTGAGCAATAAAATGTTCTCACAATGGTTACCTGAAAGAAAACTTTTCTATCTCCATTTGAAAGGATATAGTGGAAACCTTCCTCCTACTTGCAGTCTGAAACAGTTTTGTAACTGAGTTAAAACCTCCAGGGCAGCACTGGCCACCTCTGAAACCTGACTGGCGGTGATTGACAGGTCACTGGAGGATAAGGTGGAGTTACATAACTTTAGTAACACCAGCCTTACTACGAAAGTTATGTACAGTAAGGCAGGTGTTAGCATGAATCTATGTAGCAGTGCCAATCTAGTACAAGATTACACAAAAAACATTCATGAAGTTTGGTTCTTTTATGACTTTAACATGGGTCTATTGAAAATGTGACCAAATCTGCTGGCTCAAAATATAGATACAGAAACATGCATTAATTTTGGTGACTTAGAAAGTTGTGTCAATGAAATGACCTGCATAGCATGGCCTCTTAAATGGCTACTATGGGAAAGTCAAATGTGTCAGCATAGATTTTAAAATGTGAATAATTGACTTGAACAAGTCAGGAAAGTCACTTTAAGTCAGTCCAAAGAGTTGTTTGTGAGTTTAAAGTGCATGGCACTGCGCAGAGGAAATTGGTCAGCTGGGTGAACAGTCGACAGAGAATCATCACAAAGCAGATCTGCCAAGACGTAGAATTAGAAGCTGGTTCTTTTATGACTTTATTATGGGTCAATGGAAATGTGACCAAATCTTCTGGGTCAAAAAAAAACATACAGCAATGCAAATATTTGGTTACATGTCCACAGTTACAAGTGGACAACATCAAGTTCCTGGCATCTACATCATATCTGTCCTTACTTGGTCCACACATACATCACACGTTGTGAAGAAGGCCCAACAGAGGCTCCTCTTCCTCAGGAAGCTCAGAATGATATTCTGTATTTATAAATATGATCATATCTATATTGTTATTCTAATTCTTGTGTATTACTGCGCTCAAAGCCAAGAGCTGTTGAAGAAAATGTTATCATGCCTTGCATAATGATAATAAAAGGTTCTTGATTAAGCTAGCACTATATGACCCAGTTTCATTTAAAGGCTAGTAAGGCTGCTAGCTGGTTTTAAAGTAGCATAACAGCATTAAAATGTGGATGAATATATCGAACGAGTCAGATTTAACAGAGAAAGACAAAAGAATGAAGAGAAAGGGAGATATTTCTGACTTTTTAGTAAATAGGAAGGATAGAGATCAGTTGAAAACAGACCCCAGACCCCATACAGTACTTTACCCAAAACAACCATCTTGGCTTTCTATGGAGCTTTCTGGACGTATTTCATTTCTCAGGTCTCTCTAATGTGACCACAGCTATCCCAGCAGGAACACAATCATTTGCTTTAGTACTACATGAATTCCCCTGATAAAGTCTGACCCCCCCTCTGACCTCCATGTTTAAGTTTAGCTCCACCATTGGAAGGTTAAGTCTGACTTTATTAGAGTTAATCAAAGAACCTGATCTATTTCACACCTGCACAGGTATTTTACAAATTTTTATTTTAGAGAAAACTAGCTCCACCAGACTGACCTTGTTTGTGCAACTAGCTTCAGACCAAACCTAACCTAGCATGCGAAAACATTATTACACTTTATAAGGATGCGTGATTTTAATGTAGCTGCAGATGATGAGGAAGAGGAAGAGAAGAAGGAGGGACAGCTGAGGATGCTGCAGCTGTTGCTACCTTGCTAGGCCTCGTTTCATTGCTGGAATCAGTCTGTTCACTGAAGCATCGCAATTACTTTGAGCCAAATATCCCAAAAACTTTAAGTTAAGTGGATCTTGGTGACTATATACACACACAGATTAAATATTCAGACACATGCAACTTGCAGACATCTGGAGAGGTCAGTTTTCTCATCACCAAAAAACAATAAACATAAAGTTATTCTAGTTACGATTATTTAACACCACTATAAAAATACCTGTTAAACAATTATGAATTAACTCAGATTTCCAGTAAAACTCGGAGTCCTGTCATCTACAGAAATACTCTGATGACACAGCAGTTATTGGATGTATCAGTGATGGACAAGAAGCAGAGTGCAGAGAGCTGGTCGGTTAGTTTGTTAACGGGTGCGGTAACGATCATCTCATCTTGAATACAAACAAAACATAAGAGATGATTGTTGACATAAATGTCACTACATGTCCCATTCAGCCATTCATACAGCAACTATATTGAATCATACATGGTGCTTAATAACTTACCATTCACACTCATTCGCACTCATTCACACACCCAACAGGCACATTGGGAGTAGGGTTCAGCGTCGTGCCCGAGGCTCTTCGACATGTAGCGGACGGGAATCGAACCACCAACTTCCTGTCTAGTAGACGACAGCTCAGTGGAGCTCCAGCCGCCCAACAACAAGAAAGTACCATGTAGTTCAGCTGGACAACTGACTTGAGTGGAAAGGCAACACTGACTACATCTACAAGAAAGTTCTGAGCAGACTCTACTTCTTAAGGAAGCTGAGATCTCTTAACGTCTGCACCAAAATGTTGCAAATGTTCTATAGGTCTGTTGTTGAAAGTGCAGTCAGCTTTGCAGTGATCTGCTGGGGCAGCAGCATCACAACCAGAGACTTGAAAAGAATCAACAAACTGATGAAGAAAGCTGGTTCTGAGCTTGGCGTAACTCTGGAGCCGCTTCATCAAAAAAAAAATTCTGCACAAGCTGATGGAGATGGTGGAGGATTCTCCACACCCTCTCCACAACACAGTTATGAAACAACAGAGTGTGTTCAGTGGGAAGCTTGTTCAGGTCTGCTGCAAGACAGAGAGGTACAGAAGATCATCCCTTCCAGCAGACATCAGACTGAAGAACGAAGCCCTTAATTAATATTATCGTTCTTGTTATATCATTATTGTTGTAAAAAAAAAGAAAAACAAAAAAAAACTACAACCACAATTTTAAATTTCCCTCTGAGATTAATAAACTATTTTTCATTTCATGAAAATGATGTTTAACCCTAGAACACTAATGCCAAACCAATGCGGCATAAACCAGCAGTGGTTAAATTATAACTGAAAATATAAAACCTGCTTTGTGAACAGGCAGGACAGATTTTTTGAATGGACCAATCAGCAGGACAATATTTAATCTTGATTTACTTCATAATTCGAGGCGTGTTCCTTTTGTTTGACAGGTTTTCAATATCTGGCAGCAAGGAGCCATAAGCCAGGATTTTTAGCTGGCTAACCGCATGTGTTAGCTTTATCCTGAATTCCTCCGTTAGCTGGTTGGCTCCGGTTAGGTCTGGATTAGCTTGGTTAGTTCATAGCTACAGGCACCTAAGAGTTCCATGAGTGTCAATCATCCATCCCGATGCTCACAGCCCCCCTCTCATTTCCCATTTTTATGGGGTGCCGAAGTCACGCCCATCTAAGTCAATTGGGAGAAAATAATTATCTTCTGGTCCAACTCGTTCTCTGCCCTGGATTCCAGATATGTTGGTTGTGGATTTACATGGAAATGTTTTCAAATAAAATACGCAAAGAACTATGATTATTCCGGGTTTTACTAGAAGCCAATTTGTAAACTACAATAACTCAACTGCCCATCAACTGCCCATGACGTGGCAATTTCCCTTCATGTCGAGTCCCTGGTACAAAACACCACAGCATCTTGATCTTAATCTGGCAAGAGGAGCGGGGAACCGGTGAGTGACGTCACATATATCTTTTTTTTTTTTACTAAGGCCTTTAACTTAACAATTGCAGTTTTTAAAATCACCACACGAAGAATTTTCATTTTAATGCACAACCAGCATATCTGGAATTCAGGACATAGAACGACTCACGAGGCTGCCAAGATGGCAAAGTTGGGGACTCCCTAATGAGCCTCAATTCAGCTCTTCAGAAACCCAGAGGTCACATGACGGAAGGTCTGTCCATCATTGGGATGGACTCTTACCACCCATAGCCTGATGCAGCTTAACTGAGTAGACTTCACCAATGAAACTGTTTCTGTTTCATTAATATAGTCATAACAAATAATCATTTTCAATATTGTTTTGTCTGCTGGGCATTTATGGTCAAACAAAAAAAATGTTTATAAAACTCCATCTTGTCTGATATCAGTTCTAATACTAAAAATATTCCCTTTTCTATCCTGTTGATGAGTCTGGACTGCGTCACTAAGGGGACATTCACACCAGGCTAGTCTGAGGACTGGGTCCAATTGAAAAAGGATTAAGATTTCACACCATGCTTTGGTTAGTGTTCAAAATACACGTAACTCAAGCAGTCCAAACCGCCTGCAAAATGTCACTGTTCGCTTGCCAGAGTAACAACTCCCCAAAACATCCTGATCACTCATGAAAATACAGGAACAAAACCAGGTTGAAATTTGTAAATGAAATGTAAGGCAGATATTTATTCGGTGGGCCAGGCTGAGCGGTCCGCGGGTCCACGAGCAGCAGGACTGGCTAAAGGTGAGTGTGCGTGAGCAGCAAAGGCTTATGAGAGGGAGTAGGCGTGCAACCATGAATCCAGATCCAATTGACACTTCTTAAGGAGTCATTAGAGCGGATGAGACCGGCCTGATTCTGTGGTTTGAGGCCAATCAGGAACTGGCACAGTTTCCAGTTTTTCTGACTGGGCCATAGAAACAGAATTGAGTCCTTACTTTTCCTCTAGAAAATTAAATACATATTTTAAGTATGATTTATTCATGATGTAACTATAGCACACTGTATTATCACAATACTACTCATTTTCATCTGATAATAAGTGGTCTTATCAGGGAACGCCCACAAAATGATGAATAGCTTTTTTTGTCTGTGTATTTAGCCTTTCTTTTAAAAACATTTTGATCCTAAGGGCAAAAAAAGGTCACCTTTACAAAAACTGCTGATAAAATATCTTTTTTAACACTTTAAAGAGATAAGTCTTTTAAAAACAACTTCAGCCTGAAATATATCAACTAAAAATAATTATTATTTGTGGTTTCCAAAAAAGTCCAGTTTTTTTTTACAAAACTCCAGTTTTTATAGAAAAAAAACTAGAATAAAAACCATGTAACACATTTCAATGAGCATTTTCTCATTATCATTATTAATTAGGCCCTCAATGTTAGGCCCCCACGTTCTACAAATCGCACTAATATAGATTTCTATGCATTATTTTCAAGTGTTGATAAAACCTAAAATAAAACAAAACTAAAATATTTGGTATAAAAAAATTCACTTTTGCAAAAACTGATGTAAAAATATTATTATATTTTCATATTTTAATGAGCTGAAGTCGACTTCATCCTAGAATACAAACTAAAAAGATATTATAATTTGAATGTATTCTTTTTTAATGGAAAAAAAAACAAAAAAGACCCAAAAAAAAGCCCCCCCAAAAAGTTCCATAACATGCTTTACATGCTTTGAATATGAAAAGTGACAAAATATGGTGGACAAACACAAAAATTTTAAACTTAAAGTCAACCAGTCCAAAATTAAATCTGTCCTTATGACCAAATATGTAAATTTTTCTGCATCTTTGCCATTTTAGGCTTGCCAGCTTGTGTTGTTCAGCATTGTAGCAAGCAGAATGACGGTCTGGCTGCTGTGTTGTCTCAAGCAAATTTACTAGAGAATATTTCATACCCCCCACAGGACCATGAGACAAAAAGGCAAAGCGAACAACCATCAGGAGCACCAATGAGCGATGGCCAAAAAGAAACCATGTATCTCAACTAAAACTGGAAACCGGAAACATACTAACAGTATCTTTTAGCTGCCTTGCACCCCTGGGACCATAAAAACATGTTTCAGGAAGAAATTTTGTTTTCCTCATATCCTGGCTGAGCATGTTATCCTGGTAGTATATAAAGAAATTGTTAACAACAACTTTAAATGGTCCTGCGTAGAGGATGTGATGACATCTGAACCAAACTTACGAGATGCAACAGGCCCACTATCGAGGCAAAGGACGAGGAAAAATGTTCAATCTAATTTCCTCTTTTTTAAGTAGAGAAACAGCACTTTTTAATTTAAAGGTTTCCTGGAAATATTAGCAAGAAATATTCTTTTTCTGCTGATGTTACACACTGGAGCTTTAAATGAATGTAAAGTAAACAAACAAAGTGAAAGCAAAATGTGAAGATGCAGTGAGACTGAAAGCAGTGATGGGAAGCGCTGAGCCGAAATCAGCAGAGACCTGTCCCATTGTAACTGGAGCCGTTAGGAAGGCATTTACAGGAAAATTATTGAACTTCACTGACTGAACCCGCTTGGACAAACTTAAGCAGCACTATCCAAATTGTAGGCTGCTTATTGAGCCATGACCGACTCAACGCAGACAAACCTACACGTATAATGGAGACCCGATCAATGAAGCCCATCTGAGAACGGAAGCAGATATTCCCTGTTCATCTGACCTTGGCTGCTTGAGCATTCCTGAGTGCTTATAAGCTTTTGTCTTTACAAATGCACACTTCATGGCCCTGCAGCTACCAGCAAGGCCCAGAAACATGCACACATCTTTATGTGACTGCTATCATGGAAATTACAGCGTGGAGCAAAAAACAACAAAAGTGAGGCTAAATATAACATAAAAATGTGGCGCTGCCCTCGCTGCTGTGGTTTCTTTTCAAGTGCAAAGTAAATGTCACAACATTTGAGGAGAACGCCCCAAAGAGAAGCAGCTCTGAACCTGGATCTCATTCATGGAAAATCCAACGATAGGGTTCAAGCTCCACCCACCAAAAAAAATCCAAGAGATTCAGTTATGTTCATCAAACACAGAACGCGACTGCAGCTAATAACCACCTCCATGTAAAATTTCACCCTCTATGTGAATTTCCCAAAATTTAGTCTGAGGCATCTTTACTTTGGAAACACAAAAATAAATAAATATAAATAGCATAAATTGGAAAAACATAAAAATGCAAACACTTCATGACTGAGAAACTGAAACCAGAACCTTCTTCACATGAAACCGGTCTTAACCAGCTGATCAGAAACAAGGTGGGGGGAGAAGAGGCAGAGTGGTAACGTGATGCTGGCAGGTTCTGACAGAGTGTACACTGTGATACTCTGAAATATCCATCAATCCATATAAAAACCTGTTTTTCAATGTGAAGTTCAACAGGTCAAATTTGGTTTAAGTTAAGGACAAAATTAACTGAACTGACATTTTCGTGCTGATCATGTATAATCTATTTATCTAAAATGGCCTCGTAGCATCTCTGGCTGACTGATGGTTGCTTCACAATATTTAATAGTGCCATCATTTGGCTCCGTTTGTTGCCAGACATTTCCACTTCTGTTACACCTATAATTTCAAAATAAGAGAATGTATTTCAAAATAAAACGGCTCCCTTCATGCAAAGTGTAAACGACTATTAAAGGTTAAATCGGTTAAAACTTGATCATTACTAAAGGTCATGTACAGACATATTGCACATTAAGTGCACAGGTGTAAAATCTAGTCCCTAAGGGCCACTATCCTGCAGGTATCTGTCATATCCTTGCTCCAGCTCACATGACTGAAATGAATGGGTCATTGTGAAGAAGCTGACAAGGATCTATTGGATCCATTTGATTGGATTCAGGTTTGTTGGAGCAGGGAAAAAACTAAAATCTGCTTTCCAGCAGATGCTGATGGAGGACCAGTTTGACACCCTGTCCAAGCTGCTAATCCTGTTCCCTGAGACTGCAGACAAAACTACAACAATACTTAAATAACAACAAGGTGCAGACAATAAAAAGCAAAGAGCAATTCAGTCAACGTTGGGGGTGTAAAATTGAAAATACATATAAAACACAAATCACTAACCAATCACATGGAGTAATAAGGCATAGAGGCAAGAAGGGTGTATACACCAGGCTACATGTATGCACACACACGCTTATGTAAACATGTCCTGCACCTAAGAATAATTATAACAATATAACAAACACAAAAGTAAGGCCGATGTGTACAGCTACACGTGTAAATGTATCTGTGCTGCATAGCATCTGTCTAGCTGGTAGAACTGGTTTGGTTGGTTTGAACCAGTGACTGAGATGGGATGTAAAAGTGGTGTTTGTGTGTCTTATTGCAGCTGGTATCATGTTCCAGATGTTTCTACCTCTCACTGACAGCACAGATTGTCCAGAAGTGGTGCATCTGTGGAGGATGTCATGGCCTCCATGGCGTGTTTACAGAGTTTAGTTATTTTAACAAACAGTGGTGTTGCAAGTCTATTTAACCCTCTGATGCTTTATTTCTTATAAAAACAGAGCCACTACTTATTCTACATGCAATGTTTTACATCTAAACACACATATATTAATGTCTTTCCATATTTTTAACCTTTAATCCATCCATCCACCAACCCACCCACCCATCCATCCATCCATCCATCCATCATCAATCCATCCATCCATCCATCCATCCATCATCCATCAACCCACCCATCCATCCATCCATCCATCCATCCATCCATCATCCATCCATCCATCATCCATCCATCCATCCATCCACCAACCCACCCATCCATCCATCCATCCATCCATCATCAATCCATCCATCCATCCATCCATCCATCATCCATCCATCCATCCATCCATCCACCAACCCACCCATCCATCCATCATCAATCCATCCATCCATCCATCCATCCATCCATCCACCAACCCACCCATCCATCCATCATCAATCCATCCATCCATCATCCATCCATCCATCCATCCATCCATCCATCGATCATCCATCCATCCATCCACCATCCATCCATCCATCTTTCCATCCATCATCCATCCATCCATCATCCATCCATCTTTCCATCCATTCTTTTCTACTTTTACTTGTATATATTCTATAAAAACATAGCAGCATATTTTTTCAACAAACTTGGTCATTACAATAAATTAAATTGTGTTAAATTACATAATAAATGTATTTATTACTCAGTGAGTAACTCATTAATGTCAACCATCCTCACCTGTTGTGGAACGAGGAGTGAGAATGAGCATTGTAGTGATAATAAAAAGGAGGAAACTGATATGCGGGCGGGTCAGGGTTTTTTGTTTGGTTTTTGTGAGCGCACCCTACTCACCACTCAATCCTACATGGCCCAGTGTAAACAGAGAGCAGCGAGGTCTCATGTACACAGCTTATGCTCCAATCACAGAACAAAACAGAGTGGATCGTATGTTGGCCTCAGGCCCAAACCAGCATGTGGAGCTTTTGTTCCTCTAAAACGCCTCAAACAGATACCTGTGTGTGGAGAAGGTGAGCAGCGAGATGCCGGCGTTCACCCATCTACAGACACACGCTCTGCAACACGACACCAGAGAGGGAAGCTGCCCTCTACTGTGAATACAGGGTCTGGCCTCACCTGCCACTAATCTGGCCCACAGGATGAATCTGGTAAATGTGACGATGGTATATGCAGTGATGCCACAGATTACTTGAAAAAGCAACTAAGTTAGATTACTAGTTACTTTATTAGTTTAAACCCCCAAACATAAAAATAACAACAGATTTGTTTTTGCATATACTTCAATGAAGGTGCATTAGTTACAACAGTGACTTTACAATGTTTTGCAACTTGTAACTTTTACTTGTTT
>JBBBVT010000014.1:24647021-24664328 GCA_037177035.1 Craterocephalus eyresii
AGCAAATACAGCGACGTAATAGATAGAAAAACGTAATAGATAGCAGTGAAAACAAAACGGACTGAAAAATATGACCATTCATAGATTCATATGCTGCACCGGAAGTGAATAAATTACATTTTTCAGCACTCTTCAGACGTACCTGAAGGAGGACTTGAAGCATCACCAGATGACCCAAACCTACAACAAAACAAAAAATTAGTGCATGGTTTTTGGTGGAGAATGGGCAGACTGTTTGGAGATGACAAGTCCAATAAGCACTGGTTCCCACCATGGTACGCAGAATAGCATCTCTGAACACACAACACGTTCGACCTTTAAGCAGATGGGCTACAGCAGCAGAAGACCACACCGGGTGCCACTGCTGAAAACTAAGGCTACAGTTCACACAGACTCACCAACACTGGACAATGGAAGATAGAAAAACATTTTCTGCTCTGCCGAGTCTCCATCTCAGCTCCACAGTCAGATGTTAGGCTCAGAATCTGCTGTAAACATCATGAAAGCATGGATCCATCCTGACTTGGATCAACACTTGAGGCTGTTGCTGGTGTAATAGGGTCTGGGGGATTTTCTCCATGGCATGGTTTAAATGGCACAGCCTACCCGAGTATTGCTGCTGACCATGTCCATCCCTTCATGAGCACAGTGTCACCATGTGACAAAGGTCATGACAATGAGTTAACTGAAGTCCAATCATAGACTGTAAAAAGACTGGACAAACCCTCAAACCACGTGAGCCATGGGGTTCAATTGAGCTGAAGTGATGAACATTGGGCGGTTCCTTCCTCCACCATCTTGGCACCGTCACAAGTCTTAGGACGGCCGGAAAGGGGAGGCTGTGAGCGCGGGGGGGGGGTCTGATTGACAACCATAGCTATGTGCTAATAAAGCTAAGCCAGAGCTAACGGGAGCTAACCAGTCAAAGGAGGAAGTCGGGTTAAAGATATGAAGCGCTGTTAGCGGCTAAAAACCGCAGTTGTGCTACGCTAGGCCTCGTTTTCCTGGATATCTGGCACCTGTCAATCAAAAGAACACGGCCACAATTAATGAGGAACTTTAGGGTTGAATAACATCTAAACGGAGGCGCTACATTTTTTTTCACTCCTCCCACAGTTGTCATGAAGGTAAACCTGACATTTTAATCCTAAAATGTTTTTTTGAACCAGGCTGTAAACATGTTTAAACATGCTGTAAAGTTGGCCTTTTTAACATGGGACCCAATGGGAAATTGCTGTTTGCAGCCAGCACCTAGCGGATGAGGAGGGAACCGCAATTTTTTGCACTTCTGCATGGGTATCACTTTTTTAGCAGGAGATTGCCGTTTGACTCCAATGGCCTCAACTTTCACCAGATCTCATTCCAGTATTCCACCTTTGGGATGTGGCAGAAGGAGAGAATCTCATCATGGATGTGCCACAATTGTCTGATGCTGTCATGCTGGTATGGAGCAAAACCTCTGAGGAATGTTTCCAACATTTTGTTGGATCTATGACAACAAGAATTAGAGAGGTTCAACCTGATAGTAGAAGGTGGTCCTGATGAAGAGGACAGCGAGTGCAAATTCCCAGAAAGGGCATGTTTACAATGCAGCTGCATGGTCCGCTATAAACAGACTGTGGTCGGCTTCAACAGAGAGTACAATTAGTTTGGCATGTCAACAACAAGCGCACTCTGCTGCAGACCAATAAGTGGACTCTGGTCTGCCTGAAAACCAGTGGTCCTGGTTCACTTGCAAACGGACTATCTGGTTTATCAAAGGGAAAGTTGTATTCCAACCACAATAAATCATCAGAAAGAAGGATGTTATGCCAACCTGTTGTTTGGATAGGAGAAAAAAATAACGACCTACTAATACCTCCTTTTGAAACCTGGACCCAAATGATGATGTAGCTATAACCCGTGAGCCCCGATCCGCATGGTAAATCATTGCGAATGCCCCATCCATCCCTTCGTTGCATTACTTTTGTATATTTTCTTCTATACATTTCGTGTATGACCTCTAAAGAAGAAGAACACTTCACAGCTCCACTGCAAAAAAGTAAACAGCACTTTTCCACCAATACTGTATTAAACAGTCAGGAACAACATCTTGAGACATTAGCAACGGCGAAGACTGCTCCATCAGAAAGTTCACAACATAAACCAGATTTTAAGAGAAGACGAGTTGATCCTCACCTTGCTGCACGTATGGCCTTTTTGCTCTCAGATGTCGCTGGCATATTGAAACGTTCGGCTCTCTTCTGAAGTCTCTGCTCAACAGAAAGTGCATTGTAAATTTCTTTAATAAACATTTATCAAGCTTTGAAATAACCCAACAGCCCCTAATCAGTCTGCCTCCCTTCTGAGGTGTACAGCTGATAGAACTCTCCATTATGAGGGGAAATGTCTGATATTAATGGTGTGAAGGCAAGAACTGGTGGCTGCTTCTCTGGCTCCCCTGATCAATCACAGCAGTAACGTTTCATCTCTACACAGGAAGAAGTGCTGAGGACTGCTAACATTACATCAGCTCTGAACAAATCTTTATGCTGGTTTCTGTGATTGGCTGAGAAACTCTGAGTGGGTGAAAATATGGCAGACATACTTCAGTAGCAGATAACGGAGGAGTCATTTTCACCACTTTCTTCTCCGCAGGTCTATAGGCAAAAAAATTAAAGAAAAACAGATCAAAACAATATCACTTTTTACCAAATTCACAACAATCAAATTCTCATTCAACATACAGAAGACAGATTGACTGTTTTCTCATTTACCGTTTGCCATCATCTCGAACCACTTCCAAGCTGCAGACTTTTTGAATTTTTGATATAAAATTTAACGTTTTCTTTGAAAACCTCTGTTAAAATTTGAAACGATAAAACTACATACAAACTACGTTTGTCCAGTTTGCCCACAAAAGTCATCACAGTTAGGACGCATTCACACAAGGATAGTCCGTTGGACCAGGCCCAATCGGAGGGAGAAGGAAAATAATTCTACACATTTCACATCTCGCTCCAGAATTCACCCAAATTCATCTCAACTGTATTTTTTTCCAGCCATTATCGGCTGCTTAACATTTTTCCATGATTGTATATTAAAAGCAAATTAATTTTGTTTGATCGCCTGACAAGAGACCTGAAAAATCTACAGGTCGAAGATAAGGGTGTTTCCTACATGAGGATGGACTTACGGATCAACGTCAGCTGTTTCAGTGTGATTGTCTGCTTTTATGTTGTTGGAACTCTCCACTTTACTGAAGTCCTAAAGATAAAAATGCAATTATTAATGCTTTCTTCAGAAAATAATTAAAGGAGGGCTCATAGGGTAATTAAAAGTCATATGATGAGCAGAAAACAGTCACACTACCACTGCATCCTCCGCCAGTACTTCGTCTACATCCACATCTTCCTCTGCAGATCAGAACAGAGCGGAAAAAAGATAAACAAGAGGAAAGAAGAAAAAAAACATAAGCGTCTCTCACATTGGTCATTCACATCACATATCAGTGTTTAAACTGATACAATATGTGATGGGTTTGAAGTTTACATCTTAAAACTGACATCTCTGACACTTAGGGCTGGGTTTAAAAAAATCGATTTATCGACTTAAATTGATTTAACGATAAAAAAAAAAAATCAATAATCGATTCATAAAATGGCAAAATCCTTTTTTTTTTTTTGTTTTTTTTTTTTAAAGAAAGAAAGCTTAATTTCTATTTGGCCATTCTTTTTTACTGTAGTGTTTCTGTTAACACTGTATTCTGCACTTATATTCTGTTTAACATGTAACACTGGTTAATTTTACAAATGAATGTTATAGTTATGTGTGTGACATGAAAGTGCTGGACATTTTTAATAAAAACATGAATAATAAATGTATATAAAATACAAACTGTTGAAACGTTGCTTTAGAGTTTCATAAAAATTGCCATCTGCGAGTGTCAAATATTAAAGAAATACTGATGTGACATGAATATCTGAAAATTAATATTGAATCAAATCGAAATTAATCAAAATCGATTCAATTTTTGCTCTTGTGAATCGAATCGATTCAGGAAATTAGGAGTGATACCCGGCCCTACTGAAACTGATGGTAACATACTATAATGACCGTCCTGATAAATGTATATGTGCTGGATTTATGTCATAAAATGACTCGGCTAAGATAACGAGCATGTCAGCCTCACCGTGCTCATCCAGGTAGGCTTGGAGCCGTGCAATGAGCTCCCCTTTGTTTCCCTTGGTGTCCAAACCTCGGGCCTCGCATTCCTGCCTAAGTTCAGCGAGCTGCAACATAACAACAAACAAAAACAGGACTTTCAGTGGTTTACCGCCAACTTTAAACATAAAACGAATAAACCTGTAAACTTGAATCATTGAGTATAGCGCGTGAATGTGGCATCAGCTATGAGATAGTATTATTGTGAAACTTATGAGACACGGTGACACGCTAAATAAACTTATTGTGGTTAACTCTCACTTTTCTTTTCTCCTCTAACTTGTGAATGCAACCTATGCATGTCCTCGCGCCACTAATGACCGGTGGATATTTGAATAATTTCAGAGGTCGTAAATAATTAAAGTAGGAAAGAAATGTCGACGTATATACACCCTGTCAACAGTCACTAGTTAAAATTAGTCAAACACAAGATCTGAAATACATTTTCATTAACACCGAACTTAGCTAACAATCTATCCGTTAGCTTAGCTGCCGCTCATTGAACACATGCCGGGTTTTAGCCTTCACTTCCGGAGGATTCATCTTGTTCTAGACATACTTCCTCAGTCGAACCGGCTCTGTACTTACAAATGTAGCTTCATTTAAACCCTCTACCCAGTAATAACCCCGCCAAATAATAATAAAACACAATTTTATGGCACTATCAACCTTCAGTTTCTGCAGTTCCACCACTTCGGCCATCTTTCTTTGTTGATGTATTACTTCCTCCAATCAAACAGGAGCTGTTCTTCTTCTGCGCTTCTTCTGATCTCGTGTTTTCTGATTTAGTTTGTCACAGTGCCCCCTGTTGTTCATACTGATGCCCATGCAGACCTGCCTTTGTCATGAATTTTGAAAAATTTTCATGTGAAAAAAAAGTAATGTATCGAAAAGTAGTAGGCCTAATTACGACAAACTTTTTCATCCCTTTTATATGTGGCACATGGCTAATAATGATTTGTGCAGTGAATATATTTTTTAATAGATAATACTGTGAAATCTGACAGAGTAAAAGAAAAAAGTGAAAAACTAAATGCAAATAACTCAAAATATGGACTAATAACTTATCATTTATCAATCATGTGTTTTTCAGCTTCATACATTTTATTTATTCATTTATGAATTTATCTATTTATTTGTTTTTGTCATGGTTGAATCTCTTTCATCTAAACACAACATACAGTAATTAGGCCTACTACTTTTTGATACATTATTTAATGCAATTTTGACACGAACAAATGTCAAAATTCTCAACGTTCGTTTTTTATTCTATTCTATTCTTTTGTTCTTTTTTATTTTATCATCTAGGCCAAATATTTCTGTTTCTTTTTTTAATTTCTCTTTGTTGGATAAAATATACACAATGTATTTTAGCACTTTGAACTATCTTAAACAGGAAATGTGCTATACAAATAAACTGGCCTTGCCTCACTTTTTCAAGAGACTGGGTAATAAAAGATATTTTTCCATCAGACGTCACATTGACAGTCTTAATATCTTTATGAGGCTTTGTTTGGCGCCAGTGTTTAAAATGAATAAAAAGAAAAAAGTAGACTTCCAAACTACAGCTTGACAATCCAAATTTTCATTTTAATGAAATTTGTTTAGTTTGGCTTAGAAAACAATCATGAATAAACCCGAAATACATTATTTTAATGACACAGTCTCCACTGTCTCTTGCATCCAAGACATTTCTGCAATTTCCATAAAAATGTTTTGTCTGAACCAGGCAATAGAGCTGACTAAGGTTTCTATGGAAATTCCTCACTGTAAAATCTAACTTGTTGGTTTTAAGAAAACAAGTCCAAAATCTTTGCTTTAAAATTGCCTGAAAATGACATTTTCAAGAAATTCAGTAAGTGTTATGAACTGGAATTATGTAAGTTTGTAGAAGGCAAATGAAGCTGATAAATCTGAGTTTACTGGAAGTTAGTGAGGTTGAGCAAGAAACTTGATAAATTTCACATGAATTCAGTCAGTCAGTTTATTTCTATAGCACCATATAACCACACAAAAGCTGACAAAAATGCTTAACATCATACATGTAATAACATTAAATACATTAATAAACACATTAAAATTAGGGAAGTATCATAAAGTACTAAAAGCACAAAACACAATAAAGTACATTAAAACAGAGCAGCAAGCCAACGGTGAGAAATAGGCCTTGAGTTTGGTCTTGAACAGAGTTAGGTCATTGTGGAAGAATATTCCACAATGCAGGGCCTGCCACTAAAAAGGACCGATCCCCCCTGCACCTGGATCAAGATACCTCGAACAGATTTTCCCCAGAACAACATAAAGCTGCCGGGCTGGTGGGTTTTCAAAAGTGAGGAAGTGTGAAGCGATTCAATGCTTTAAAAACAAAAAGTTACAATTCATAAGTAACCTGAACTGAACACAGAGTCATTGCAGGGCTACAAGATTGGAGTGACATGTTCCTGTGAGCTGCAGAATTTTGTACAAGCTGTAAACAGGAGTTGCAAGACTGTTTATACCAATTTAATACTAAAGTCTATACATAAATAGACTTTAGACTTAGTAGAGAATTGGCAGAGACTGGCAGATAGATTTGCTTAGATTTGATAGATTTACAAGTAACCTGTCATTGCAGAAAAAGACCCTATAGACTTAAACCACTGTTCCCTGAAGGTCAACCTGCTGGGGCTTCAGGGCCAGGTTTACAGTGTTAACAGCTGCCATGGGGTCCAACCACACTAGCAGCAGGTTTCCTGGATTTAAGCGACAAGAGAACATCATTCTTTACCCAACACAAGATCTGAACCCAGACTGGAATTGTCAAACATTACTTTCAAGAAAAGATTTTGACTACTTTTAATAAATTCCAATAAGAAGTAAAACAGTTGTTGCTTAGCAGCAGGACGCTGGTGTGGACATTGTTTTAGCTAAAATAATGGAGAGCAGTCAGATGTTCTTCATCATCATCATCATCAACACCATCATCATTCTAAGAGGTAAACTTATCTTATGTCTACAACATGTAATGTAGACACTAAAATTCTGGTGGAAGGAGGATTATTGCTGATATGAGCTCAACAGATGGACTGGTTTCCTCCCAGCAGGAGAACTGGAGCTAAAGATCATCAAGGAGACGTGAATAATGTTTTACATTTTTTATTTTTCTTAATAACTCAGTTCGATTCATTAAAATAAAACAGAGAGAAACAGGAAGAAATAACAAAACTAAACAAGAAACTTTTAGACATTTTAGTTTAATTGACATGACATTAGAGTTTATTTCTCATTTTTACCCCTTGCTGAAATCATTTCAAACCTTTTTCTCATTTGAATTATTGTTCAGTCAAATGAATAAAATGAATTCCTTCAGACTGTCTGAATGCTTCAACAATATTTATCACTGTAGAAATAAATTTGTAAAAGCTTAAATTTTCTGGTGAACTTTTTAAAAACACTTTTCCTCATCTTTAATCATCAGAGATGTCCGTGTTGACTTGCAGAAGGCCCCTGCAACACTTCACAGAATGAAATGGGTATTGTAAAAGGATGGACGGATGTCTGTACATGTCAGAGATGGGGCCAGAGGGAAGGTTCAGAGTTCAAGGCCAACCTTAACAACAGATGAAACACGTTTGACCAGGATTTGCTGTGAATGCTGACATTGTTTTAAAAAGAGGTTTAAATTTAAAGAGTGCTGCAGTTTGGCATATGATGTGAAGACAAAAAAACTTTAACAAAGTCACTTTAAAGTTTTGGTCTTGGAGGACAAAGCCGGATAAATTTAGAGTCACAAGTGCTTCAATAATCCTCATTAGCGTTGCATTCCTCCCATTTTTCCCCACTGCCACGTGTGAGCTATTGTTCCAGTAAAACAGAGATAAATCCCCTCCTGCACAATTTGACCTTTCAGATATTATGTTTTATTTTAACATTTAACTGAAACACTCGGTGAAGACGTAGCAGGAAGATTTTAACCAAAGCAGAACTTTGTGTGTAAGATTTTATAGAATTTATTGGACTATTTCATCTCTTCTCCTGCTTGTCTCTCTGAGTTTTAGTTGTATGAGTGAGTTTATTATCACTCTGTGGCTGGAGCATGGGTGATCGCTGAAAACAAGGGACAATAAAGTTAATTTTCATCTTGTTTTAAATTTTTTTGACTGGAGTTTTGACATTTGTAGAGGAAAAAGTGGAAGATCAGCAGCAGCAGCTAGAAACTAAACTTTATCTCAAAATTATCTCTAAATGTGGAAATACACAAACATATACCTTAGTCATATAGTCATAGGCGTACACATAGTACCTTCAAAGAACTCCAGAAATATAACATAATGTTCAGTGTTAGTTCTGTTGCACTAGCTGCCTCTACACATCACAACTAACTAACTAAAAAAATAAAAGGGATGTCTTTGACTCATTCAGTCGCAGGATGAGCTCATTTTTTAAAAGCCTGAGGTCTGGCTATTGTCTCAAGATGATTTCCGTCAGGCTGAGATGAAATGGATTTTCTTGCAGGGTTATTTGACATGTCATCTGTAAAAGTATAATCCCACAGAGCTACTGGTCCACCTGGCAGAGGTTAGCCAGCCAGGAGGAGGGCCAGCCAGCAGGAGGGCGGCGCCTCTGGAGATAAAAGATTTGGTTATAAAGTCGGTTCTCTGATGCCTGCTGTTCACTGAAGGAATATTTGACAAGAAGGAGGTGCAGTGACCATGGGGACGTCTGCTTTGCTGCTGGTGCTGCTGGCAGCAGCTTCACAAACTGTGGCGAGTAAGTGGCACATGAGTTTTTTTAAATATTGAAAACAACAAAAAACCTTAGTTCATATGTAAAAAACAGCACTGCTGTGGCTTTATTACAGGGAAACTGTCATGAAACTGAATTCAATCTGAACTTTATTGAGTTGTATCTATGTCCAACCCACTTCTTATTGAATTTGATGACAGTTTTTCTGATGTTTCTGAGGATAAAAGTGTTGATTTTATTTGAAGTTTCTTTTAGATTTCTGCTGCACTCATGTTGTTTTGACCGTAAGTCTGAAATGCTGTGGTCTGTTTTTCTGTCACTACCCAACTGTTCAATGCAGGGATGAAATAATAGATAAAAATAAAGTTAAAATACCCTTTTAGTATGACTGGTCCTAATTAGGGCTGGAAAAACATCCGAAATAGTCTGTTACTGTAAAAATAAACTTTTATTTGCAGCTTTCGCTGAAAGTTTAGATCCTTGTGTTCCCAAATCCCTTGATGTTATCAGAAGCCCCTAGACATCTCAACATGTTTTAAATGTCCCTAGACATCCCCACACATCCATAAATGCATTTATATGTCCCTAAATGTAGGTTCCCAGATCTCCATAAATGTTCCTAGATGTCCGTAGATGTTCTTAAATTTTCCCAAATGCCCCTAGATGACCATAAATATTCTTGGAAGTCACTGGTTGTTCCTAGACGTTCTCAGACGTCCATAGATATTCTTAAATGTCCCCGGATGTTGTTAGATGTCCTTAGATGTTCATAAATGTTCCCAAAGCTCCCCAGATGTCCATAAATGTTCTTGGAAGTCCCTGGATGTTCCTAGGTGTTCTTATATGCCCCTAAATGTCCCTATATATTCATAGATGTCCTTACATGCCCCCAAAGGTCCCTAGATGTCTGTAAATGTTCCTACACATCCATAAAATTTCTTAAATGTCCTCAGATGTTCTTAGATGTTCCTAGATGCCCGAGGTACCAAGAAGATGAAGCTTATTATTGCGGAGACAATCTACATTTATGTTGAGGGCTTCCATTTAGGAGGTTTTTAATTAATATATGGACAAGGCTGAAGAGGCTTAAGACGTCTTTATTTAGCTCATAAATGACTCGAGGAATGTTTTAAATCCAGTACATGCTCAGGAGAAATATATGAGCTGCACGTGATGAAATATATGTCTGTTGTGATGAATCTTCTGGTTTAGACTTTTTTAGTGACAAAATCCAACTATATTCCCAAATTTAAATCAGATTAAAAGATTAATCTTTTCCAAAATTCATTGTCAGCTTTAACTGAGTTGTTGACCAGAAAGTGGTCATGTTCACCAAAATCAAATAATCTAAATAAATCTTTTCTTTATCAGTTCAGACCCTACAAACAGACAAACAACATTTAAAGGGAAATAAAGTTCATGAGCTGATTAACAGAAACTGTAACTGTAATTAAATTAATCAGGTTTAATCCTAATTCAGCCGTGTGACATTGTTGAACCTTAATATAATCCTGCACATGCTCAGCTCAGCATCACATGAGTGGGATTGGTACCCACAGGTTAAACTGGTGTAAAACTTGAACAATGATGGACAGATTCAGGCAAATATATGCTAAGCTGACCTAATTCTCGTCTGTCCCACTTCTGCTTTCACTTTATTTAGAACCAAATTATGGTCTTTCACCAGGAGGGTTGGACTTGTTATCATTATAAATGAGCATTCATCTTGCGGATGTATTTTCTATGTTTTAGAGCCCAAGAACCGCTTCATTCGTTATCCGTCATGGAACACAAAGATGTACCCGACCTGGAAAGATGGCGACCCGAGATACCAAGACTCCTGGAAAGGTGTGTATGAGTTGTGAAAACAGATGCTTTGTTTTGTGACACTGACAGATGTGTAACATGTGTTTGTGTGCTGGTGGAGGTGGAAGAGTGAGCTTCAATGTTGGGAACGATTCTCCGACTCTGACCGGAGCTAAAGTCACATTCACCATCGAACTGGAGTTTCCTCACAACCAGCAGGTGCAGCCGGATGGAAACGTGGTCTGGGCTAAAGACTGCACTCTCAACGGTAACACACACACAAACACACACACGACATGGAGGTGTGGCTGAAAGATAAAAATCTATAACATCCACAGTACTTTTGCTCATTGTTGGGTTTTTCACATATTTTCCTTCATACACACTGTATGCTTCCATCTTAATCATTACATGAGTAGAAGCCCCTGAGCTTCATGGACCTTCAGACCCCCAACCAATCATAGCCAAGCTCAGCCTCTGCCTTCGCTGCCCAGTATGATGCCCATGAAGCAGAAATGGTTGTGGGAGGATCTTAGTGTTTTCAGCCATTTCCAAAGTTTGAAAAACAAAACAAACAAAATCATCTGTAAAATGTTCTTGAGTATGATCTGTTTGGGACTGACCAGACCCAGAACCATATCTGACCAGAACAAAGTCTAATGTTTATCTTCAAAGTGTAAACAGCCAATTTTTCCCTAACACAAGTAGAAGAAACATATCTTAAGTCCTGCTGTAGAATATTAATGTGTGTGACTAGGTGTTTCTAATCTAATACATGGAAAAAAGGTCCTTACTGATGTCGAGGGCCTTTAACTGCCTGGCCTGCGAATTCCTGCTGGCCCACAGCACCTCCACTGAGCTGGCATGCTCCAACACCCGTGACATGGCTTCAGATAGTGTTGGTGGCGTAATCCGACATCAGGGATTTTATTAGATCTAAAGGCCACACAGAATTCATCAAAGTTTTTTACACCTTTTTTACAGGAACCAAGTATTTTGCATCTGACCCAGTATTCCCACCACACAACACTCACTGGGAAGCCGTTTTCCCTGATGGAACACCAATAGAGAAAGACAAGAAGCCGGCCTACGTGTTTGTGTGGAAGACCTGGGGTGAGTGAGGCTGAATCCTGCCTCTTCAACCATTCACACTGATGTTTCAGAACCCAGCTTGATAAACTGGAAGAAGTGAATTATTTTCCCAGGACCGTGTTGAATGTTGTGCTCGTTTTGCAGGCCAGTACTGGCAGGTTGCAGATGGACCATCATCCTCCCTGACCATTGATACAGACGACATCCCACTGGGCTCCTACACCATGGATATTGTAATTTATCACTACCGGAGTAAAGAAAAGTTCATTCCTCTGGGATACGCCTCCACCCAGTTCTCCATCACAGGTTAGTTGGACTATAAGAAAGAGTTTCAATGGTAGGTCGCACAAATCCAACTCTCCCTCAATTCTTTCACCAGTACTGAACTGGTAACATGGCTGACTGTCTGATTATTTGCTGCCAGATCAGATCCCCTTTGCCGTCTCCCTGGACCAAGTGAATGATGCTGTGGCCGGGGATTTGCGCTTCATTCAAAATAGGGCGATAGCCTTCACGGTCACCTTACACGACCCCAGCGAGTACCTCAGTAACGCAGACATCACCTTCAACTGGGACTTTGGGGATGAGAGTGGAGCTCTCATATCCAGAGAGCTTACAGTCACTCACACCTACATCAGCTCTGGCTCCTACAAGCCTCAGGTGGTGATCCAAGCCGTCATCCCAGATAAGGCCTGCGACCCACCGGCTGATAGTCCAACCACAGTCCCTGGTCCTCCTGCTGATCAGGCTACCACAGGTTAGTCCCTGAACACTTCTTCTGCTATATCTCCCCAAAGTCTATCATTTCTATCTTCATCAGTGTCTAAGGAACAGTCGTGTGTAACTCTGTGGGGTGAATTGTGATGGATAGTTTACCTTTTAGGTGATCTATAAAAGTTTTCCAGGCATATCTATCTATTTACTGCATTTTTATCACTAATAGTGCTAAAAGACCTCTAATTAGACTTTGAAATGACAATGAAGCCACTTCCTGACAAACTGTCCGCCAATCAGAATGCTTTAATTGAGGGTAATATTTAGTAAGGAGCAGCAAAACATCAACAAGTGAGCAGACAGTTCTGTGTGTGTGTCTGAAAGGAACAACAGCAATGGTCCTCTGTGTCTTTAATAAACCCAAAAAGCTGAGTTGAAATTGGTTTTGTGAGGATAGGAAGTAAATGAGAAAGATTCCTGATTAATGGGGTCTGTGGGTATCCAGACTCCAATCAAAGCCATTATTAAGGCAATGATTGTTACCGATTGTTACCCTAAGTGATATTTAACAGCAGGAATGACAGTTTGGTTGGCTTAAAGGAGATTTCCACAACAGTCTAATTCATGTACCATCTGTTTGCTTGACAACAGTTCTGGTAACATTACAACTAACAGTAGTACCATTACACAGGAAGGAGTCATTCTGACTCCAAACAGTAACAACCTGCAGCACTTTCAATAGTAGAATGTTTGAAGAGTGTTGAACTCTTGGAATGACAAAGAGCAGTGGAGGGAAACAAGTCTATGTTGCTATTCATTTTGTTTCTCTTTATCGTGGTCACATTTCCAGTTTCCTTCTTTCGTTCCTGATCAATTATAAAGTTTTCCGCAGTTTGAGAAAACTCTGATGCTACTGAACAAGAGCATTTGAAGAGGGTTTTTGACACCTCTAGTTCATTTAATTTTAATGATTTGAATGCTGATAGGTTGAAAGTTGATAGTGATCTGACAACAACAGAACAAGGTGGACAAAGTACAAAATGTGGCACATAGCAAAGAAGTACAGGTGGAAAGCACAAACAACTGTAGGACGGATTTGAACTTCTATTTCACTCCATCTGAAAACTTGAAATTTCTTTCCACTTTAATCTTCTCCAAAGCCCCAAAGCAGTCTCTTCAAGCAACAAAGAGCTATTCAGACATACTTGCTGTACTTACCTACGTCTTCAAAGGCTGCCCCCAAGTGGCAGAAAAACGCCATAACATGTTTGTACAGTCAATTTAGAATAGTTTGCTTTCCTCTCAGTGAACACAGGACACTTAGAAGAGCTTATTTCCCTTGCAAACCTCCTACAATCTATTCTGTGTGAAGTGAGAGCTCCTGCACTGGTGTCTGCTGCACCCCTACTGTTTTCCACCAAGCCAACTGGAATGAATGTTTAACTGGTTCTGTCAGACACAGAAGAGGACAACTCCGAAGGTGAGGCCTCCACTGCACAGGAAGCACCCGCAATGGAAAAGATTTCCTCTCTTCCCAACCAGCTGCCAACTGCAGCCCAGACTAGGAACAAGCTGGCAGCAGGTAATGATGATTATGGTTAATAAATAATTCTGTAAGAGTCACATGTTCAGGTTAAAGATGCTAAGCAACAAGCAGGTAAACCAGAGGAGCTAGGAGATGTGGGCCCTGTAAAAAGGACAAGGCTGCTCATTAAAATTCTGCTTTCTGGATAAAGGTCATACATAGACTTGGATTTCCTCTGAAATAAATCTTTTTAAATTGAATTTCTGTTATTTAGTACAGTGAAATAAAAACATATTAAACAAAATGAAAAATCTGTGCAGTTATACATATTACATTAATTCAATTTAAAACATCTTGTCTCATTCAATAAACATGTTTTCAGCTTCTCATCTATACCAGCTAGTGTAATTTGTAAGACTACATAGTTGAAATAAGTCAGTTTCCTATGCTGGTATTGACCTCTCTGGGTATTGTTAACATGATAACTCACTGTTTGCTCTCATCAGATGCACGGAGGACAGTTATGCTAACAGGCCGAGCTGCAGCTGTCATCTTAGCTAAGAGGGCTGCTGATGATGACGACTGTGTTATATACAGATATGGCTCCTTTTGCACTGGCATTGAGGTTTTCGGTAGGCTACTTTTATCAGACACTGAAGTAAAAAGTATTGCTGTCAAAATGACCATTAATGATTCTATTTCCCTCTGCCTTTATGTCTCAAGAGGGCATTGAAAAAGTGAAGATTGTGCAGATGGACAACACTGTGGTAGGGACAACTGGGACTGACCAAAGTGTTTTAGATGTCACTGTTACCTGCCAGGGAAGGTGAGAACTCCTGCCTTCCACTTTAGATCACTAACATATGAAATTTCATTCCACGCATTAATTTCTACTGAGTTTATTTTCACCTCTTGCAGCCTTCCAAAGGAGGTGTGCAGTGTGATTCTGGATGCAGAGTGTTTGAAGCCAATTCACACAACATGCAACATGGTGGAGCCCTCAAAGGAGTGTCAGCTGGTATTGCGTCACTTCTTCAATGACTCTGGGGTCTACTGCATCAACGTTTCCTTATCAAATGGAATTAGTTTCGCTGCCACCAGTGCCAAAATAAACGTGGACATGGGTATGAAACATTACCACGATATAAAGATTCCTAATATGTCATCTCTGCTCCTACTAACAGTGGGATGTTTATTTCAGGCTCAGCTGTTTCCTCTCCTGGCCCTGTTGTCATGCTGCTGGGGGTCCTGGTACTACTTGTAGCAGTGGGGATTGTTGCATACTCCTACAAGTAAGAACTATAGCTGTTAAATGATCACTTTGGATTTCAGGTTTAAATTTTCATACATGCAAAAGAGGAATGCCTCTTTCTTTTATTACTTTCACAAAATTCATTTAGTTAATGCAAATTTATCCAAATTAAAACACAAATTTATAGGTGAATGTGGGCTACAGGATCTTCCCTAAGAACAATGAGAACAGAGAAAACCAGGGACTTCCCAACTATTGGATAACCACATTTGATCTGAGCTCCAGGTGCCCACCTGGCCATTCACCCTTCAGCATCTTCAAACTCTATTGACTATTTGACATAATATCCCAACGAAATCAAATCTGCTGGTAAAATATTTCTATATTCATAGATTTTCTGGACAGCTTAACCCAATTCAGGGTTGCAGGGAGCTTGAGCCTATCCCAGCAGTTATCAAGTGAGACGGAGGGTGCACCCTGGACAGGTCACCAGTCCATTGCAGGGCCAACACCACTTACACACAGACTCAACATATGCCTATTGATGTATTATCTTGCAGTATACAGTATATTGTTTATACACCAGTACCTAATGAAAAATGGTATTTCAGAATTAGTCATCCCTTAGACTGTTTTAAAATGAGCTTGATGTCTCACCTACAATGTGGACACAGCTCTTGCTTTTGCTTTGGGAAATGTAGTGACCCAAATCCCTTTTGCCGGCACCCAGCCGGTATTGGATGGGTCGGTATGCAATTTTCTTTGTTTCCACAGGGAAAGACTGGAAAAGGTGCCAGAATATCCAATCCAACCCGTCATACTTTTTTGGGAACCTTCCACCGAGATCTCAATCTTAGTGACCCAACTATTTTATAATCTAGCTGATGCATCTATCTAATACTATGTCTACCAAGAGTGCAATATGCTGTGGAAACGCAAAACTCATCACATACCAAACCATACCATCTGCAGTCAGACTCATGGGTGTGAAAGGTGCTTAGGGGCCCATAATGCTTACCAATACACAAGACACTGGTATTCTGGTTGGTGGCTGTAAGGTGTGACCCAGTCCTAGGTTTCAGGCTTATGCCGCAAAAGGCATCCTCCAGCCCCCGATGTAGCCAAAAATGATGTCAAATCAAAGTCCTCATTCAAACCAGGGTATCTAGTGCCAGTCAGGCAATAAATCCAGTATGCCTCTCTTTGTTGAGACGTTTGACTTTCTCTCCCGCCATGGCATCAAAGCTAACAGCTTCGATACCTATTATTATTAACAGAGTATTATCACTACCATCTTGAGCTTCCAAATAATGTTTAGCTATAGGGTAGTTCAAATTCCTGAACTGAATGGCAAATATGTCAGCCACTCTTTCCTGCAGCCTTCTTTTGGTCAGCCCTCCATACAAACAACCACAAGTGCATTCCAGTCCGTACACAACATGAGTAGTATTGCAAGTTATGAAACTGGTGATAGGAACGATTTTGTTACTAGACACATCTCTGAAAGTGTCTGTTTTCACCATGTTTTCACAATAACTACAGCTGGCACAGCAGAAATTGCCTTTTGGTCGGTGAAGCCAAGTGTCCAGTTTGGGGGCAGGAAGGTGGCTCCTGACGAGTTTGTCTCCAGTGGTTGGGGCTCTTCTGAAACTGAACCCTTTGGGTTCAGTAAACACCTTCCATAAGGACTGGTGTCTCACTGGTGTCTCTTCCCCTTGGTTTTGCTTGGAAATAATGTCCCATCACACCTGTCTTGAAATTTATGTTTGGTGAGTTCAGTATTCAGTCTGCCTGCCAGTATTTTCAAGGTCAGGGTGGGACCCCCAGGTGGCACCCCAAGAATAGGCAATGTACATTCAGCTTACATCCAGCTTCTTCTTTGCTCCTTTCCCTTGTTGTATATGAGCTATATTGTTCGTGGGGGGGGGGGGGGGGGGGGGGGGGGGGGGGGGGGGGGGGGGGGGGGGGGGGGGGGGGGGGGGGGGGGGGG
>JBBBVT010000014.1:24699012-24725715 GCA_037177035.1 Craterocephalus eyresii
GCCAGCAGCTCCGCCCAAACCGTACCGTTCCATTTTCGATGGACCCACAACTGAAGTGGGGCCATAAATGGTCCGGAGCGGGTTGGTTTAATGGGTCCTTTCACAATGGAAACGCTCAAAATAGTGACCCGACCCGTACCGACCCACTCAGTGGAAACGGGGCAATAGTATTTGCATACTATAGACAGCCAGAGGTGTTACGGTATGTGCAGGTATGTTCATGAGAGTAACAGCCTGGGGGAATCGAATGTTTCTGTGTCTGGTGGTTTTGCTGTTTCAAAAGTCTATGTGAGGGTGTGAGAGGTCAATAGACATGTCAACTGCCCGTTTCGTGACCCTTGACAGATACAGATCCTGAATGGAGGGTAGGTCGACCCCACTTATCCTCTCTGCAGTCTCTGCTTGTCCAGTTTGGTGGCTGATCCAAACCAGACAGTGATGGAAGTGCAGAGTACAGACCTGGTGATGACAGCGGTATAAAAAATGACCAGTAGCTCCAGTGGCAGGCTAAACTTCGAAGGAGCCATAGCAGGAAGTACAACCTCTGCTGGGCCTTTTTCCTGACAGAGTTGTGTGCGGAGTCCATTTCAGGTCCAGAGAGATGGTGGTTCCCAGAAACCTGAAGGTGTCCACAGACACTGTTAAATAAACACATACAATAAACACAACAAACCCAGAAACTAGGTGATAACAAGAGATCGGGATCTGGTGGAGTTTGAAGTCAGCTCCTGGTTGTTTTCCTTCCTGGAACCAAAACCAGTCTTGCAGTTTGCAGGTGTGAGTGGTGCCAAATGGCTGGGACCGATCTGAATGTGACTCAGAATACATCTCCTTCCAGAAAGTGACTCATAAATGCAGAGCAGCTGCAAAGACACTCAATGACTGCTGTCTGAGGTTTTGTTGTTTCCAGACATTGGCAGGTTGATCTGCACGTAGTAATTTACTCATGAGTTCTACTGAGTCATGTTCTGGTGAAGTCAAATCCCCAAACATCGTCCAGTAAACAGACCCCCCCATCTTTCTAGAGTTGCCTCTGTAGGGTAACACTGGGCTTGAAGATGTGATGGCAGAGCCGTCTGGCTTTGAGGGATTTATGCAGAATTAAAGGAAATCAGAAGAAACCTGAATTCCCCTGAGATTTAAATCAAAATGTGAAAAAACATAAAATACTAAAAGGAAAGACAAGGATAAGATGAAGCGGGAGTATATAAACAGACGGACAGGAAATAGTTACGTTTCAACACTTAATTTCACGTCTACTCTCTGAGACATCTCAGGTGAACCCACAGATGCACACTTTTTACCTGATGTAGTTATAAGTGGTCAAAGTAAGGCATAATTTAACTCTGCCAGGCTGCTCAGCCAGAATAAACACAGCAATTACTAAAATTCCCCAAACCAATAGTCTAAAAATGTCCCAGAACAAAAGCAAATACCACAAAATGGAAAGTATAACAGCAGGAAGGATTCTGGACGTATGATCTGATATGATGATATGAGTAATATGTCAGGTTTTGGTCCAGATGTGAGCTGCTACACGCTCGGACTGTTCCAATACGGATTTCTCGTGTGGCCGCCAAAATGTTTTCCCCTAAAATTTCTGCTGGATTCCATCCATTCCAGCTGGATGTGTGAAAGTGCCACAGTGTTGCCACGGGAACAGAGTGGGCAGTAAGGATATCATCCTGAGCAGAGGTCACCTCCTGACGTCTGCAGGACCGAGGTCACTGCCATGTCAACAGACGATCTGACAGCTGCAGCCGCCCGAGCATCGGCAGAGGAAGAGACGGCAGCTTTGTGAATGAGTGCAGCTGAAAATTCACTTTCTGACTGAGGATGTGGAACATGATGGAGGCGGGGGTGACACTTCCTCCCTCTCTGCTTTGCTGACTAATAGATGGATTTTCAGATCTTCATGATCCCAGGATGATAAATCCAAAGCAAATAATCTTTCTTGTGATTGTTGATCCAAACTTTTCTTCTTCCAACAGAAAGGGAGAGATTTCAGCTCCATTCACTGTTCACTTAGGGCCTTTTCACATGGCGTGCTCGGGCCCGTGCCCGGCCCGGGATCGCTCATTCCTGAGTTCCTGAGTTGTGTTCACATGCCAGTGCTTGAACCAGGCTCGGGCACGCTTGGTAATGTCAGAGCCAGAACACTACGTGGCAGTGTTGAGGAAACTTCGCTGATAGCTAACAACCGAGGAAGCAGCAAACCCTTTCGTCTTCAGCCAAGCGACGGCTCAGAATACCAACAACAAAGCAAACTCGTCTTGTTCCTAAGTATTTTTAGTCCACTATGGATGCAAGCCAGGCAGTCATTTTTTAAAACATTTTAGCCGTTTTAAAGACTACACAGTAATTGCCTCGTGCTCGCCATGTTTGTTTACTGTGAAGCTAATGATGTTGCTGATGCTAAACCTGCCGGTAGGGTCGGGTGTTGCTTTGATCAGTTCCGGTTGTAGCCCACGTCATGTCCTGCACAGCCCGGATTGCTTTAGCAAGGCATTAATCCATGCCTGAATTCAGGTGTCCTGGGTCCTGGACTACCTCCCAACCCGGGCCACCGGTGCAGGGCCTGTTTGCATTTACATGGACAAAATTTGTGGTCAAACGTGCTCAGATTCGGGCCCGAGCACGCCATGTTAAAAGGCTCTAGTAACTGTGGTGCAAGAAGGCCAGGCGGTAGTAAGGAGGCGAGTGTGAGTGGAAGTTGCAGCGAGACAACATACTGCTCCAGACTCTGACTGAGTAATACTGTTTTATCTAATAATCTGATTAACTTCACATTCATTTAGTCACAAAGTCACAACCATGACCATTTAACACAGAGGTTCCCACCTTATTTTCCTTGAGAATCCTCTTTAGACTGCAAAGCTGCAGACCCCCTGTCCCACCCTGTGCTGAAACCATGCCAGTTTTATGCTTTCAGGAGTGAAATTCCCATCATAAATACTGTATTCTGGTAGAGTCCTGTTCATCAATGAAGCCAAAATTAATCTTATGTTTCTCCTTAAAATACAGTAAAGACAATGTGCAGATGTTAATCACAATCGCCCTGTGTTCAAAGCCTCAGGGACATCTGAGCACTTTGGGGGACCTACTGGTTGTGCATGCACCTGGTTATGAAATACATATTCTCCACTTTGAAGATGATTTACACAATTTTGCATCTTTAAACTGTGTTTCAGACTCATTTGATGGCCCAGCGATTTATACTATGTTCATTGCTTCTTGAAAACTACATTGCAGGCCAAACCTACGTTACAACACTGTGATCTTGTGACCTTTACCACCTCATTCAGTTTCTTCATTTTCTGTATCGCTGTCACAGGGGGGGCTGGAGTCTATCCCAGTAATTAGCAGGTAGCAAACAGCTGGATGCATCCTGGACAGGTCGCCAGTCTGTCGCAGGGCCACACAGAGACAAACAACCACTCATGCACAGACTCACTTCTAGGGAGACTTTAACCCTCCAAGCCCGAGCGGACCCTAATCAGGGACTTTCTGATTATTAGTAATTAATAACAATAATAATCGATGCAGTTGGAGGTATTGAACTTTTGCAGCTTGCCACGGCGCATTGACCAATCAGATCGACCAGGCATAGGAAACCCGATTCCCATGTAAACAAATGAGGAATGTGTCTTTGCTGTGTGTGCCCACCCGGTTGTAGTTGGTGTCCTGGAACGTGATGCAGCACCCCTGCAGCATGTGGGTCAGCAGGTCTCAGTCTGGACCGGGGTGAGACACAAACAGCGCTTGAAGCCGCTCATCAGCACAGCTCGTGAACATCTATGAGTTATCTGCTGAACCCAGACACGGTGCAGAGATGACCAGCTCAGCTTATTGATTGATAAAGACGTGCCGCTCCCTCTGATTGATCACATGAAGCTGTGCCTCTCATTTAATAACTTTATCATATAAATCCGTGTTTCTTTCTCTGTTGCATCTGCCACTGTGTAAACAAACCGAAGGAAAATCCTGCTGACGCGCCTTAAGAGCGTTGGACACCTTCTCCACGTTATAGGTGTCTTGATGCCAAAAATCCAGCGTCTGACATTTTAGTGTCCCAGTATTGGACTTTGAGCGTTATGTGCTTCTTTGACGCCCAAAAAGCGTTTGGTTTGAATGCACCGTAAGGTCTGGGATATACTTGCTGATGGCGGCTCGTCCGCATATGCATCATTTCCGCATACGCTAATGTCGGTTTGAGACGTCGGCTTGTCGCGTTAATGCTAAGTACCATGACGCATGCGCGAGCTGCGATATTGACTTGACCGCTAGAGGTGCTTGTGCACCATTTTGGTCAATGCACGTACTGCATTTACATACACATCGGCCACATACCAGGCTTCTAATGACAGCATAACTCTTCCCCCACTCTTGTACAACGTCTTTATAAGTTGCAGTTGAGTTTCGTTCTGCCCTTGTGTTACATGCTGGCAATTGGATGTAAACAAATCAACCATGCAACATGGTGGATTCTGCAAAGAAATGTAAGAAGACATTATTGGACGAAGAGAGGTAATAAAATACAGCCAACGAGAGAAAGAAATAAGACAAGACTCAAGATAAGACTGTTTTTACTGTCTGGAGAGCGCACCGTAAGAGTAGGATGCAGGAGTCTTTCGGGATGCAGGACATGTGGTGTCTGAAGGCAACGCCTTGAACTGAGGGGTGACTGGGTCTCATGTAAATGCTCTATTTTGTGGGGGGTTTCCTGACCACCAGTCATTTCATTTTCCACTGTGAATGAACTTTCTAAGATTTCGACCATAGCAGAAAAACTGAGCATAGAACAGAGCTGCCTCATTGTGAATATGATGTCCACATTCAGGTGTGCTGTACCCCCTCACCCCAACTGGCCTCCTTCCCTGTGTCCCAAACCCATAAACCCAACTTGCTCTCTGCCCTTGGTCACTTTTAGACCTGACCCTGGGTTCAAAAAGTGTTTGTGTCAAGCTGATTGCAGCAACAGAGAGTAAAAATATCCTCCTGAATCTGTTGACACACCTAAACCAACAGCGCATCCATTTCTAGCTTCAGTTACTAAAAATAAGTTAGAACAAATAAATATGGGACAAGGTCTCAATTCATGACGGCATCTACTTCCCGACATGAGACTCAGAGTGGACCCTTTTAGCTGAAATTGTTTCCAACTTCAGGCAGAGGAGGAAAATTGGAACCTGGTGACAGCTGTGGACATCTGAAGGTCAAAAAAGTTTTTCTTTTATCATTTCGGTTCCTGCAGGTGAAGTGAACTGGATAAAGCATACAGAATAAGATATAAACAGCTGACTGACCTGACCGCTGAAAACTCAAGAAGAACTTTGAGCAGTTAATTTTAGAGCAGAAAGGCAACATTTTAACCTGAAAATTAGATCTACTGACATGAAAAAAGCTCATCAACAAAACATCAAAATTTTCAGACCTTTAAAATAAATTGAATGTGTCAGTGGTAACAAAAACGTAATTTATCATGTTTCTATTGGTTTGATTATGTTTACTATCATCTTATAATCATATAAGATACATTTTTATTCTCTTAGACTGAAGCATTTATATCTTCTTTCTGTGTGTGTCCAGCTGCCAGCATTTTGCTACAGTGTCTCTGAACGGACAAACAACTAGCTGTTTGATAGAAGCTAGAGCACTGTTTGGGATAAGTAATGCCTTGAAAGCACCATCAGAGAAGAAGATAATGTTGAGGTCGTTACCTGTTGTGCATAGCTACACCTGAGACAACTGAATCCACTAACATTCACATCCCACCCATCTTTACCACAATATGGCAGTAATTCTACAGACTGGACCTTTAACGTTGGAGGAGCAGTGGGAGGTAGGAATCATTATGAAGGCTATGTTGTTGATGTAATGTCTTTATCTAAATCTATGATGAATCATATTTTCCATTGCAGGACTGGTGAGTTCTACCAGCCCCCAGGAAACCTTTGTGAAATCTTCACAGACGCTTAAAAACAACAAATGTTGACCAAAGTGCTGTACAACTGTGAGTCATAAAACTAAAATAAAATTACAGTCAAAAGAGGATTAAACAATGAAGCAGGCATAAGAGGAATAAAAGACTAAAATAAGATGAAATAATCCCACACCACTGTACAGCACCCAGTGTCAGAGTCGTATATGTTGAATTTCCAGCAACGACTCAAACATGTGTTGAATATCAGGAATTTTCCAGAAACTGAGATGTTAGATGAACAGGATCAAACCTGCTACGTTCTCAGGAACTGGACCCTTTCGGTGTTATGGTTGATTAAAGCTTCAGCTGGCAGAGTGTGGCAAAGTCAGGGTGTACTTTGGCTTTCCTTGTAGTTACTCTGAATCTGTCTGAAAGAAGGTATTATAACTTTTCACCATGTGAGGAGAACATTTGGTGTTGAAATCTGGTTTAGATTTAGGCTGTTTCCAAGTGGTGTGTGTCTGACTGACTAATGGTCAAAACAACTCTGTTTGTCTCCACATTCACACACTGATGAGCGCATGGGTACAAGCTGGGACTCCACACTTGAAGGGGCCGATCTTCTAATGGGAGGTCTACCGAACCGGGCTCAGGGATGAAGACAAACTTTTAACACTGAAAATAAATCAATAAACTTTTTGAAGTAAACAGAATGAGTACAAAAGGGCAGCTAAAACAGTAAAGAATAAGTTTTTATGGAGAGATTATTTCATGTCTTCTTTTAGGGTGTACTGCTTTTTACACCCACATAAAATCTGCAGCTGGTCTTGGACCATAACTTTTAAAGATGTACTTACTGAGACCTCTGGTGGTCAAATCTGGAACCTGTTGAAACTGATGCCATAGTAAGAATATATTACATACAAATAAGATACAGATATTTCTACATGTACAAAACTGCACATGTACAATAACATTATCAGTAAAGGAGTATTGCATTTCACTGTCTTGTTTTTTTTAATATGCTATAGACGTTTACCACTGAAGACCTCTCATCACATCGTCACTCTGCTGTGCCTCGGTGGGAGGATCTGCATCCATCTCAGTTTTCACTAATGATCAGTGCCTTGTACTCAGTCACATGCCTGCTTTGTAGAAGTTCAAATTCCAGGCAGGCATTAGTGAGACAAAGTCCTGACAGCACAGGCTTTTCCAGTGCCATAAATGTGGAAATGATGAGAAAGCATCCGTTGCATAACAGCATTCAGTTCAGTTTCAGACAGATTCATTATGCAACGGCTTGGATGTTCTAAGAATTATAACCATCTGAATGAAATGCTACTCGATCAATGGCTAGCATCTAAATAACAAACGAGACAGGAAAGAATCAAACTGGCACAATAACTAAACTGAGAATTTACCTGCACATTTATAAACAATATAGACAATTTAATCAATCTTTTAATTTTTTTGTTTCACTTTAGTCTGGCTTGTGATAGCGTTTCCAAAACTGTCATGCGGAAGAACCCAAATGAAGAAGTGAAACCGGACCTTAGCAGTACAAGGATTTAACTGGACAACTAATTCACACTCTGACACAGAGGAAAACTGGGAGCTTGAATACTGAAGGAACTAATTACAAAGTACAAACTAATCACACCATTCTTTTGGATTCAAATCCTTTGGCTCAGAAATGCTGCTTTGTTTGGGGAAATTGTACAGGAGCAAAATTCTGATTTGGATCGAAGATGCAAACTTGGTCCGCTTATGCCGCAGGTCCTAGTTCGCTTCAAATGGACCAAATAAAGAGCTACAAAGCAAAGGGCATTGTGGGTTCAGCGCATGGCTTTGTGTGTTAAAAACATACGAGCATGTGGGATAAATGGTTCATGATCAGACATGAAAGATTAGGGGAAACGTTTTGAAAGAAAAATGATCAGCCCAAGACCGCCAGCATATGATGCAGCTAGAACCCAAAGTTATCATCGTTAACCAATAGATAAACCGGTTTGGATGGACATGCAGACGGGCAGACAGTTTTATGTGTAATTTGGTCGGTTTTCACTGCGATTAGTCATTCGTAATTGGTGCAATAGCAGAAAAACGGGCTGAGCAGAAAACCTGACATGCAGCCAGTGAAATTAACAAACCACAGGAAAGGAAAACAGAAGAAGAATGAGGGCAAAGACAACAACTGTTGAAATTGTGCTAGCTTTTGAAGAAAGGAATAGTCTGTTGGATGCAGTGTTGCCAGATCAGATTGACTGCTTCCAGGCCAGTCCCAGCTTAAAACCCGCCCAATCCAATTAAAAACAGCCTAAACTACGAAATTGATAGTCCCCCATGCAAACCTGCGAAATAATTACACAGGCAATAGAAAATACCCCTAAGTATCTGGAGCTTCTTACCAGCAGGTTGTGCCATAAAGTCATCATCTGCCAGAAACTGCAAGAGGCCGCTGGGCGCTCAGTTTCTCTCTGGGTCAGCTGTCATTCTTCCCATCACAAAACTGGTGTGATACGAAAACACTGGTGACAATATGTCAATTTGAACTGAAAATGTATGTTTAGCTACACGTTTGTGCTTTAACAGATTAATAGAAGATGAAGAGATGTAGTTAGTCTGTATACTGACGTCACAGTGAGCTGTCAGATGAAATGACAGTGTTTGAATATGTCAAATAAATATTTCACTACAAAATGAGAATAAGTTTTTGTTTCATAATATTAAAAATCCACCAAATGTGGGGAAATCCAGTCCAAATTTAGTCCACCCGCCCAATGCATTGTTTCCCTGCCAAATCTGGCAACAATGTCATGGTGCTGCCAAATGGAGTCTGAGACTCAAGAACACTCCCCACGAGTGGAAGGATTAACAACCATTGCAATCCGTCATTATATGGAAAGTATATGTATCATATAAAAGCATGAAAATATCTGTGAACTATTGCAGTGACTGCATCGTCTCCAGCAGCCGCCTGGTGGAAATGTTGGTTCTGACTAATGATGCTGTGCATGAAATGCCTGAAATGCATAGTCCAACCCTAAACTCAGATCCATCCAACACTGAGACATCCCCTGGGTTCTATTGGCAGGAGTCGGCTTGGACCACACCAACAGCTGCATGGTTGAATGGGAGGACTGGGAGATAGTCCAGCTGCAGTTCAGACAGACCACACACCTGAAGATTTTATTCTCAGTCATCTTTGAATATCCATGTGTCTTTTAATGTGTCATGTCTGAAAAGTGAAGGCCGGATGCTGCTCTTTCTTAAACAGCTCATATACTGTAGGTGAATTTGCTTCCTGCAGGCTCATAACGTCTGAAGCCAGCAGCCATGTTTAAGATTTCTTTCATTCAGTATAATGTGGGTCTGAAGTATTAACTACGTAGTAAAGTTCAGACAGGTCTATTGGGGAACTACCTGGAGCTTTACTTTCAGATCACTGTAGAAAACTTGTTCTGACTATACAGATTTTAATGGATACATAAATGTAATCATTTAAATGCATTAGACTGAGAGATGCCATGAACCTGGATCAGACGTATTATGATGTCTGCAGACATCTTCAATTGTTCATTTATGCTTGGGAAGGTTTCTGTTATTAGTATAACTGATGTTGATGGTCCACATGCACACCTTTAGGCCTGCTTTCAATATTTCTGACTACAAGCAAACATACTGATGACAGGAACTCTCAGACGAAGCAACGCATTTATGTCAGGGGTTATTACACAATCTGCTGCATCTATTAAAGGCTCTGCTCTTTGCTTACTAATGAGTCCTTAATGGATCATTATCTGGACAGATGAGCAGGAAGAGGTCAGAGAGAAATAAGATGAAGTCTGTGTATGAATCCCTTGCTGACATGCAGGTTTGGTTTCAAAGTCCCACTCAGATTACCAATATATTAATATCTAACCTTGTAAACACTCCCACAACATGTTTGTACTGCATGCCTGACAGATCAGAGGTAGACGTCTGTCTTTCCCTCTCCTCCAGCGAGTTGTGAGACAGGATGATCCTCTTCCTGGCTTTGACTTCACTTTATTTCTTATATTTTGCATCATATTCATCCATCTATGATATGCAAACTAACAAACCGACACATTTATTCTGATATTTTCACGTTTTATTAAATAACAGAGTATCTCAGCTTCAATCGTTTGAGTCGTCATTTGAGTCAGTTTGTGACATTGTGAGATGATCATGAACCAAATCAGCTTTCTGCACTGTCATTTATTTTCATCATGCCATATTGTATCATATTGTGTCAAACCAGTTCTGAATCATTCCGTATCTCATTGTATCTTTCTCACATTTATTTTCCAGTGAGTGTATTTGGGGATTACATCATCAAGAATTTCCAAATTATTTAGCAGATATTTTTTCTCTTAAGTGACTTATATCAGCGATGCTGACACTGGACGCAATGAGGATAAAGTGTCTTGCCCAAGGAAGGACACGACTGTTGATTAGGGGAGCAGGATTTGAACTGCCAACCTTCGGTCATTGGATGCCTTGCTCTGAGCCACTGAAAAAACTTCAAACCTTACCAAGTGCATTTTTTTCTAATTTCTAGTTGGAATATCTTATCATGCTTGATATAAGATGCGATCATCTAAATATTAACAGTTCCAGATACAGGAACTTGTTTTAAGACAATAGGGGGGAAATACATTACTACTTTTGAGCACCACAAACTTATAAAGAGACACAAAACTTCACTATACTACTGAAATATCACAAAGAAAAAGTTTTTCCAGCTTATTTCAAGATCTTGTAAGGCTTTTTTGTCTTACTCTAAGAAATCTTATCAAGAGAATTTTCACTTGTTCCATTGGCAGATTTTTGGTTTATTTCAAGAAAAAATCCTTCATTTTATTTATTTTTTATTTTTGGAAGGGCGTTTTTTATATAAAATCATCTGAACTTGCTGATATTTCAGACATTTAAAAAACATTTTTCTGTGTGACAACTACCTTTCAATGAATGTGAAACAGAAGTCAAATGCTTACATCTCAGATATCAACTCTTGAGCAAAATGATTCTTTATAATGTTGTTTTTATGTCTCACACACATAAAAGCTCCACCATTTGACTGCAGATCATGGAACAGCTTCAATCTGCTGAAATTACACACCTGCTGTATTTTTGATGAGAGAAAGATGAAGCTGCATGGAGCGGATGGGTTAATGGGAAGTCAGACAGAGGATAGGTATAAGGAACCAGTCTGAGCAGATTCCTGTTCAATTCATCCAGTCAGCGGGTCGGTCAGTGGAGATTCATCAGGGTAAGAGAAAGAGATTACTTCAACTACAGACAGACAGCCTTGTCTGTAATCTTCAGCCCGTCTGAAGACCCTGCTTATACCCTCACAGTGACCGATGAAACCAGAACCAGGGATGAAAGTTTGCTTAGTCGGGGTGAGTGCCGGGCATCCTGCCTACGTTGTGCATGAGTGCTGATAAAAGCATATATTCTTGTTAGGGTTCTCAACCACTGGGTGGTGCTCACTGATGACAGTTAAGAGAAATGAGCTCTCTTGGTTCAGCCAGAAGAATTTTTCATCAAAATTGTCTTATGTGGAAAGTGGCTTTAAAGAAAACTCCTGGCTGGCAGAGCTGAAGCTTACCCACACAAAGCAGGGCATTTCAGCCCTGCTTTGTGTGGGTAAGCCAAAGACCTCAGTCTTTGGCTCTGAGCTGAGAATATACTTCTGCTGCTGTCAAACACTCGGAAAGCACCAGGCTTCTGGAAACAGAAAAATCTTAACCTACACTCTATTTTCTTTAAAAACCGAATGGGAAGAGATTAATGTGTAAAGTTCAGCCTGACTATCATTTATTTTTAACAAAGAAACCCCTAGAGCAGGGGAGTCAAACTCAACTTCACAGTGGTCCAAAATGTAGAACTTGGAAAAGTAGTGGACCAACATTGATATTTGTTTAAAGATTCCTCCTTAAAAAGCTATTAACCTTTTCATACAGACTCAAACAGGTTTTGCTGTAACACTGAAAATGGAAAAAGCAATTGAACAACATATAACTTAATACTGCACACTTACAATAAGATAATAATAAACAAATAACGAATAATAAAATCTTTCAGTGAATGTGCAATTATTCAAGCCCATGCCTTGGAGTAACAATAAGACGTCAATAATAGCTCAGTTTGCCTTTTTCTGATACTCTGTATCCAAGCCAGATACCTGCATCTCTTCTAGGATGCGATCTCATCAATATCTGGGCTCAGGCTCTGAGCTGAGGAAGGCCTCAGGATGGAATGAAGGTCTTCATCAGTCAGACGTCTCCTGTCAGATGTTATTAGCCTATTCCTATCACCTGAAGAGCATTCTGGGATATGGAGTATTAAGCAATACATGTGTTGTATATGATCAGTGGGGCAGCTCCAGCAGTCATTTGGTATTTGGGCCAAATATAATTACATAGGGGGCCAAATGTGGCCCACAGGCCAGAGTTTGATACCTATGCCCTATGGGCTGCAAGTTGTTTTAAACCTCTGGGAAGTGAAAGTGGAGGCGAAGAAAGTAGAGATGCTGAAGTGATCAGTTAAAGGAAGCACACCTCTGGTTGAGCTCTACCATCTGCTGTCAAAGCAGACTCGACGTCCAGCTCAGGAATTCTACATTGTAAGACTTGACACTTTTCTCCAGCCATCAAACATCCCAAGTCCTTGCATCAAAACATAAATATTATCTTTATTTAAGTCCACAATCAAAAGATGTGAAAGTGTTTTTTCAAATTCTTCATCCCAGTCTGACAGAAGCTCAGTCTTTTCTTCCAGTAGTCTTTATTTATAGTTCTCCAGGATCCTTGAAGGACTTTTTAAAGTTTTTCTTCATGTTTCTGCCTTTCGTTCCGTTCTCTGTCCATATCATTTCCACGCTCCAGCAGCCCTGTTGCTACAGATCTTTAGTGCATTTCTTGTGACATGATATCCCTCTGCTTTTTCTCCTTGGCTTCATCACAGCCACATTTCCATTGAGACAATTTCTGATGAGGTTTCAGCCAACATTAGATGGATCAGCTGAAGTCCTGGCTCAGATTTTTAGTCCCAACTTGTCTTCTTTCGTCCTTCACATGCCAAGTTCCTGCATCAAGCTGAGATATTCCAGCTAACAGCTCTGTTGGAAAAAAATCCTGTTCTCCAAACTTTTCTGCTTTTCACATGAAACGATAGAAATGGCGAGCCTGAAGATCCAGTTTAAACACGTTTGCCAAGTTGTTTGTAATGTGTCAACACAATGGTTCACCCTGAGTTATAGGAGCAGTTTTTCTGCCTGAAGGATTCACATTAAGAGAGTTTGTTAACTTTGAAAATGGATCGTAGGTTCCTGATTAAATAGCATGATATATATGTAATCAGAAGCATAACACATTTTCTGATAAATCTCTTGACCACAGATATAAAAAACATTAACTAATTAGGTTTTACTGAAAGCTACTTGTGGGATACCATAAAGTTCCATTTTGGGCCTCACATTATTTACATATAGCACATATAAGGTGTGTAGGAGGTTAAAATTGAGTTTAGTTTTTGACTATACTAATTTATGCTCTGATAGAAGTTTGTAACAACTTCTGAGTTTAGTGGGAAGGGAGTTGACGGGTTCTGACAAAAGTAAGCTATCACTGAATAACTAATCAAACAGCCTTGCAGTGGATTGACAACCTGTTCAGGTGCACTCTGCCTCTCACCTGTTAATTACACTCAAGTCAAAGTCATCATGAATGATGTTGAAATAAAAAAACAGATATAACAGATTTTTAGGAAATTATTTATTATATCTTGGAGGCTTCACATAAACCATGTAGAAACATATCAAGACTTTCAAAATACATGATGAAACTAAAGATATACTAAATATCAAATAATTAAACCTGCTATACCTCCTGAATAGTCTGATACATGTGTGAAGGTCTGGGAAGGACGTCATTAGCTTATATGGGATAGTTATAATTTGGCCAAATGTGTCAACCTAAACTAACCTTAAAAAGCCAATGTCTAAAGAAAATAAGTTATATAATATCAGGATAATGAAAAATCAACCCAACACCCAGATTATTATGAACTGACCAACACAATATTCATCATTCATTCATTCATCATCGAAATTAATCTCAGAAGGAAAGAAGAACAAAGAAAGATTTTAAAAATCTGTTTTTATTAGAGAAGGACATAAAACTCTGTTCTTCGCTGTAAATTAAAATAATTCTAAAATATTTTGGTAAACAACATAGATATGATTTATAAATGTTTCTTAGGAAGTTTTAAGTTTATTGTTTATTCTATTTGGTAAGCTGTTTGTTCTGGAATCTGGTCAGAAAAATGTTTAAATGGGAAAAGTCAGCCATCAACTTTTCAGTCAATAATTTGTGGTTCCCTTTTCTGTTGTTTTCATAACTTAAATGAAAAAGAGAGGGAGGATTTAACGTAATGCAGCTGTTGTGTTGGGACTGATTGTTCGGGATAGCTTCAATCAGCAGAAACAAAAACAGCTTTCAGAGCCAGGGATAACACACCAATCAGCTGATCTGAAGAAGACTTTTGCTTTCCAGGACAAGGAGTCTTAAACTGGCCTTGAGCTTATTTATCTCTTTAAAATCCTCCAGACTTTCACTGCCAGAGAAACCTTTAATCTGACACACGTCCATCCACCTGTTCATATGACTGCTTTGTTTAATGTGGAGGAGACAACTTAGCATAAATACAACAAATTGTTCTGTTTCCTAATCTGGTTTGTCATGATTAATTAGCTGATCGCAAAGCTCTCATCACATGGTGCAAAGCTGCTGCCATACAGGGCCGTTAATCCGTCTGCCCACCGGTCAGTGAATGCAGCCTGGAGCTCTCCGTTACCGGCTGGTGTGTGTTGTTTGTGCAGCAGTTACCGGCTCGTATCTGTGTGTGTGCGTGTTATCTGCGTGTTCCCGTTGTTTTCTGCTGCTGGCTGGGGAAAGGCGTGTCTCTGAGTCATGCATATAATAGTGAGTCGAGCTGCGGTTGGGTTCGGCTCTCCAGTCCTCCTCCTCAGCTCCGCGCGCTGCAGCAGACTCTCCATCATGGCCAAATTGTCCCCCGAACAGGTGGTCTTCAACAAACCGAAGGTAGGTGTCCAGCTGGATGATCGATCTCTGGTTGAATGGCTAGAAGGATGAGCAGGGTAATTAGCGACCCGCGGGACTTTTACAGTACAGCATGTACAGAGAGAGAAACTTCGTCCCAATCAAACAAGAGGAAGAGAAAAACGAAGGAAAAAAGTTGTAGAAAATGTGTCATAACAATTCTGGTGAGGAGTAGCTTCCTGTTGTGATAATAACACTAAAAAAAAGAAGAAGTTGTCTATTTATCAGTTTTACTCTTCATATTGACCATAAACCACCAAGAAACTGATGTAGGCTAATTCATTTAATTAATTTACCTAAACCTATGAACTGCATTTGTTAATAAATACTAAATAAACTGTCGCTGTTACAGCTGATGAAATTAGTATTTTCCATCTGATGAGCATGGTATTTTTCATCTGACTGCAGCAGCACACAGACTTACGTCTGGTCATGTTTCAAACAGTTTTATTATCATCTGACAGAAGCTGCGCACTGGATACCTGTCTGATCTGCTCAGTCCCAGCTAAGCTGAGGAAATGACACGCACACGGGGAAACATAAAAAAACGCACACACGGCTCTGAGAGAAGGATGTGGGTGCTGCTTCACACACGCAATGCTCTTACATATGATGCTGTATATCTAATATAGTGATTTTGACATAATAATCAACGTGATTTTTAAAAAACGTTTCTGAACAAGTGTTGACAGTTTCACACAGCAACAGATCAAATTATATTTCACAATTTCAAACATAAATCTAATTTTTGGGCTGTAAATTCATCCATGAATAAAATGCAAGGTGTGGGATAAAATCAGGAAAGTCTGATAGAGCAAGAGCCTAAATTTTCTCTCTCCCTTTTAGTCTTAAACTGAGTCTCTGGAACCAGTAGAAGCCCTCTGAGACAATGTCAGACTTCTTACAGGTCAGATAAATCAGTGGGTGAAAGGCCGCAAAGAGCTCTAAGAGTCAATATTAAAATCTTAAAATCAATAGAAAACCATGTTTGAATGAAGCCAAGGAGGCTGAAACAGGATAATGTTCTGCCTGTTCTTGGTTCTGGTTACACACTGAACCATCTTTAGACCATTAATAGGTGTTTTGTTGAGATGTAAAAAGCTTTAGCATCAGCTGTGGAGATCAGAGTGTGGAATAGCCTCTTTGTCTTTAAACAAGTCAGTCAAACTTTAGAAATAGTTCTTGGATGATTAAAACTTGACCGTGTGAGCTTGGTGATGTCCTGCCCAACGACATGCTGAGTTTCAGCTGGCTATACTTCTCATATAAGAGCCATCTAATCATTCTAATAATTAGTCTATTAACAGTGTGGTCCCAGCCCAGGGATGTTGGTAAAAACTCTCATAGGTTAATGTGGAGTTGGTGACATAATGACTTAAAAAATACCCCAGCTGACTCCAGCTTTGTTTGTTTGTTTCCAATGAACTGCTTTCCTCCACATTTGTGTTTTGTTACTTCAGCTTGCTGTTTTGTTGTTCTTCTGGGCAGTTATTCTGTTCACTGCACATAAGATGAAAGAAGAGCGTGGGCTGACGGACCCACTTATAAAATCAGTATTAGCAGGGTGAAAAAAGTCAGACCGCATAGAAGTGGAAACTGATGGTGGAAGATGAGGTTGTTGACTCCTTGTATGGTAGTCACAGATATTTAAGTAATACATGTTGTTGACTGAGTCAGTGAAACCTTCAAACTCGAAGTTTTCCTGTTTGAATTATTAATATAATTTCATATCAAGATAAATGCAGATATATGACGGGTTTCTGAGTTGTGTTGCTCTCACACAGATTAAAGACCTTCTGTCTTTAGTATCTTTATTCATATCACAGATGGGATCTTTCTTGTCTTCCTGTTTGGTTTCGTATATTTGCGTGACAGTTTTAGAGCTGATCAGATCTCATGCAAATCGGACAGTATCTGTTATAAAAAGATGTTTCTGCACCGCAGGAAGTTGTGAAATGATGTAGCCTGCAAATCGGCTGCATGATTTCCACAGCTGGAAGATTACTTTAGTCCTCTCTGGCTGATGTTCTGATGTTTCTGACATTTTTTAAAAATCTTTAATTTATTTTTTTTGTTATGGAGGAGACGCTAACAAAACAAGCTCAAAAACACTGATGAATGCTCTTGGATTGGAGAGACACATCTGGTCTTCTGCTGCATGTTGTTACGCATGAAAACTTGTATAAACATTTCTATTATATGATCTACACTGGTCCAATTTCAAACAACTGTGTTCATATAGTTAAAGAAATTAATGACCTAATCAAGCTCATTTTACCAGCTACCTTGGTTAAACAATCAAATCAAAATAAAAAAGAGTGATTCCACATTTTCAATTTAGCTACATTTTTAGGATCATGATAATTTTTAATCCCATAAGACAGCCTGGACACACTGTTGATCAACACACACACAGACAACATGGAAAACATAAATCCTCTGTATAATATATATAAATAAGTAATTCTTTTAATAGATAAACACATTATTTCCTGTCTGGCACCTGTCTCACTCTCTGATAACCTCTGCTTTAAACAATCAATCAACTATCCCCAAAATAGATGATTACTGAGCATTTAATCAGATTATTGTTTCCACTTCGGGTTTTTTCTGCACTATAAAGACTTAACTTTGGTTCAGCTCCAGTTAAACTCAGTTCAAAAGCAGATTATTAATCGTTTCCAACCCTGAGAAGTATGCATCCTGCGGGCCTTCTCTGCATTTCACATGGAATCTTGTTCTGATATCTGTTGCGACTTTCCCACATGGATCTGGGTTTTTCCAGATGTGCACCCTGAAGCTGAAACATCTGTGAAACCAAGATCTGGACCAGGCTCAGATTTTAGTTCATCAAAAGCTGAACGAGGCCTCAGCTGGTGAAGGATGCCTGAAGATTTGTCAGCATCATCTGCTGAGATAAATCACAGCTCTCACTGTCTGAGAGGGAGCCAGAACCCTTCTTTTTCTCTGACCCTCCTGGTACCCCTGGTCTTCATCACTCGTCCAAGCATGCACTCTGCATTCATGATGAGCTGCAGCCAAAACACTGAACTTTGATTCTGCTGCCAACATGCATCGGTGTGAAAGTAACTGAATTTTGTTCTACGCAGGTTGAGCTGCATGTGCACCTGGATGGAGCTATCAGGGTGCAGACTATTCTTGATGTTGCCAGGTAGGTTTATTTACTGTCATTTAACATATTTTAGGCACTGAAACCAGATTTTGATGTTTTTTTTATAACTTAAACAAATGAATGACAACAACAATCAGTCATTTCTACATGAAGGATAAAGAGAGCTGAGAGGAACCCAGTGCATCACTGGATGTCCCCCAGTAGCCTTGGTCTATAGGTCACCAAGACGGACCTCACTGATGAAAAGATTTATCAGGAGGGAAACTTTGATGATTACAAGGTAGAGAGGGTGTCTACTTCCTGAAGCCCAAGTGGTAGCTGGCACCACAGACAGCGGTCTGATAACTGAAGGCTTTGCCTCCTGTTGTACTTTAACAAACTCTTGGTTTCTATATGATACCAAAGGTATCCTTTTTTAAGAATGCAGTTTCTGAGAGATTTTTCATCACTTTATGGTAAAACCTTTGCTTGAAACCCTGTTGTACATATTCTGATACTTGTCATCTACCTGCTAATGCAGGAAGCAGAAGACTACATTATGATCATTTTGACATATACGGTACTAAATGGTAGACACACAATGAAAAATGTTCTTAATTTCTTCAGTTTGTTCAATGGCCAAATGAGGACTTCAGATTAAAAAAGAGTTTTTTCTCCCAATTTCTTCTTGGGTTGGGTTTTAAAAAATTAACATCCAGTAGAACTTGGTCACCAAGAGCAGACTGAGTCACTGAGGTGATGCTTTTGCAAGAGAACATTCTATAAAAAATGATTAAAGCCACTGTAAAGGGTCTCCTCAGCAGGCAGAGCTGCCTCTGACCCTTCCTGCAAACTCCAGCTCAGTTTATTACTCTGGTGAGCACCTAGGTACTTGATCAGGTCCTCTATCTTTATGCTCATTCCTAGAATGTTCATAAGTGTCAGGAGGGAGTGTCTGCACTCATGAAAATCTCTGATAAGCTCTTTGGTTCCACCGGTTCAGAGTTCATTCTCTGTCATTAGAGAAGTTTTTTAGATGACCTGCAGGTCTTTGGTCTGAAAGGTGAAGAGTAAAGGAACCAGAATGTTTCCTGCAGGGTTGCTGTGCTGTGGACAAGCTCATATCCTTTAATCTAAAAACAATACAGGTGGTTATCTTTCCCATGGATTTTCATTTCATCCTTCAGTAAAACAGAGTGTCCTCCACCTGATTCCAGGCTAAAGCAAATGGGTACAAATACAGATAAAAACATGACAGATAAACGATGCTAACAAGATCACGACTATGAATTGGATTAAGTGGTATAGAAAATGAATGAAAGAATGAATGGATGAAAGCTAACTAGTCACTGTTAAATAGGGACCTTCTTAGTTTCTGTCTAAACACACATACACCCAAAAATATAGTTTCTTTTGGCATTAATACAGAGCTACAAAAAATATGGTGGATTTATCTTGTATACCCAAGGCTGAAACCCTCACCAGTCCCCTACTGATCTGATCGGAGATCTGATCCATTTTACTTTTACTTTTACTTTTACTTTTACGTGTTACTTTACACAAACTTCTTTGCCATTTGGTTCTAGTCTCTGGCCTCAGCAAACCTATGTGATGAAATATCAGCAATGAGAGCAGTGAACAAACCCATATTTAATGCCAGGACTAATAAAATCAGGAAATTAATAGAAAGAAAGACTGAAATTAAAATGAAATATAATTAAACATTAAATTGGTTGTCCTTTGTTTCAGTTTGGTTCCTGAATCAGTTACAACAGTACAACTTCACCTTTTTTTGTTTCAGCATCTATCACAAACAGTAGTTTCTGATTAGTGAATCTGTATCGACAATTTCACAGGTTACCTGAGCTATGTTTTTAATTGTTTATGACTTTTAAAAAAATCTTTAAGTGAATTTGTAATTATATAGCTCATCCTTTGCTGCTGCCTCTTGGCCAGATCAATGTTGCAAATAAGAATTAGTTCTCACTACCTGGCTAACCAAAGGTATAAATAAAAACTATGCATTACATTATAAAGAATTATATTCCAATAGACAAAAACAAGCTAAATTAATTCATTGGATAAAACAAAATAAAATAAAATTAGGGGCAGTGGTTTGTTGCAGCAACAGGCGTGAAGGGGTTCATTTCAGTTGGGGTCCAACCATCCATAGAAAATCCATCCAACAGAAAGGCACAAAAGCCATGTACTGTAAGAAGTCTAAATCTATCATTCATTTTTCAGAGGCTTGTTTCCTTTAAGTTTTCAGAGATTATATTTATCTGGTTTTGTTTTAGTGATTCAGACAATTGTCATCAAACCCTTTTTTTCTGCACTCCTTTTAGACGGCGTGGCATTTCTCTGCCCGCAGATTCTGCAGAGGAAATGAAAGAGAAGATCGTTCTCCACCAGCCTGCCACTCTGACTGGCTTCCTGGCCAAATTCAATGAGTACATGCACGTGGTTGCGTAAGTGCTGAGACATTGCATTTTTTTCAGGTTTCATAATTACGAGAGACTTTTCTTAGTGAGCCGATGACAGGGGGTGCAAAGTGTGAAACTGGAGTTGGGAGGAGTCTGGGTCCACTGTCTTGGTGCTGCGGGAATGTTTACAGCAAAGGTCAAAGTCCAGTCATGCAGCTTGTGAGATAACACACACGTGTTGTCAGTTATGACACATCCAAAGTCTTTTACAAGCAGGTTCTGCGGTACAGTTAGTGATTGATGGCACCAGTATGTAAGGCACAGCAGGATTATGTAACATATGTGCTCGCCTGCAGGGTTGTGGATTTTTAAATGCCAGACATGCAGAAAAGGGACACAGCATTAGTGAGATCAAGTATCACCTTGGCAACCAACCTAAGAGGATAGTAAACTTGTTTGGGGAGCTTTCCGGTGTCACTCTGTCTTATTTTTAGTCCTGAACCTTTTAGAAAGCACCAGTCTTTCAAATGCTCAAAAGCTGTAGTGAATAATGGTGGCCTGTAGTTGCTGGTCTACAGCACACATTCATGCTAGATGAAAGCCCTGTGAGCACAACAAGCCTCAACATAAGGGAACCTGCTAGCAGAGTTTAGCTCATGCAGGATTGTGGCCTTAGCTTGATGCTGTTGTGTTTGTTATAAATGAGAGGAACCTTCAGAACAACATACATCCAGGACATTGTAACGGATGTGGTTCGTTCTGTCATGTGACATGGAGCACAATGAGGTTTTAAACATGTCTCTTAATGTAATACAGCATCAATGTTCAGATTTAATGGCTTTATAATAAATAATGTGCATCATGACCTTCTCTATTCAGCTAGAGGGGTAGAATTAAAAAAAGTCTTTATTATGAGTTAGTTTGTTCAGTATTTCTTATAACAAATAATTTGAGACTGAGGTATAGACAACAGAACCAGAAATCAGTTATCACTGGGGTCACATGTAAAAATATGCATGAAATGAAAATGACTTTCTTCTGATATTGTCATATGTATTCAAGCTGTTATATAAATACAATAATCAAAATCTATTGCAAATTAATAACTGATTAAATAAATTGAAAAGAGTGTGTTGTTATTGACCTTGACCCTCATTTTTATCTCAGCTTTGTTGTTTTATTTTGCAGCCTGTTTATCTGTAAAGTTGACAAAATACATCCAGAGTTGAACAGGTGGACAAAACTGTGTAACAACTGTGGACCAGCTCACATCTGCACACCTGTCCCATGCCTGAAAACCTGTTAAAACCTGCACACCTGTTCACACCTGCAGATCTGTGTTCACAAGATAAAACCAAACTTAAATTTCAGTGACAATGAAATTTATCGCTAACTTGACGGGTTCTAGCATTTTCATGTAGTTTGGTTCTGGAAAGCTCAGTCAGCTCTAAACATGGCTGCTGATCCACACTAACCCCAGCATCCACAGCCACCAGACATGCTGACGCTGGAGGAAAGGTGGACAGACTGACAGGAATAAAGTAGGATTCAAACCACATGGACAACCTACTCTACCAGCTGATACCATTATTTCCAAAAGTGTGGAATTTAACTAGAGAAATCAGTCAAGCAGTTCAGCTTCCAAACATGCACAGAATGATCTACATCAGTGGAAAAACAAGTTGCAAAATCCAGTTGAATCAGTGCAGCTGAAACTGGAAACCACTGCAGTGCCGCAGAGAGACAGACCAACACCTGCAGGATTTCTGCTGCTGCCCTTCAGGATCAAGCTCCAAGTCTCCGTTAAAACGAGAACTGTCCTCTCTAAGATATCACACTGAATACTTAAGTGTATGTACTTCATCATGACCTGCTCATGAACACCACTGTTCCTACCACAGTCAGATATTAAACCTTGATATGTCCTAAGGGTGGAAACAATCACAAACACCCCCCATAACCCACACTGGTGATGCATGAGGGGAAATAAGTTAAAAGATAAAATAAATCAACAAGTCAAGAACAAAATAAGAGAGTTATTTCAGTCAGACATAACTAAAGTATTTGGTTCCAGCTCTTGCGTGAATGTGCATTTCTCTGCTGTTTATTTTCTGGCTGGACATCAGTATCATACTGTTACTGAGACATTTTAACCTGTCATGGAAAATAAGCAGCATATTTTATTTCCAGTAGAGCATAAACAACATAATTTATTCCCTATAGAACTTAAACGACAAATCAGACATTGATACTGAGACATTTTACTATTTCATGGAAAATGCTCCCTCTGCTCTTTAAGGCCTATTTTTGCACCCTGACAGACGTAAATGGGGACGTCCATTCCAATCGTTTTCATACGTCGCTGACTTCTGTGTTGCTACAACAGACCTCCGCTAGGGGGCAGTGCTGAGTTCATTGTTAACTCTGCGATACGACGTTAGTTTCAGACACTCGGTCGTGGCATTAACATGCTACTATACTGTTGTTTCTAACCATCAACACTCCCTGAATACTTGTAGAGTCTTACTTCTAAAGCTTGTGCAACTTCTAATTTTTTTGTTCCTGTCTTCATTCTTTTTCTACGGTTTTCCTCTTCCTATTAATCTTCTTCCCTGGTTGGTTTCTGCTCAACTTTGTTCCAACTTTCTACAGACATGTTGCTGCCATCAGATTCACAGTCAGCTCATATTTCCAAGAAATTTAATAAAAAGTCTCAGTTTCATCATCTGATATGATATCTATGTTCTACTGGGAAATGGATCTGTTCTTTGCATTCTTCTGGGACTAAAATATTACTTGATGACATATAGAAAGAATTGTATTCTGGGCTTAATTGATGGGTTATGTACTGTGTAACATCGCTGTTTGGATGATGGTTAATGTTTCTTCATTTGGAGTCAGCAATGAAAATTTCCTCTGTTTCTGTCTTTTTACAGTGGAGACAGAGAAGCCATAAAAAGGATCGCCTATGAGTTTGTTGAGGATAAAGCCAAGGAAGGAGTGATTTATGTTGAGGTCAGATACAGCCCACATTTTTTAGCTAACAGCAATGTGGATCCAATTCCTTGGAATCAGAAGAAGTAAGTGTTTTTTTTTTCTTTTGGAAAGCTGCAGCGTTTCAGCACTCTCTTCTGTTGGAACATATTTATGTTAAGTTTGGCTCACTGCTTGTTTTTTCTCATCCAACATTTTGCTTTTGCTCAGAGGTGACGTGAGTCCAGATGAGGTGGTGCGCCTGGTTAACGAGGGCCTCAGTGAGGGGGAGAGGGAGTTCCATATCAAAGCCAGGTCCATTCTATGCTGCATGCGCCACATGCCAAGTAATGAACTGTTCATGCTCCCGTCTGCCAAAACAGCCTTGTGAGATAAGGTTCCTACTGTGTCTGTATCTATTGTCTCGTCTAGGGTCTCTGCTTAGATAAGAACCAGCGGAAAAATGCAACACACTAAATTCCACCTGCTTTCTTTTTATTTCTGCTGAAAGATTCAGAAGGTTTTATAGTTTTCTGTGCAGTCCATCCAACATTTCTTCAGATATTTTGGTGTAAACTAGTGTGACTTTGGCTATCCAGTTGAATCAAGCTGTGGTTTTTATTGGACCACTTAAAACTAAGTCAGATGCTTCTATAGCTGAGGTTATCTACAAAAGTTTTCCAGTCATTTCTATACAATACAGATGTGCAATCCAGCCACAACATGTGTTTATTAAGAGGCTCTGTGGTAAATCCACGAGTGATCCATAGTAACACCTTTATTTATCACGTTTTATCACTATTGCTACTATGTTGCTAAGAGACCTCTATTCAGACCTGAAAATGACGAGGAAGCCATTTCCTGTCAAGTTTGTGTGACTGAAAATAATTCAAACTAGATGCACTCAGAGAGCCCAGACCTCTGCCAACCCATAGAATGACTCATCTTAGAAAACCCCCAAAAGCCTCTACATGCCGTTTATATAAAAACCCGGTTGGACTGATGAAAGCAAAAAATGACTTGGCATTTTAAGGGTTAAGGATAGCGGGTCTGGCTTTCATGCAGTGGTCTATTTGGAACCAAATATCCACATAGCATTCCCAAATCAGCTAAGAAGCATCCCGTTGAGGACGGTCATAGTTTGATATGTTCTCAGTTTTAAGGTTAATATGGTTGAAATGCAATTTTAAGGAAAAATTCACTCACATACAACGTCAGCACCATTCTAAAGATGTATTAGTTTTATCGATTAAAAAATATGATACTGATGAATTTTTAAATAATCGATTCGTCAGTTGTCGATTATGTCCATCTTTACTCCATATAGTTCAGAAATGACCTGATAACTTCACTGATGGACTGAATCAGGTGCTGATGTCTTTTCTTCTTAGTATCATGTTAACACACCTGGATGAAGCAGAACTTTTTGCTTATGATGATCAGTTTATAAGGGTATTGACCAGCAACCCCCAAGCATGAGTTTTCCTGCTATCAGTGGTAAAGTTGAATTTGTTAATACAGTCTGTACCTGTAATACAAGCAGTGGCTGTTCATTTCAGATTCACCATCTTGTATTGTTTTTTCTCAATCATTCCCAAACTGCTGTTTCACGTACTACAGGCTGTTGTGGATGCAGAACATCAGCTTTTAACTGTTTGACTGTGTGTGGTTTGCTGTGTATCATTAGTTAAAGAGCTTATAACCACATGTTTGTATACGGTAGCAAATACATACTTGCAGACAAGCTTGTTGAGATAAAGTTGCATGCTTCAGGATAGAGGTAAAATGAGAGACTAGCATCCATCTGTGTTTGGCTAGGTAAGGTTGCATACTGTAATAAGTGTAGTAACAGCATGATGATTGTTACACATTCATGCAGCTGTTGGACCACAGTGTTTACATTTCAGCTCCTAACCTGCTTCATGCCTGTTTGAGGCAGGATCAAACAGTGCAGTAACGTTTGGTTTTAAACCCTGCAGGCTGGTCCATGGATGTTGTGAGGCTGTGTAAGAAATATCAGGATGCGGGGGTGGTGGCCATCGACCTGGCAGGTGATGAGTCACTCAACTGTGAAGCCAATCCAGACCACAGGAAGGCCTACGAGGTGAGCGCACTGAAACCTGAAAAAGAGTCTGATTGAAAAGTGGATGTTTTTTCGTGTTCATGTGCATGACAGACTGACATGCCAGATCTGCAGCGCGATTGGTTGGAGTGTTGTGTATGATCCCATCTACTGCTCGAGTACATGAGTTGTTTCGGTAGGTCATATGCTACGAAAGGAAAGTTATTTTGCAGCCGTCGCCAATGATTTAAGGTCACTGGCGAATGATATCGACCAAAATGAACCAAACAACTAACTCTAATTTCGTTTGGCATGGCTCATGAAGGATTTAGTTCAGCCCCAAGCTGAGATGGATGGGGAGGTTGACTCGTCTGTATTGGACAGTGAGGATGAAGTTGCCCGCTAACTAGCCATCCGCTCAGTCAAGGGGAACGAGGACTGGACTGGACTTCATTTTACCTCCTGAAATCATTGAAGCTCACCTCTGTTTGGGCCACATTAATGCAGACATTGCAAATTTACTGCGGTCAAGCCAGCCACTCCTGTTAAGCTGCGCCTACGCTGTAGACTTTACGGTAGTCACCTGGACGGCTGAAACAGTCTACACAGAAAGAGTTTCCAAATTTGCGATGTCTGCAGCGGTGTGACCAGCATGGAGGTGCGCTTCAATGACTTCATTCGCCAATGACCTTAAATCGTTGGCTACGGCTGTAAAATAACTTTCAATTCTTAGCATGTGATCCACCGAAACAACTCATGTACTGTAGGCAGTAACCTAGCAGGAGATGGGATTGCACAATATTGGAACCACCCACGTCATTAACATACGGACACAGAAATGAAGAAATAAATAAATGTAGAAATACAGAAATACAGAAATAAATGTACCAATAAATAAATAAACGTAGAAATAAATGAATATAGAAATAGATAAATGAATAAATATATAAATAAATACATTGTATAAATACATTTATATGTGTATTTATTTATTTTTATATTTATTTATTTGTGCATTTATTTGTTTATATGTGTATTTATTTATTTTTATATTTATTTAT
>JBBBVT010000014.1:24772085-24788171 GCA_037177035.1 Craterocephalus eyresii
AGAGGGCCGCTCTGTTCGATTGATTAAAAGAATCATTAAGACCTCTGTCTGCAGACTCCTTGTTCACAGCAGCGTCGTTTGATAAGAAGTTATCTACGACAAAACAAGAACCCAGACTTTTTAAAGCCAAACACTGCAATACAACATTGGGGGTGGGCCCGGATATTCAAAGTAAACATCAGGCATTCAAACATACTAAAGATTAATTTATTTCTATTACACTGTGAAAACTAATTTTCTATCAGCTAGTCTGTGTGAATTAAATTATTTGATACGTTGTAATAAAAACCAAATTCTGCTGGGTAATGTGTAAATTAAATGCTGTCCACCGAAAATGGTAAAACAGAAGCAACTAAAAATCAAAACAAAAACTGGTTTTATCTGAGATGCGTTCAATGCCTACGCAGTTTACATCAATAACATCGTTTTAAGTCAAATGCACCACACACCGTGCAAACAAATAACTCACAGACACATAAACTGAGCAAGTTCGGCCCTGTTTTTTGTGTAAGAACAGTGCTAACATTAGATGTAGTTCGTAATGAGTTGGAGCCTGAGACGTCTTGGCTAACATGACCCTGAACACATCCAAAGCGACAGAACCGGGCTCAGACTAACTGAGAACTTACTCACAACGCCTTCAATGTGAACTCTTTGCAAATGTCATTAATGAGTACGAGGTGGTCAGAGGTAAACGGTCTCAGAAAGAGAAGCAACAACTCAAAACATCAAATCCAGTGAATCCAAAAACCACAACCAACCTGATGGACAAATCCCTTTTCCGGGTACAATGAAATTGGAACAATCTTATTGGTCCGTCTTTACCACGTGACACGTAGCTGACGTGCTGTCGAAATGAACGTTTGCCAATACCAGCTTCATCCCCGTCGGAAAAGACACTGCCAACCTTTCCCTTTCTCACACCCATATTTTGACTATTTGAATGAGAAAGACATTAAAAATCTTTTACAAACATTCTTTTTAAAAATAGTTTATTTGAAATATTTAAACAATAGCTTAACTAGGTGACATTACGTGGTATTATTTAACCTGCACAATGTTCTTCTCGGACAGAATTTTACACGGTGTTGGAACACCTGAACGCCACATGATCGTAAACAAAACCAAAGATGTTTCAATAATATAACCAACCAGGAGAGGTCAGAATCTGCCTTGTTGTTGCTGAACTAAATGTTATTTTTACCACGAGCATGAACAATTAGCTCAAATGATATATCAACACATTTGAAGTAGACACGTTTTCAAAGAAAAAAGTTTGATTTGATAGCTTTCTAGCTTATTGAAACATAACATCATTACATCTTTTACATCTTGTCTATTTCATATTCAGAAGATGGAAAAAGATTTCAGAGTAATTAAGAAAATCACGGGACTTTTTTTTAAATATGTGAATTTTTAAAACAAATAGTTGAAAAAGTTTTAAATTGGAAATTATTCTGCAGGTAAAAACAACTTTTAGACCATAACTGCTGCACTTGACTGATTACCAGGAAATAAGCACTCAAAAATAAGCGAATTGTGCTGATAACAAAAAGGTGTTGGTTTATCCCAGTCAGCTGTGTTTATTATTTGGAGCAAGTGAATAAGAGGAAGATGTCAGAGCATAAAGAAAGAAAAATGAAGAAGGAACATGACTGAAAACAAACAATGCCAAACAAAAGAAATCAAAAAGAAACACCAAACAAAAATGGATGAATGTGAGCGAGCTGAAGAAATGAAATACAAACCAGAAGAAAAGCAGGTTCCACTGAGGCTAAAAGAAGATGTCAGTTCCCGATCTGGGGTCTGGGACCACCAAGGGGCTCTTCTAAAGAGTGTTGGGGTTGAGAAAGGTACATATTGGTCCATTCATGGGGATTTTGGAGGTAGTTGTTTTAGCCCCATAACAACTTTATAGTCATAACAGTGGGGTTATTAATATTCTTACCTTCATGCAGCCCAACTATAACTTTCATCATAGGTTGTCTCACTTCAGGCTCATCCACTCCTGCTCTTTAAAAAAAACAAACAAATATGCTTATTTAGGCTGCACAGATCTAAGATTTAGTTTGTTTCTGTGGAAAATAAGGCTACAGTGGCCGCTTCATACTTTGTTTTTTAAAACATTAGTTGATCATAATGAGGCTAACACCTTAGCTGTATACAGAGTATTTAACTGAAATCTAAATACAGCTGTCAGAATACCACTGGTGGTTATTTTAGTGCTGAAGAAGAGCTTTCACAGTTTACCTGTAAGATCTGGACAATGGCAGATTTACTGCTGGAGGAACAGTAGGAGATGCAAGTGTGTCTGTGACCACAGGGATCTCCTCATGGAGACAGGTGATTGGCTGAGCTGTCGCTTTCGGCTCCCGTCTCCCATCTCCCTGGGCGAGGCCTCTAAAAACACAGAATTTAGCGTGTAACATGTAAATGACGATGGATTTCAGCTGCCACATTTGTCAAGGTCTGATCATATACATGCTGGGAGTCTTCAGATACCAACATTTAATGAATCACACATGGATCCATTCCTGTGATAAGATGTGCTCTCATTTCCACATTCGTGAAGGCCACTGGCTCAGGCACCGAAAGATGAAGCTTGTTTATTTTTGAATGTGTGGTTTGTAATTTATTCTTTACATGTGAAGTCTAGGAGGACTTTCTTTCATGACATATAATAAAGATTTTTTTTTCCTGGTTCTGAGTTTCTATCTCTTCTGGCTACATGCATGTTTGTTAATGAGATGTGATAGAGCTTGCAAGCTGGTCACCTCTGAAATCTGAAAAAAATGAAAATGAGCAAAATGTTTGACTTTAAATAGAAAATATTTCTACTTGTATTGTAATTTTAAAAAGCTGAATCTCTAATCATAGTTACCTCTGCCTTTTTGTACTGTCAGAAACATTTGACTAGTCTTCAGTCTGACTGCTGCTGGGTTTGAGGTCGGGACACTGAAAGATCATCTGTGGTCATTAATAGTTCTTCAAAGCTCTAAAAGTGTTTGGGCTCATATGTCTTGCAGCCACATAAAAATTGAGACGGAGTATTGTTGAGCAAACAGTGATAGGCTATAGCATTAGGCCACCTGTAGGCTCTTTTATCGAAAGAGCGACCCCAAAGTGCCATTCTGTGTTTCCATAAATGAGTAGTCGAGGTATCTGTTCCACTATAAGATTAAAAAACCCAGAGAGCTTGACTTGTCCTCTCCTGAGACTTGGTTTAGAGATGCTAACCTTCCTTTTTCCTCCTTTATTCAGTCAATGGGCTTTATGCACAGCTCAACTACTTCGTGAACTTAAGCCAGCTGCTTTGTGTCCTGTTGTTCATTATTGGACGAACTGATTAATTCAGGTGTGTCTGGCCATTTACTGAGGTCAGACACACCTGGATTAATCAGTTCGTCCCAGTAAGGAAAGACAGGACAAAAAGCATCTGGCTTAAGATCAGAAAGTATTTGAGCTGTGCATAAAGCCCATTCTGTTGCTTTAATGAATCTCCTTTTTCACAATCAGCACTGGATTTATGAGAGTGTCATTCATCAGGCGCAGCTGATTAATATGGGTGAACCTGGTCTAAAAATGAGCTGGTTTTTAGTCTGAGTGATAGATGTGGCTGATTTGTTTAGGCTTAACAGTCCTGAATCTTCCAAATCTTCATTATTTGTTTCTATTATATTGTTTTCTTGTATATGAAGATATAAGAAATGATCTGACATTAGTTTGTCCTAAAAAGAAACTAGAATTGAGACTAAATGCAGCACATGACTCTGTGACACATGCTTTTTCCAGTTGGAGTGTAAAAACATCTTGAAGTTTCTGTCTGTTATCTATAATGATTTTATGACAGTTTATCAGTGACCAAGCAATACTGCCACGTTGGACCCCCCCCACCACCACCACCACCATCACCATACACCCCCTACCCCCACCACCAGCGCCTTCCCATTTATTGTCCCACTTCATCTCTTATGACTGAGTACGATTTAAAAATAGACAGTGAGATTTATTGAGTCATTTTCACATTATAAGGCAGAACATTGCCTGGTTTTGAAAGGCAGTACAGGTTACAAGGCACAATTTATCTCATTGGTTAAACCATGACAAAGCACTAAACAAAAAATAATATATATATATATTTTATAAACCAACACAACATATCAAGGGGAAACTTCCTGTGAAATGGAACTTGTGCACAAACTTGGTTTTGTGGGTTTCAAATTTAGAATTTATTCTTTGTAAATAAAACTAACTGCAGAATAAAAGTAGAAATAGTAGAAACCCAGGAAATCTAACCTCTCCTTGACAAGGCCTATTTTTTCTGCCTCATGTCTGACAAACCATAAATAAATTCAGTTTATATTCACATCTACAAGGCTGTATGTATAATCTTGGTCTCTACAGAAAGCTGAGACATGTCAGATTAGTACAGAAGAGTTAAGATCAAGATATGTGTTACTGTGTCAGAGTCAATTCACCTGGAATGCAGAGCAACATGTAAATGTAATCTCCTTCTAAAAGAAAACCACATTTCTTGCAGTGGATACCAGAAGATAGCAGCCCAATTCATTTAGGAATGAGTAAAGTAATCCTAGGAATGAGTAAGTAATCCTAGGAATGAGTAAAGTAATGTGTAATGAGGAATTGTGCTACAGTAGTCTTACATCCCCATATAATTGTTTGGGGTTTGAACTATGTTTGGTTTGGATGCCAATGCAGGGAAGAGGCTTTTAGCTTGTAGCTCATCATGTTGCTATGCTACATGTTAGCATTGCTGCTTTCTGGTGTCTGCGACCATCTTTAGGGCCCCGGGTCAAGTAGAGGTTAAGTAATTTCAGGGCTGTTTTTTAGCTTCTTTTCTGAGTTTGTTTTTATCATTAACAAACATAAAAAACAAACTGTGCAACAATATGAGACTTCTTGTAACATTTATAAAATACTCACATGATCACCATGTCTACCATAAACCTCACAGTATTCTTGGAAAGTTAGGATGCTTATAGTTTCATGTGGCTTTCACAGAGTTCGTCTGCACCTGCTTATTCCTAATCCATCCCTGAAAGCTTTCTGTAAGGAAGTTATAATTACATTTAGCTACTTTAATATTTCAGTCAAGTTAAAAGCTTCAATAAACTTTCATACAAAGACATATAAAAAGCTGAAGAATTCACAAAGTTATATGGCTTCTTGCTTTGTGATGGTTGGCTGAGGGATGGAGGTTGGCTGCTTGGGAACAGTCGCTATGACTCCCTGAGCCATTTTGTAATGTTCTGAGCTGGAGGCTGCCGTAGGAGACGGAATCGGGGTTTCAGGAGTGGCTGAAAGTAGAAGACAAAGTGGAGGGAGCATGTTAATATGTGGCTGTATATACACCAGCATGTGGAATAAGTTGTTCTGTAAAATTTCTCACAGCATTAAACATGTTCAGAAACAATAACAGAAGTTTTCTTTGACAAAAATAAGCCAGATTAGTTCCCATCCAGAGTTTAAAGGATTATTCTGTCAATCCTGTTGATTGTTCCAGTTACCTGACCCAGCACATGGAGCTGAGTGAGGAAGAGGAGGGAGTCTCTGACAACTGTTACCTCCATGTATGAGCAAAATTTCATGGTTCCTTTACTGATTAAGCAACAGCAGCTGTGGAGGTTCTGTACTTACAGATTTGACCGTTGTGGATCGGTGTCGGCATGTTGCTGGTCACAATAACATTACTGCTGAGGTGTTCTTGAACCAGGTGAGGGTGCAGAGAGTGAGGTGCATGTGGAGCTTCATTTGCAGAACCTGAAAAAATTAAAGTAATATCATGTGATCTTAATTCCCAGATACATTTCCTCCCTTTTCTCTTTAATTAAGTATTCCGACCCAAAACCCTGAAAGAAAGTTACAGAACAAAGGAGTGCACTCACCTCCGAGAAGCATTTCTTGCAGCAGGTTGTCGATCTTGGCCATGCCAAAGAGTTTGACAAACTGAATCTGCTCAATCATTTGCCAGGTGATGCTCTGCAGCGTTGGCAGCAGCAGGAGGAGCTCTCCAAAGCGGCCACGAGAGTCGTACTGCCTGTCATTGATGTAGTCCTCCAGGCTGACCTGCACCTGATATCGCATTCGCTTGATCTTTGCTGGGTCGCTCAGACCTTTGGCATCTGTGGGTAAACAGAAGCAGAAATGTTTACAAAAGAAGAGTGTGTTAATGAGTAGCATCGTTATACAGTAGCATATATCCGCAGCTTTTGAAGTTTTGAGTGCAGTAGTCAGCTTGAAAGGAAGCTTTGAGAATCTAAAGGATTTCATATGGAGCCAGCATGTTTCAGCAACGGACTCTGGTGACTGTGTCCTGCTTGGATTTTAAAATTTTAAATTTGGCAGTTGCCTGTACCATGCCTCTTGCATGGAATAGAATAGAATAGAATAGAATAGAAAATGGATGGATAGATGGTTTGACAGCTCAAGTGGGCTGCTAGATCGTCGTCTCAAAATTAGAGCAATGGGTACAATGGGTGGGGGTGGATTACAGGCTCAGCTCCACAGTGGTTTATGTGGTCATATCTCTGCAAGTGAACTTTCTGTGGCAGGATTGAGGATTTTACTTCTCCAGTGCTGACCTCCCCTGAGGGGGTGCATCAAGGCTCCGTTCCGGGGTTACTTATATTTTATGAAACCCAACATTTCCTTTCATCTATATGCTGACAATTATCAGGTTTATTTTTCATGGTACGTTAAGCTTCTCAGATATCAGGAGATCATGCCACTGGACTTTCAGAACTTTCATTTTCTTTAGAGCCACGGGTATCCGCAGATTTAGGAAACCTGATGCTGATCTAAAGCTGGATAAACATGTAAATGCAGTGGGTAAATCCTGCTTTTCTTTCTTGGCCACCTGTCTAAAGTAAGTACTTTTTCATCCAAGCATCATGTGGACATGCTAATTTATTGTATCTTGCATGGATTACAGCAACTGACCTTTCGCAGGAAGTAGCCAGGCTTGCATAGCTGCCTGTTTTTTAACAGGTATGATGAAGCCAGATAGGCTCAACTTCTAGCCTCACTGCAATGGCTTCATGCGCATTTGTGAATCAGTTTTAAAAGTATTTTAAAGCAACAACTGAAACTAAGTGGTGATCAGGTTTTTTCTGTTCTGGGTCCTAAACTTTGAAACTAACTTCCTCAGTACAGCAGGCCGACTCAGTTACAATTACAGTTGGTACCCCTGTTTTTCAGATTTTTGCCTGTTGTTTTATATGAGTCTGTTTTTACCATCTTGGTGCAATTTTTACCGTGCACTTTGGTTAGCCTTGTTGCTTTAAAGTGCGCTATTGAGAAAGACGGTATTGTAGGAGTTGTACCTGGGTCAAAGAAAACTATGGCTTTCAAGCAGGCATATTCATTGTCATCTATCTGAAGCTCCTGGAAGGGAAGCACCAGTTCATCCAGGATCCTCACTGCTACCCTGCCCACCTCCAGCTCTGGACAGTTTCTAGGAATAATGTGGTCATTTCCTGCAGGTGAGAAATAACATTTTATTAACACTGCTGCAGTGTGCATCATACATGTTCAAACACACTCCATTATATGCCAGTTTTACCTAATAAGAGAATGTCTTTGAAAAGCATGGACCTTTTTGCAGCACCGAGCAGGAGATGTTCTCCTGCATGAGCTCGAAGCAAAGCCACCTGCAACGAAGAGCATGAAAAGGTCATTAGCTATGTTCATATCAATACTGTCTGTTCCTAAAGCTCAGATTTTGGAAGAAAAAGCTTGAAAGCCTGAAAGGAGGAGATCTGTCAGGCTCTCACTGAACCAGCAAATCAGTTACTAAGGCCTGGTGATCACACTGTTAATGATTCTGAACTTTTTCAAGGAGGCATATAACTTTAAAACTGGCTCATCATCTTCTAACTCAGGATTAAAATACATTAACTGCTCTGGTTGGAGAGTTTGAGCACTGTCATCCTCAGATATGTGGTTCTTTTAAATCACTAGGGAAGGAGAAGTAAGGAGCCACGCCTGCAGCCATGTGCTTCTACAACCCGTATCATGGCCGTACGTTAGACTGGTTGATGAGTGACCAGTGTGTCTATATGGCTATGTACACTCTGTCTGTGTATGAGTCTCACCTGGTCATCCAGGGGCAGGTCACAGAAGGCTGGGATGTACTTGGCCCACTCCACCAAGACGAGCAGTTGCTGCTTCATGGACTCACAAACGTCTGTGATGGCAGCGATCTTCTTGGTCCTGATGTCCCCGTTCAGTATGGGAGCAGGGGATGTGATCTGCAGGGAGAAATGCAGGCTGTCAGACCACTTCCGGTTGCAGGTGACCAGTGGCAGTGTGAGGTCAGGCCTACCTGCCGTGACAGAACGTCTGCCTGAATGAGAGCATTGATGGACGGTAAACTGCTGTCTTCGTAGCTGGACCTCCTGGTGCTGATTCTGTCTCTTTCATTTTGGACAGCTGAAAGCACACAAACACACATTTAAAGAGTCAATGGGACACTTTAAGGAAGACTGAAGACTGAACCCTGAGTCGTTTAAAAGAAAAATACTTCTCTACAGGTTGACGCGCCTATCAGTATATGGTCATTATTGCTTGGAAATGTTTGCTCAGCATAAGCTGCTCAGAGACTTTAGCGCTCGACAGAGTGAACATTAACAAGCATGGCTTTCTTGACTGTTGCAACACACAGCTAGGCCACATCAATTCATTGGAGACAGCTCACACGGTGGATTTCTTTTTCAAGTTTGATTAAAACAACAACAACATAAAGCAAGAGTTTATAGATTGGGACAGTTTACTTTGCAGAGATCAAAGTTTCTTACCTTCTTTCTTCATGCCAGCTCTGAAACATTTCTTCAGTCTGCAGTATCTGCATTGATTTCTCTTGTCTTTGTCCACGATACACTGTCTGCTGAATCTGAGACGTGGACAGAAAAAACATGTTTGGGCTGATAGGCCTTCAAAAAAGAAACGGATTAACCAAAAAAAATGCTAAAGATTAGCAAAAGAAAGCAAATGAAACAGCTGTATTTTCATTAATCAGGTAATCAATAAAACACAAACATTTATGTGTTGAGAATAAATCCCAGCAGGTAGATGTGCGTTGGTGTTTGGTGAAGTATTTGTGAATATTTCTGGCCTCACCTGCAGGAGTACATGTGGTTCTTGCGGACGCTGCGTCTGAAGAAGCCCTTGCAGCCGTCACAGCTGGACGCCCCGTAGTGTTTGCCTGTAGCTCTGTCTCCACATATGGCACACAAGCTGCCCGCTGCCAGGTGGCCTGCCGCGTTCATGTTGGTGCTTTCTGACGGTGAGGAGTCTGACAAGAAAAAAACTCTTCATCAGGTCATCTGGGTCTTTTAGTTTTAGATAAGCTGAAAGTGCAGGGCTGTGCCTGGATGGTGCCTACATGAGTTCAGAATGTGTGAACGGCCTGAGAGTAAAAGATGAATCGGCCCACTGATGGCTGATCAGCAGCAGCTTTTATGAAGTGACCTGTTCTCTGCCAGAGTGGCTCAGATTGAGTCAACACCACATAATTGATGTTGGCTTGATTACCTCTGAAAAGGTAATCACTGCAGACAGTTTTCAGTCATAAGACATCCTCAATCAATCCAGGGACTGTGGGGACACATGCTGCAGGAGTGCGTATGGATTAAAATGTACCCAAACAGATATTTAGTTCTATATGTTTTTATGATGCATCAGAAATGTGAAAAATTCAAGAAAAAGTTTTCTGGAGTTTGCTTTGAGTTGGTTCCCATTAGACTTTCCTTGTCTTTGCTTCTTGTTGGGAATATTAGGATCCCGGCCAGAAGTCATGGGAGACTGCCTGGGTAAATAAGTTGGTGTCACTGGAAGCCAGTATCAAAACCCTGCATCCTTCTCCTCTACAGTGTGAACTCTGTGGGAAGAGACGGTTTGTAAGAAGAGAAGGGAGATCATGATACTCCAGCTCAGACCGACAGCACATCACGGCTGAAACAGGCTGAAACAGGTTCCATCAACCTGAGTGCTTTCAGAACCCGTAAAACAGAATCTCCTCATGTTTTACAATCGGACCACTGCCTGGGATCGCCCTCTGCTCGGGATCGTCCCTCTGCAGCAGCAGATGGACAAATGACCTCTTTTATCACCCTATGCCACTGCTCCCTCTGTCCTCTCCTGACCAAAGTTTTAAATCAGTAAAAGTTTCAAAGTTCAAAGCCAGACCTGCATATATGTGACTCACCTGTACCCAAAGGTAGGACCTGCATGTTTTCGAACTCCAGCGTGGTGTAGGCTGGGTCCAGAGCCTCGCTGTAGTCTGCCATGTCCATGTCTAGCACAGCTTTGGGCAAACAAATTCTCAACTATCTGACAGTGGGACAGAAAGACTTGTCCAAGAAACTTAGGCCCCCCCACCCCCACCTCCTCCTCCTTTCTTTTCTCACACCACCACACACCTCTAAGAACCCCCCCTCCCTCTTTGTGGGCCTAGCTCCGCCTAACAGAAGGACGGCTCCGGCCCGGTTCAGTGTGATGGTGTCAGAGAGGAGAGCAGTGACTGACACCGCAGCTCTCTTCCCTCTCCTCCGACCCAGAGGAGAGGTGGAGAGGTCTGCCTGGTTGATGGTTAACCAGACCCTTTACTGGTGAATCACGGGTTTTTTTTTCTTAGAGATAGCACAACTTCAATATCACCTACCTCTGCTTGGTTCCCTGTCAGTGGTGGATAAACAAACTGCATAAGAGCTACGTCAGTTCAGTCCCTGCTCCACCACTTCAAACTGCAGTCTAACATCTGACAGCAGCTCCTCCATATCTGCAGAAAGTAACTGAGAACGTTTACTGCTGCAGTGGAGATTTACAGGGACTAGTTTGTGTTTTTTGCTCCTGTCTGAAATGAATTCCCCAAAATAAACAAAGTATATCTTCACAACTTCAAGACATGCATGTATTTTCTAGGTCACAAAGAAAAGCTGAGACATGTGAGCTTAGCAGTGTCAGGATCAATAAATGTATTACTGTGTGAGTAAATTCACCTGGGAGACAGTTGGAAATGAAAATGTAAAATTAGACCTGACATCAGAGTTTCTGTCCCACAGTGGTGAGACAGACATCTTTGTAACCAGCAGTCTCTGCTTTCATACGACACCGTGTTCGTGTGGTTTGCTTGAAGAGGAGAAATGATCAGAAGCTCTGAAGTGGACAGTGATGTTCACATGCTTTTCTCATGGGACTTGAACTGTGTTTGGTTTGGATGCCAGTTCATGGTAGAGTCTCCCTCAGATATCACATTAAATAAGTCAATATCACATTAGTTTTGTTTACAATCTTTTTCTTAACATATGATTTTATTAATAGATTATGTGATAAATAAGCTGCCAATGAATGTTCTTATGAACCCTGCAGTTACAATGAGCAGAAGGCTACTCTGAAGAAAGGTTACTTTTCAATTTGACTACCCAATACATTTCTTATCATCGAGCACCAAAGCAAAAATCATGCATTCAAAATGAATTCAAGTGAAGGATCGAAACCGTTTTCCATCCAAGGAGGCCATGCTCAGATCTGCTTTCCTGTTAGCAAATCAGAGTTAATTCTACCGTAATTAACCAGGGAAAGAACTAAAGGAACTGTAAAAGCCCTCATTGTTTGTAGAAATTTGCGGTGCACGTGAGGCTGGTCCAAAAGCTCCACATGTTGTTGGAGAGCAGAAGGCGGCTGTTCCTCAGAGACAAGATGAGTGAAGTGTTTGACGGATCAGGTCAAATCATGTTTCCTCATTTCTATACAAATATCCTATTTTTAAGACCTCTGCTTGAAAATAGTCTGTCCATAAAATGAGTACAATTCTGCAAACACATGGTCTATTTGAATACTTGTGGTGTCACAGTAAAGGTACATGTGTTACACATCAGGATAAATGAAGCTGGTACAGAGCATAAATGAAAGGAGACTTCAGGAAACCACTGTCATGAAGAATATCTCTAAGGAATGATGCAGCTGGAGCTCTAACGCTCTACCAGTTCAGTCTGTGAACATTGTCCCTGCAAACAGTAACTCTGAAGAAGTGAAGTAGAATCAAATTATAGATATTTTAGTGCAAACGATTCAGAAGAGTGAACATAAGAGTGAGAGTTTGACCTACTTGTTTTCAACGTTCCCAATCTGGGACTTATGGTTTTACAAGGTTATAGGAAATGAATAAAAGTCAGGATTCTAAAAATGAAATGAATAATTAATTTCATGTCCAAAATGCTTTAAATCATCAAACACTAATGTCATAAAATGTTATTACTTACAATGAATTCAACGTTGGCTGAGATAAACTAGTTTCAAGTCGCTTTATCAGTTTTATTGATTTATGTAGTTTGTATGTCATTGTACAGGAGTGTAGCAATTAATTACCACCTTTGTGTGGGTGGGCTACTCGAAATACTAAAAGTAGAAGGATTAAAGAAAACTCACTTTATTTTATATGACTGAGTGCTTTGTTGATATCAAAAGGCTTCCTATATGGCGGAAGAATTAGGTCATAATGAGATTATAGCAATGGACATAGATATAATTGAGGATTTTTTTTAATTCATACATTAATGAATTGGGTTTTAACTTTCAATTTTAGCTTGATTATTTCTTTAATGATGACAAAATAACAGAAAACAGGGACATGATATTTTATCATGGTATTTTATTTTCTAGAATTGTATCCAACTGATTTTAATTATTCTAAAGAAGCTTCTCTTTGGATTAAGTCATTTTCATCCAATAGAAAATAGTGTGTATGCATAATGATCTACCTGATATTTTTTAAGCTGTTTTATTGTACCCTGATGATGTGGTTATTTTTCTTTAGGCTGAACATGTCCAAAAAGTTTAAGTTCAACCAGCTTAAGTTCAAATCAGCTTTTAAATCCCATCTTTTACTGAATATAAAAAAAACTGTATATTTTCCTGAGACAGGTACCTGGAGTTTGTGAGTTGATCTAATTATCTTGGGATTTTACCGGAAAATTATTTTATCTTTTAAAGATCATTCAAAATAAAAATCCTTAGTTTTTCAATTTAGACAGTTACAGCTGATGCTGCTAAGATCAATTCACATGCCCCCCCCTCTGAATATCACATTACTGGCTGATCATTTACAGAGGGAACAATCCTTAATGATAGAATAACTTTTTATTTAGAAAACGTTCTGGACAGGAAACCATCAGCATTACATCATACCATAAATCCGAAATGAGGTTGTTTCATATACAAGGCTCTCCATGGTCTCCTCCTCATTTACATGAGTTAAAGCACAGGTGTCAGAGTCCGGTCCAGCGCGTCACTATCCAGCAAATCTTTGTCACTCCAACACACCTGACTGAAATTACTGGGTCATTGTGAAGAAGTTGAAGAGAAGCTGATTGATCCATTTATCTGAATAAGGTGTGTCGGGACTCGGGAAATAGCAAAACCCTACTGGATAGAGGCCCCCCTGGCCAAAAGGTCTGACACCTGAACCAGGACCACCACCAGATTGATCTTATGGTACCTTTAAGACATAATCTGGACTGTCAGTAAATCATGGAAAATTCCACTTTCTCCTTTGAGAAATATTCCATATATTCCATCTTTAAGGCTCATCTAAAAAATCAAACCTATGATAACTTTCAATTCTTGTCTTATATGTACGTGTTTTTATGAGTACTTTATTGTTTACTGTCTTGTTCGGTGGTGATGTTTTATTCTGTTTGACCTACTTTGGGACTTTGGATAGAAATGAGCATTCTTTGTTATAATCAGATCTGTTCATACCATGCATGTCATGTATCTACTGATTAACCTGCATTGTCCCAATAAATAAATAAAACTAGAAGAATATGCTCTACAATAAAGTGTATCTGGCTCATATTTAAAATAAAAAGTCACAGTGATACAGCGTTGGTCTGAAAGAACCATCTCTGTCCTCAGATCAGATTTTCTCACATGTAAAACGTGCTTGCTCAAGCTGGACGAATCTTCCATGTCACACTGCAAACAGTAGTTGTGTATTTGAAGAGAAAGTGGCAGTACACAGCAACAGGTCAATGATCCTGCGTTCAGTCAGGCCTTGGAGGCAGTAAACCTCGTGAAGCTGAACTTGTTAACCATACACTTAAATCCTACCGTGAACTCATAAATGATGTTTCCTCCAACAGGCAAACATTATAACATTCCTCCAGATTCGAAGGTGATCTGTTTGACAGAGTAGACAATCGCTTAAACCAGTAGGCTAAACCAGTTAAACGTGAAAATGGATGTGATCAAGCTCTGATTGATTCAGATCAACTGACTTTACAGTGAAAAATGGGCGTAAAGATAGAAAACAACATGATTAACTCAGTGGAGGCCGCAGCCATGATACTCTCTCTGGAAGATTACTCTGCATCAATTGCAGCTCGATTTAGCGTAGCTGCAGATGTGTGTACAGAGGTCGTCCATTACAACACCGCTTCATGTTCGATCCCAGCTGCAATGCCCATATTTGCTTAAGTAGTGTCCTGATTATTTCAAAGCAGTGGTGGTGGGGGGAGCAGTGGATCATTGTGGAGCTCTGAATGACTTACTCACAGCAAATCTTATCTCCCCTGTCATTAAAGTACTTTTATCACTGCTCCCATCTTAAAATTCAGCAAAGTTCTTGAGAAGCAGTCATATACTGGATAATAAAATATAATCTGACTGTTGTAGCTTTCTTAATCATGAACTGACAAGCTGTACTGATGGTTTAGGGTCAGATAGGGTGGCTTGGAAATGCCCTGTAACTTGTCTTAACATGAACCTACATCCCCAACATTTACTTCCATGTGACTACAAATGTAGTCTACAAGCATTTTTGTTTATTAATGCAGCCATCATACTCAAGACAGTAGAGGTTTATTGTTATGAAACTGCAGTTAAAGATTGTATATTAGATATAATCATTATAAACTACAGTAAGTTAACTGTCCTAGACATGCACAATAACCAGTGTGTAACATTGTCTTTGAGGCATTTCTTTAAGTCTCCAGTTTCAACTGTTTGCTCCTGGTTCAGAGGACAACATATAGGGACAATTAATCAAACTTTTACAGAAAGATCAAATCAGATTGTTTTCTTTATGATATAAATGTTATTCCGTAGGTGAAAGGCTGTGAATTGCAACATTAAGATCTTAAAATGTAAAACAAACTGGGAGCTAGTGTGAGACATAAACAGGACTAATGTTCTTTCTATTCTTGTTCTGGTTAAAAACACTGCAGCTCAGTTCTTAACCATTAATAAAGTTTTGGAGGAGATGTGGGAAAAAAGAGATTATCTTTGAGAGATATAATAAATCTTGTTTTTGATGGTAACATTCTTTCGAAAACAGATTTTTTCAAGAAGCGTCTGGCTTTGTTTTTTATTTCAATTGTTTTTTTAATTTGATCTGCTGCTGTGTGAAGTAGCTACTCTATAACACCTGCTTAAAAGTTCAATACAAACAAAGGTTATTATCATTATAATTTGTACCTGTGATGACAGCAGTCAGCTGAGATGGGTGTGAGGACTGATTAAATACACCCCATTATCTCCAAACTCCCTTAATTTGTTTCCATACAATGAAGTTTCTCCCACTCTCATGAGTTTTTGTGTCAGTAAATCTCTTTAATTTAACTCATCAGATTAATCGGATCATTGCTGATCACTGTGAAGATAAATTCATCATCAAATGGAGGTCTAACCTTATGGAAGCATGAAGGACTTCATCGTAGCTACTGAAAAACCCTTTAAGCTCATTTAAAACATTTTATTCTGTTCAAACAGCTGTTTTCATGTTGCAGTGCTTTATAACAATAATTCAGCATTTGTCAGTTTTGCTTCTTTTCTGCTTTTGTTCTGGTTTGGTCTTCAGTTCGCTTCACTTACAGACTTTTTAACCAAGTTTCATTCTCAATTTCAATTATAACACAATGCGTCATTATTTTTATTATACAATACATCAAACAGTTTTTTATTTATCTAACCAGACATTGGAATTAGGATCATTACTAATGATTCAGGAATACACCCTGCTAATTGCTAACCTAGCTAGTTTCCTAAAGCTGTTGCTAACTTATCTTT
>JBBBVT010000014.1:24812302-24823216 GCA_037177035.1 Craterocephalus eyresii
CCATGCCCCCACAACCGGCCAGGACGCCCCCCCCATAGGACACATCCTACCACCTACTCACACACACCTCCATACCCACAACTCCACACACACACATGCATATCCACATACACACACACACCTCCACATACACACACATCTCCAATAAATACATTTAAGCAAAGTTAAATATTGATGTAAAGAAATATAATTTCTACATATGTCAGCCTCAAGGGCTGATTCTGACTGATTTGCACAGTGCTTTGCAGTCAGAAAGATTATAAGCTGAAATGTGAAGAAATTTCTATTTTTTTTTCACACAAAAAGAGAAATAAGTGTCACGTTTCCCTTCTGAATACTATTTTCCCACTCTTATTATGGTCCATAAACTGGACACACAAATAAACTCTTTCAGCTTCGCCTACCAGCCAAAGTCAAACCCTTCCTCAGCCATAAAGACCTTGAAAAAACCATCCCTGCCTTCATCAGCTTGCGCTTGGATTACTGCAACGCCCTCTACATCGGACTGAGCCAAGCCTCTCTTCACCGTCTGCAACTGGTGCAGAACGCAGCTGCCCGACTCCTCACACCCAGAAGCATGACAATACCACCCCGGTTCTATACTCTCTCCACTGGCTGCCGGTCCATTTCAGAATCCAGTTTAAACTTCTGCTGTTTTTGTTCTGCTCCATCCATGGCCTTGCACCTCCCTACCTGTGCAGCATGCTGTCCCTCACCAGCCCAGCAGAGCCCTGCGGTCCGCCAACCAACACCTGCTGGTGGTCCCACGGTGCAAACTGTGCGGTGACCGGGCCTTTGCAGTGGCGGGGCCAAACCAGTGGGACAGGCTTCCCCTGGAGTTACGCTCCATCCTGGACCTGCCCCGGTTTAAATCCAGGCTGAAATGCCATCTGTTCAGACTAGACTAGAGAATGATGGAACATTGTGAAACCTGCTGTTTTTATATGTATATTTTATGTGTTTTAATTTTACTCTTGTTTTTATCAACTGTGGTTGTTGTAAGGTGCTGTATAAATGAAACTTGATTGATTGATTGAAATGTAAGCGAATAAAGACTTCACACACTCCAGGTGTGAAGAGGATCTGTGCGGTTCAGTACAGGCAGTGACTTACCATTCATTTATGGAAAGTTTCTAGAAGGTCTCTAACCAGAGGGGTACCTGTCTCTCCCTCCAGGTCTCCCAAAACCTGACCGTTGCAAATAAAGCCAATGGGCAAAACCTCTCGGCCATCAGGTTGGGCTTCAGGTCTCTACCCAAAATGTTCTGACAAAGTTTGCTGCATTTCTTGCTTAACAGAGAAAAATGTTATAAAATAACTGTGGAGTAGGATCAGTAGTTGGTGGTATAATGATGAGCTATGTAATGCCTGCAGATGTTTTCATGTCTGTACGGAGCCGACCCTCAACTCTGTAAAAGTTTGATGTTATCTGTAAATCAGTGAAAAGTAATATTCTGATCATAAAAAGTCAAGAGGATTAAATGCTAGTTTCTTCTGACTTTTCGGACTCTCTTATCTTTCTGAAAGGCTGTCCTGTGGTTAGATTCTGAGGACATTTAATCGTAGACAACCCAGGGGATGGCGTGCAGGCTGCATTAGCTAATATGCTGACATGTACATTTTACAAGTGGCACCAGTGCATATTGTTCTGAGTAAAGCTCAACAGGATTTCTGCGGGTGCTGCGGGTGGAAGCTCACCGTAGCCTGTGATGATGGTCATAGGCTGAGGCTGCCAAGATCGAGAAGCTCAGGCCAAATGTTTGTTAGAGCTGGTGTGCCAACCCATCATGTACAGCGCAGATGTATCACATCAGATGTTCCAATGGGTAGGTTAGTGGCCTCTTTTTTTTCAAGCAGCGTCATTTAATCACAAACAGACCCTGAAGCTCAGTTAGGTTTCATTTATGTGGAACCTCTGGTGCTACTGATCTTGGTTAAATTATTGGGCTGAAGTTGTTTTCACTGAAACATTTAGACTGTAAACCATCAGATTTGGTTTTCTCTTGAAGAAGCTGCACAACATTTTTTTAACCATTTCATCGGCTCAAAAAGGATGGACTGACTATTATTTTGGACAATCGGCTGCAATCTGCAAACATTTACTGAGGTTCATCTATTAAAGAATCTGTTGTTGTGATTTCAGGTGCGTTTGGTGATTAGTGAGAAAGGTCTGGTCTGTGAGGAGAGAGATGTGAGTCTGCCGCTGCAGGAGCACAAAGAGCCCTGGTTCATGAGGCTGAACTTGGGAGAGGAGGTCCCTGTCTTCCTCCACGGAGACACCATCATCAGCGACTACAACCAGATCATAGATTACCTGGAGAAGAACTTTGTGGGAGGTAAGACCGCTTTATGACCACATCGTCCCTCTGGTTTCATTTCTTGGTCTGAATGGATCAACCTGCTGTTTTTGGATCTCCACTGGCTGCTTCTTAACGACGGCTAACCATCAGCAACCTTCACATAAAAGATGTCGAAGCTATGAGACTTTACAAAGTGTTTAAAAAACAAATATCATAGTGTGGAGACAACCATTTTTACTTCAGTTCAGAAATAATCTCTGCATTTATGCCCCATGGCCACATCAGTCAGGTTTAGAGGGTTGGTTCAGAGTTCCTAAAAGTCAAAGAGCCAATGGTGCGCTCAGTCTGGCTGAATAAACTCGTTTAGAACCGCAAATGTTACATTTGGAAACTTATATTTCTTGATAAATAGCTATGATAGGAAATTAGTCAGTTTTTAGGAAGCACAATTTCATTTTTCTAACACTTAATGGCATGAAGATATTTATGGAGATTTTTTTTGTTTTTCTTTTTGAAAAAAACATAGTTTCCAAACAAGAAAAATACATTGGAAAGAATATTACTGGTACTTTTTAGTTTCATTATGTTGTGGGAATTCAATGCAGTTATTTCATTAAAAACTGCTAAAACCTGCATGTGCCACAATGTCTATATTTAAGAACATTAGTTGGTTCTGTATTATTTCTGCCTATTATTAAGAGCCATGGAAGGTCCTAAAAGCCACTTGTGGCTCCGGAGCCGCAGGTTGTAGACCCTGTGTTCAGAGCTTTCAAAAGATAGTTTTATTTTTGTAATCTTTAGGGGTGAGCTGATACATGAAGTTACACAATGTTGCGTGACTATTGTTTTGGGTTCGTAGGCGGAGAAGCAGCTGCAGCGACATGTCGAGAGTGCAGGGCCAACGGTCGAAGAGGCAGGCTATTTCAAAAAATTTGTCAATTTCTCTCATTTTCTATGGGCTCTTATCATAAAGACTTAAAAGAAATCTCAGAAACCACAAACACTGGGAAGTGCTTTAAAAAAATTGAGAAAAGTAAGAAAAAAGCAGAAAGCTACCATACTGTAATAACAGAGAAAGTTTTATTGTACTGTCCATCCTGGAAAACGTTACCCATAAGTCCTATTCCAAGATTTATTTAAAATAGATTTTTTTTAGCTGAGTTTATGTACTCAATTGAAACTGTTCTGTGGCAATCTTTGATTTCATATTTTAATTTAAATAGCCCAGGGCGGCTAGTTTTTAGCTTTGGAGTGATGCTCTTTCTCTGTCAATGGGGTTAACTTCCGGAACTTCCGGATTCCTAAGGGAATGCTCTTGCTGGCTGATGGGAGCGTCACGCTAAAACAAAAAAATAGCCGCTGTCACTAACTAAAATGTCCTGGACTTGTACATATGCGCAATCAATGAATCATTCATTTTTATGGGCTTATCCTTTTTACCACATAATAAACACTCACATTACACATTACTCTCAGACAGATTAAAATAATATCAGATATAGCTCCTTTAACCTTTGTTAGGCCATTGTATAGTAATCTATAGTAAATATTATTTATTTAAATTGTAGATTTAATAAACCCTTTTCATAAAATGACATGGCTATCCCATTGGTATCAGACAGGCAGAAAAAGTTATCGGAATATCCCTGGTAAATTGATCTGAAACAGGTCTCTCTTGAAAGTGAGACATTGGGTCTCATTTCTAAATAAATACTTAAAGCCCAACCAGGAATAAGACTTGTGAATTAGCTCCACCAACATCACATTTATCTTTGTTAAATGCTTCACTGTGACCTCTCTCCTCTTTAAAGTATTGCATCATTTAAAGGGATGCTGGTCATAGCCTGCTGTGGTGCCTGAATGCATCATGGTGCATTGGACGGTTAAAGGCTCACGACTAAACTTCAGCAAATTTTTTCTCACTGCAGTCATACTGATGTGGGTGCTTTTCTCTTTTTCAGAAATGCTTCATTGTTTAATTTGAGTAAATGAATATGCTAGTTTAGAGACTGTTAAAAGGACTGTCTTGGACAAGGATTTAGTGTTTACAGTAAAAAGAAAAACACCAAGCAAAAGATAATTTTATAGACATTTCATACTTTTTTTTACAGTGTTTATTTTGCTGAGAGTATGTGAGTATATTCAGAAACAGTCTTAAAACTTATATACAGCAGAAAGAATATATCACTATTATACCCCAATGTAGATTTGAGGCCATATCATCCAGCTCAAGCTAGAAAGGTTTATAGTTCTGCTTTAAGATTATAAGCATCATCTTATAATTTACTTAATTAAGGAATCCTGGAATCTGAAAGACAAACATCCAGTTCCATGGTTTCCAGAAATTAGCAGGAGATCTGGGCCTTGGTGCTGCAGGCTGCGTTTCTGAGCTGCAGAAAATATCACATCACATTTGCCAGGTTTGCAAAGCTGGAGTACCAGAGAGAGTTGGAAGATATTCGAGGCCATCAGTCTGGAGTATCAGTGTGTTCTGTACAGTAACGTCTTCAACTATCTTGTTCACCAAAATTAACTCAGGTTCAGTCAAAGACAGATATAAATGGAAGTGTCACAGAAACAGTCCAGTTACTGATATGTTTCATGTGGCAGCATCGGTTGTTTCAGTGTGGTAGTTCAGACCTGTGAACGGTGATTTCGTCTCAGAGTAAAGATGAAGATGCACACTGAATCCTTGTCCTGCACGTGTAAGCGTGGTTCATCCTCCTATAAGGTCCAGCTGAGACACTATGTAAAGTATGCACATGTAGCCCTGAATCAGGCCAGGCCTGAGGCTCGTGCTGTTGTTTAGTCACATATCTACAATCAGGGAAGCTTGAAGGCTTTGAATTCAGTGGCAGGGATAGTTGAACTTCCTCTAATGAGAGGAAATAAAGACATTAGTCATTTCTTTCTGGGAAAAGTCAGTCTAAGCAGACACATTCTGTCCTTTTTCCATCAGTGGAAATAACATCTCTCAGTCGTAATGAAATGCTGGGGATCTTCTGTGAGTACTGAAAAGAAGAAGAAGGTCTCCAGACCAACTTTTAAGCTGTGAGGAAGATTTCAGAGTTAAAGGATAAGTTTGTTTTTTCAACTTAGACCTATTTTGCAGCATGAAATATGATCATTTATTCGCCCAGACAGTTTTGGTACAATTTAGATAAAAATATTTAGTTCTGTTTCTGATCAGCATGCCGTACATCCAATATATAAGAGTGAACAGGGCCAGCTCACACAGCCTCTACATACGTCATTTTCTGTCACAAAACTCCTTCATTTCATCAATGATTCGTTATGAATCGCTGGTCCGATGCCTCTGTGAGCTCCATGCGGCGCAGAGTTGCTTTTTTGTGATTTTTGTGATCCGTCCTTATTTACAGCCACTTCACTTACTGTGCTGTGGCCCGGAAGTGATCTTATTGATGTTGTTACTCCAAGTTAATAGATGTAAATAACGACAGATCACCACAAAAAAGCAACTCCAAGCTGCATGGAGCTCACAGGGACTGGACCAGCGAATCTTATCTTGAAATATCAGTTCAGTCAGACATCAGAGCATCAATATAAACTGTGATTCATCTGATGGAAATTTAATTTAATAAGTGGTAGTTCACTGGAATATAAAACACTCATCTGGACATAAAAAGCAATCAATAGTTTTTAAAGAAAAAGATTCAACTTTTACAAAGTTTATAGATCATCTCTTGTCTTTGTGCTGCAAGACACTGTGTAAAGTGATCTGTTTGTGTTTCTGAATGAATTCTTTTTATTTTCTGGTCACAACATAACCCTGATAAGAAAAACTAAACATACATTTTACATTATCTTCCAGATTTGTCATTAACTCTCAGCAGCACCAAAGCAGAAACTGAGCACCACCCCAGCAGTGGCACCAGTTGTGTTCTTCTGCTGCTGGATGTGTTGTGTGCCAGAGATACTAATCTGCATGTCATGGTTGGAACCAGTGCATATTGGATTTCCTATTGCCTTTCAACCAGTCTGCCCATTCTCCTCTGGACTTATGGACGTGTTCTCTTCTTCAGACCATTATCCTCGAGATGACAGTATCCCTCTACAGTAAATGCTGAGACTAGGAACCATTAGTCTCCTTTCTTTCTAATTTTGATGCTCAGTTTGAACTTCATCAAGCAGGGATGGTTTTTGGATGGGTGATATGGGCAAGCTCCCAGGAAGGAACAAGAGGGAAAAAATATCTATCTGGGCAATAGTGCACCGGCGGAGGAGAGCAAAAGAAAATGTTTAATTTCCGCCCATTTCTGTAGAGGCACCAGGTCACCTCGCTGCTTCTGACAAAGTTGTTTTAGCAGCAATCTGTGTTGGAAGAAGGTCTCACCCCTCATTCCCTCAGAGCACCGTGCTTTCTGCCTGGCACCCTGTCTAAACAGGAGCGTGAGGGCAGCAACATCCCACTGTTGTTGGTACATATTGTACCCCCGCCCTATATATGATCTGTTGTTTTTCAAATCAGATATATGAATTACATGGATTTTCATTTAAGTAAGGTTTGATATTCATGTGAAAAATAGAAAGTTCCACATATTTCAACCACAGTTCATTCTGGTCACAGGATTTTGAGCTTTTCTAGATTCCCACTCTCTGGATCAGATCAACAGGGTTTCTGTAGCGGAGCATCTAGCAGAGAGAATGAAGGGAAACACTATTCATGCTGTCATGACAATCTGCACAATTAAGTACGAGGTTAAAACTACAATGAAGTTACAGCCAAAGCAAATCAGTCACTTCTGCTGCCGCACCTTTGCTTTTGTACCTGACTGCTGGCGGATTGGCTGCTGTGTGAAATCATTCTGGTGTCAGAGATCCAAAAACACTGATGACAACAACACCTTTTTCATAAGAAATAGCAGTAATTTCATTAATTGCACTGAATAAAGAACATTACTTACAGAGACCTGAGCTGAAAGTTACACCTGAAAGAAGGTGGGATGGTTCCTAGCGCTAACAGGGCATTGACATTAGAATACTTGATGTTTCACAATAAAATGCAATCCAAGGTCAACACATTGTGTTTTACAGTTAATATCAACCGATGCAATTTGCTTTTCACAACTGACTTCCTGCCTGAACAATCCTGAAATGGGGGCGCACAAAGGGTTGTGTTCTCCAAGGATGTAAACCAACTACAATGTAGTAGTTGGTTGTAGTTACTACATGACTAGATACTTCTATGTGACTGGATGGCTAAATATTAGTATTAACCAGCAGGTGATCAGCTGTAGCCAATGCAGTGGTTGATGCGCTGCTTATTATAATTTTCCAGTGAGATAGTGTAAAGTACTGATATAAATGAACTGTTCTTATAGAGCGCTTTAATAGTCACAGAATACTCAAAGCGCTTTACATGTCGCATTCACACCCATCCACACAGCACCTATATTGCATCCTACTGGGTGCAAGGAACTAACATTCACACACAATCATACGCTTCGACATGTACCATAGTGGAATCGAACAACCGACCTCCTGTTTCGTAGGCAACGGCTCTATCCACTGAGCTACAGCTGCCCATAATTAATAATCAATTAATTAATCAATCAACACAACAGGTGTGTAAATAAACCTATACCATCAGTGTTGGGTCTCTTATGTAACATCACCCAGCGGATGTAAAAGGACCTCAGACAATCTGAACCAGTAGTGTGGAATAAATGTCCTGGGGCACCAGAACAGAGCGGGCCGGGCCTTTCAGAGGATGAATCTGGTGAATAAAAGTAACTGTAATCGCTAATGCACACAGGTGACTTTTAAAGATAAACCATTTCCAGGTCAGGAGTATGGATCTGCTTTCTTCCAGAAGCCAGTCTGGGGTTTAAGTGCCAGACATGCTGTTTGTCTGCATTTAAATCCCTAATGAAAGCCGGCAGTATGGGCTGCAGATGGTCTGGAAGGTCTGGCAGGAAACTGAACAATGTTTCTGAGATGCAACAAAAGATCTATCAGCTGGGAAACTCTGAGCCTCTGTTGCTCATTGTTTCCATCACATCCAGAAAGTTCACTAGAGTGCTGCAGCAGACCACCTAAAAGACCACTGAATGGTACGCCCAGGTCAAGATGCCCGTCCTGAGACTGATTACTCAGCTTCCTGGAGCTCAGCCAGGCACAGCTTCTCTCGCCCACTCCCGCCAGCTTCTCTGCTGGCCCCAAACATCCTCAAATAGCCATCTAATCACTTCTGTTTGTGAGAGATGCCTTCTCTGTCTGCGGCTGGCTGTGACCCTGCAGACAGATAAAACACTCAACGCCCAAACCTCAGACACAGCTCATCATCTCTACCAGCCCAACAGCAATAAACATTAAGATCTTTTCTATTCAAACATATTATTCCACAGTAGTGTCATCTCAGGGCGGTTAACAGTTTGGACCAAACACGTCTTCTCACAGGTGAGTAAAGGTGTTTCACACATGAAAACCAGAATATTTTCTCCCTTGTTAAATTCGAATTATCTGGTATTAGCTTCACTTAGCATGAACACTGACAGTCTGTCATCAATGCATCACAATTAGTTCACATCTTCGTCATTTAGTGTCTTCATCTTACTTGCTGCTGTTCTGGGAGAAAATATGCACTGCTGGAGTTTAATTCAGGTTCTTCTGATGTGTAAATTCAAATGCAGCCTTACAGTTGTTTAAACTGAGAATAAACAAGTTTAATGAAAGTCAAATTTAATTAAACTATAATCCATTTTTCTTTATAATCTAATTACCCAAATTAAATCCAAGTCATTGTGCTCCGATTAAAGCCAGTTAAGTCCAATTCATTACTGTTGTGTTCACAGGAAATGGCCTTGTTAAGAAAGCCATGGATCACATGAGACAAGTCAACATACATACAGGCAGGCAGAGATCAGTGTGCTTTATTCTTTCTAGTCAGGAAAATTTCAACGGACAGCAAACAGTGGGGTATAACACATCAGTTATTACATGTCAGCTCAGGTCCAGGTGGTCCTGTGTCTTTGTCCCATTTTGTTGTTGAATTATGAGCCTTCGAATATGCACTGAAACCATCCAAGAGTCAGAAGGTTTGAAATGGTCTGAATTAGGATGAATAGCCTATATCGAAAAATCTTTTCTGCGTTTTCTGCCTTTTTGTTGTTTCGGAGCCGGAAAAGCCCCACAGACACATTACAGTGCCTTCAGTGACTTGGACTTTGATTGGCTAAGAATATGTACAAATGTCTGTGCAGTTATAGGAAATCATTTGAACCATTTGTTTGAGCAGCCTGGATGGGAAGTGTTCATGGTGGAAGGTGGCTGTGTGAAAAGAATGTACTTTAGACATAATCATGTAATCATAATCATTTTATAGCCTGAACAAAAGCCCAGCCAAACAGGAAGTGAGAAATTTGTTTCAGGAAAGTTCCTGTCTTAGCTGCTCTGTCCAACTGTTTTCTCATATTGTCAAAAGTTTGGACATGCCCTTCATTTAAATCACACTGACTCTCAACTGTCAGAGTCTCGGGAGCCCCTGTGCTCTTTGGGGGACTGTTTTGGGAATCCACTTACTTCAGGTTAGGAACCACTAGACTACATAATGAGGATTAAAGGTGAATGATATATTAATCTCACATATATCAGCCAGTGGGCCAATAATAATTTTATGTTCACTTCATGCTCCTGATTCTGACTCCCTGAAGCTGAGACAATGTGAATCCACCTCTGGTCCATTTTTGGGTGAACTAAATATGGCGTGTGTCTAACATGTCAGTATTTATAACACAGGATACTTATCATCTGCTGTTCAGGCTGCTTTTAAAACAGAAATTTAGGTATCTTCACTTCTCATCAACTCAATCTCTGCTGAGAACAATGCAGACACACAGACTTCAACGACAGAGACCTCATGAATACATGCGTTTATTGAAATATCCAGATATACTGAACAACAGAGGGTAAACAGAGCGTGAGCCTTCCAGTCTGACTTCCCAAATTATTACTGTTTTTCTTCCACTTTTATGAGAGGAAAGCAATGTGTCTGGTGCAATGTGTCTGACAGCTGAAGCAGAGTCTACTGTGTTTATTTCTCATCACTGACACTTGCACAACTAAAATATCTCAGGATTTTTTAGAGATGTTGTTGATTCATCCTTAGTGTAAAAGTGTTTTTCATGTTTTTGTGTGTGTTCCTTATGAAGACACGGTGGCTCAGCTGATTCCTGATGCAGACTCGCCTCTCCATGATCGTGTGCAGCAGTACCGTCAGCTCCTGGATGGTCTACCCATGGACGCTTACACGCATGGCTGCATCCTCCATCCAGAGCTCACCACTGACTCCATGATCCCAAAATACGCCACAGCAGAGATACGTAGTAAGTCCATTCTCAGGGAATGTCCGTGGATCCATGCTCCATGAAGTCACTGATTAATGACTCTGTTCCTCCAGTTTGAATGTAGAGGATGTTCACAAATCTCATTAGAAGACATTATCAATAATAATAATAATTATTATTATTGATAATGTCTTGATTATAAATATTGATAATTATCATTGATAATATTATATAATAATAATAATAATAATAATAATAATAATAATAATAATAATAATAATAATATAATAATCATAATAATAATAATA
>JBBBVT010000014.1:24824623-24836460 GCA_037177035.1 Craterocephalus eyresii
CACACAGAACTTTCTGCTCACTTGTTGATATTTGGTTGCTCCTGATTGGACACTAGCTGCATCTCCACCTGCCTTTTCTCTATCCTTTCCACCTGCTATCAAAGTCAGCTTTATTTTCAATTTCTTTTCATGTAAGAGGCATGATAAGGGAACCAGACACCTCACGGTCAGGACAGAAAGAGGTCTCCGCCATCCTGAATTGTCTCCTCTCTGAACTGCAGCTTTGATTCTGTATCCTAAAACTACAGCCTATAACTGCACAGTCTTTCATAAGGAAACACATTTTAGCTGTTATTATCTCCATGCTAAATGACTCAGTAACAGCTGGAAAAGTCATTTAGTTGCAATCTTAACCTTTCACATTGACTCACTCTAAAATAAGTCCTGATGTCCTCTTCCGTTTATTTGCTACTTAAATTCCATCACATCAGCTGGAATGGGCTATAAGATGGGACTTCTGTCAGGGATACGTTTTTGCTGATAGAGGACAGACAGCATGGATCTGTCAGATGATTGTGCAATAGAAATTTGTAGGGACAACTCAGGACATGCCCCTAGCATCCCTCCCCGAGTTACAACCAAGAGAGTAAAGAGGATTTATAGAAAGACTAGATGTGATGATCCAGGTATGCATACAGCAGAACAGCACTGACAACCCAGGAAACATAGGAAAAGAAACAAGAAAACCAGCCATAAAACAAGAAAGAAATACAACATGAACTTAAACATGCCTAACACTGAAGTAAAACCGCGACAGAAACTGAATTCTGGTCCTGACTGCTGACCCCTAACTTCACGGAAAGGTTTCCAAACATAAAAACCTTTACTTAACATGACATAATCTACAATCTGCGAGTTTATCCTAGTTAAATCTTGGAATTTCTTGCTGAAAATAATCAGAACTTCTGGACATTTATTCTCTCTGTAGTGGAACGAACTTTAGATTCAGAGCCAACAGCTGTTTTGGACCATCAGGCATTTTGAATGGAAAACCATTCATCCTCCTTACAGCCTTTCCTCATCATCAGCAAACACAGCTCTTCTTTATGTTCATGGTGTGATTTGCATACGGTGTAATTTGATGCTACTCAATACCAGAAATCCTAACACAGCACTTTAGAACTGCGGGGTTTACAATAGCCGACATCAAGCTCTCAGTCTGAATCGGGTCGCATCTAGTAATGTCCCCGGCATGTAAATCAAAGCAGCAAGCTGGATGAACAGAAATCCAGCAGAACACTGCTGAGTTTGAGTGAAAATAAAAAAATCAACCTGATTGGCACCGAGCAGAAAGTTTCTGCTGTGGAGACAGAATCAAATCAAATAAAATGTTATTTATAAATCGTTTTTATGCAGAGGCTTTACTTTATAAAAACTATTTATGCAGATCAAAAAATGTAAGCAGAAAAATCAGCAAGTTCACACCCACAATTAAAGCTCATGTACACCCCCCTCCACCCACCACCCATTCTACCCAAACATGAATAAAATATATAATAAACATCTCGCTTGACGCCGCTGTGAGGAAACAATATCTCGGGGATCCGTCCACACCAACGGTGAGCCCACCCTGGACCCTAAACTGCCCCGGTCTGGGGTGGTCGGGGTCCACACCACAGATGTAGGGTGGCAATGCAGAACCCCAGTCTGAGCAATCACCATGGCAACAACACTGCAGACCAAACCCCCGGTGTGGAGGATCCTCATGAGGAAACCACTGGAGATAAATAGTAAAAACGTGATCAAATAAGCTTAAAACAATAAGAAAGAAAAAGGACAAGAATAAAGAATAAATAAAAAGGTTTTGTTTCACAGACGAGGAATGTAGTGATGGAATTACGCCTCGTGGTATTCCTGACTTTAGGAACCATTAAGGGGCCGGTACCAGAGTACTTCAGGGTCTGCAAGGGCTCGTCATTTAAAAGTAGGTCAGATAAATAACAAGGCCCAAGACCTTTAAGACACTAATAAACCCCTAAAAGTACGTAAAAATCAATCCCGAAACGCACACAGAGCTGACGCAGCGATTTTAAAACTGGTGAAAGAGTCAGTCCATCCAGACATATTGTATTTCTTCTCTCTTCATATTTATGTTTATTTGTTTTGGTCCATGCACAGAAACATTGATCTCAGAGAGAGGATGTACTGTCCCAGATTCAGCCACCGGCTTTATAAACCTCCCCTACCTTATTTATGAGCAGCTTTCAGAATCTAATGATCAAAATGAATTAATAAGTAAATAATTATAATCTATAAGACATCTTCAGCCATCATCATCAATGAAAGTCATGTTGTCTTTTATTACATCTTGACTTCCCAAAATTTCTCAAAAAAGTTTAATGATTTCCTTAAACACAGCACACAGCAGAACTGTTTGTTATTGCTGAAATGTCAGAGGGCACAGCGTAGAGCATGATATCAGATTAGCTGCACACGTGTGTGCTTTTGTGTGTGTGCTCAGGACACTTGGCGAATGCTGCAACAGAGCTCATGAAGTTGGACCACGAGGAGCCTCAGCTGACAGAGCCGTACCTCTCCAAACAGAAGAAGCTAATGGTGAGTTTATCTTCCTTAAGTTAACATCAATGCAGAAGAAATAGAGGGATTTTACTCTGATTACTCGGGAATATTGATATAAAGGAATAACTAATGGCTCATGAGCATGAAGATAAATTCAATTCAATCTTTTTCTTTTATATCGCACAATTTATGAGAGAAGTCATTTTCAGACACTTTTAAGAGGAAGAAAAATTATATAAAAATTTGCTCTAGTCAAAGAGGAAATTAAACAGCCAAATAAATGACATCTTTACTGTGACTGAGTTCAGTTCTTATCAATAATTCTGATACAAATGTGAAAAATTTAAACATATGAAAGAAAAACAGCTCAGCTTTATCAAAGAACAAAGCAGTTCATTTTCACAAGCTTTAGCTGAAAGAGTCCTGCTGTGCTGGTTGGCTCAGAGGAGGAAGAGCGCTCCGATGGGCCCTGAAATAAACAAAACTCAAAATACTGTATTCTAACAGACTTAGGATATCCTGATGGAAATGTTCATTGATGATAAATGAAGAAAATATGGCAGCACAAATTCAAAATCAGAGGTATCTCGTGGAATCTAAATGGAGATATATCCGGGAGAAAAGCGTGGCAAAAGTTTGTCACTGGGGAAACTAATGAAATCCTTCGGTTAATTTTAGTTCCAGTTCTAATGAGCATCTATAAAAGATAAATACTGAAATTTAATCTGTTGAAATATTAATCATTCTGACCAAAAATAGTTAAGTCACATTTAGATTAGATAGAAATATTTAATTTGGCTCTCCATAAATGTACTTGTTTGTTTTGAAGTCAGAGTTTAATGGGGTTTGACACTTTTTGTCAGAGACTGTTTGAAATGTTCTTGGGCCAGCTCTACAGCTGAGGGAAATCATAAGATATTTAAGTCTGGCAGTTTTATCTTAATACATCATTCAACATTTGAAAAGGGGAATATTCAGCAAAATCCAAATCCCGTCCTGTGAAAAACTTAGACCAGGTTTGGTACAAAGCTGTGACCCACTATCTATCCTGGCTTAGTGAGACTTTGGCCTGTGCTCTTTTTATACCCAACCCTGGCACCCTCACTTGTCACCAAACAATCTTCTATACTGTTAAAGCTTATTCCATAAATATTTATTTTTGTGTTTATTTGCTTCCATTTAGGACTTAAGGGACTCTGTAAACATAATCCTCTCCAGTTAATTTCTAAAATGGTTTTCAGGCAAAAATCTTGGACCATGATAATGTGAACTACCTGAAGAAAATTCTGGGGGAGCTAGGCATGGTTTTAGATCAAGTGGAGGCTGAACTTGAAAAAAGAAAACTAGAGTATCAAGGTAGAGTATGTTTAAAGGTAATTATAAAAAAATCACATTTTAACCAATCCCAAGTATGGTCTGATTTATTTTTATTCATTTCTTCATCTTGCAGGTCAGAAATGCGAGTTATGGCTTTGTGGACCTCAATTTACACTAGCTGATATCTGCCTCGGAGCCTTGTTGCACAGGCTCAAGTTCTTGGGACTTTCAAAGAAATACTGGGAGGACGGTAGCAGACCCAACCTGCAGTCCTTTTTTGTGCGTGTCCAAAAACGCTACGCTTTTCGAAAGGTCCTGGGTGACATCCACACAACCCTTCTGTCAGCGGTCCTACCGAACGCCTTCCGGATGGTAAAAAAGAAGCCGCCGTCTTTCTTTGGGGCCTCTTTTCTCATGGGCTCGCTGGGCGGGATGGGCTACTTTGCCTACTGGTTTTTAAAAAAGAAATACATGTAGTGAATGCCCTGTTGTTGTGTTAAATGTCTGTGTATTTGTGTGATGTTTCAACTTTTCTGTAACGTTTTATGACTGCAGGAAAACATAATGAATCTATATAGAGAACACTATTACTTACCCGGTGAACAAAGACATGTTAAAACATTCCATGTTAAGAAGATCCTTACAGCACAGTTTCTGGTAGTGAAGGCCTTCATAATTTAAGATTTTTTGGAAACTTGCAACTCATTGAACTTTTTGTGAAGGCATGCAAGTCCACTTACACTGAGATCTTAAAGTAGAAGCCCCGGTAAAACACGGCAACACCAACCAGCATGCAAGTATATAGTCATTTTTCATATTTGCTTTTCATTCTGCGGTTTTACCAGTAAAACCACAGGAATACATCACACAAACTTAATAAGTGCTGTGCTTCCAAAAACTGCCAGGAAAACGATTGAAAGATTAGGAAAAAGTTTAATTTTTTAATATTTTGGAAATGTCCTTACTAGTCTTCTTGCATCAGTCCCAGTCATTTCATGAAACTAATATGAGGATAGCTATAAAAAGGAGGTGGCTAGCATAGCTTAGCATAAAGATTATTATTATTATTCATATTAAAATGGGCCAAAAAGCAACAGACATTCTAACATTTGTTTTTTGTTTTTGCTCCGACTTGGACACCAAACAGTTCACATGATGTATGATATGCCTGAGTATGTTTATGGGGGTTTTGAATGAGCACAGTCAGATTCGGTCTCTGCTAACTCTGTTAAGGTCACAAGACACATAAGAGTTAAATACAGAGTATGTGTGGCAGGACAAAGGAGGGCCTGGGCAGGGATTGATCCCACAACCTCCCAGGTGAAAGCCATGCAGGCTGACCAGTCAGCCGAGGGGATACGCTTGTGACCAAGTAGCCAGGGAACATGATCAATCAGAGGCTTAGTGACAGGACCCTCACTGTCACATAGTTTCACTCTTATTCTTTACTCAAGTGAAAAATAAGTGTTTTCTGACATCCGCATACATAATGTCCTTTTTGTGAGGCAGGTGAAAACTCATATGAGGACATTTATTCAGTTTTCCTTCATATTTTTTCCACACTACAACCAGGACTTCCTTCCCACAGCTGCAGGTCAGGCATTATGCTAAGCCAGCAGGTGGTGAGTGAAGAGATAAAATGATGCTAAGCTAACCGGCTGCAGGCGTATACTTAACCTTCTAATGAGCCCAACATCCATCTATTATAATCAACAAAAAAATTTATTTTTTCTTTTCCAAAACTATCAAATTTTTTTTTTTTTCCAAAATGTACTAGACCACAATAACATACACACTTGGCACTCAGCAATGACTTAACACACACACACACACACAGTGGTGCACTGTCACTGAGAAACGTGGTGCTTGAAAAGTTACACTTAGCTGTACTGTCAGTGAAATGATTAATTCTGCATCTGTAACTGTTGCATCAGCACCAGGATGTTTGGTGAATTATTCTACAGATGATGGGAGCTCTCAAAGAAGCAGAATTTATGACTTGGTTAAAACCACAGATTTCTCTATGTTGTGTTGCCAACTGTAAGGTTTGAAGCTCTTCGGTATGCTGCTGGTCATTTCTACACAGATCACGTGTTTTACTGCCATCTGCCACCTACTCCTGCTAACAGATGCAATGTTTTTACACATGAATATTTTTGTTCATTAACTTTATTTCACCAAAATAATCTTTTTTAAACAAGCTCAGAGTTGTAAACGTAGACGTGATCATTTTCTCACGGCTAGACTTACAAGTGTGGGATGCAGTCCGTGCGCTGTTTGATGGGAGCATGTTGTTCTCTTCATGTTTTACTCTGTGATGTGAGCTTTCGAGATGCTAGCTGGTCATGCAGGTTTTCTTGCAGCTTCGGTCCATGCTTCACTCTGTCATTTTGGGGCATTACTGGATGCAGGAAATGTTGAACCAAAGAGTTTATATTCCTTTTCATGGCTGTGTTGTCTTTTAAAGAATAAATTGAAGAACACCATAAATCCTTATTTTGCTAGAAATAGGATGCCAATCTGATTTATAACTGCTGTTAATCTGCAGAAACATACAAGACAAAATATTTTCAAAGGTATTTGAATTGAATCTGAAAATAATCATGAACCTGTACTCAAAAATGATTATTCCAGCTAAAGTTTTGATGCTCATTCACTTTTTTTTCTAATTAACTGACAAATATCAGATGAAGGTGAGTGGGTAAACAGAGAAACGTCATAACCAGCCAATCACGAGCACATGGCCTGTTTTCATCCCTGCGAGCACATCTATTGGCTCTCCATCGCTTCTTCTGAAGTCCTGCTACCTGAGGGGTCCCACCTGTCCTTCTGGGATCACAGAGTTCAAATCAAGAAATTCTAGTCGTGATTTGTGGCCATTATGTTTAACAATGATATTTTTTACTTTTTAGTTTTTATATATATATATATATATGCATTTATTTATGGTGCTTTTTAACATGTTCGTTCATAAGCCTTAATTTATTCAGTTGCCATCAATGACAAATAAATAATGAAAACAATCTGAAGAAACAGTTTTTTTTATTTGTGTCAGCTTCCTGTGGCGCTACGACATTGTTGTGAGTTACACAGTTTACACACAAAAACCCTTTCTTTCCACATTCATTAATTTGGACTTGACAGGAACAGGTCTGGAACATGGAAGTATCCTAAAACAGCTGAACGATGTCAGGAATGGGACTGTTTGTAGACATAAATACACATGCAATTTGCAGCTGAGTATTTACAGCGATCAGTTAATCAGAACCAGAGAATAAAACCTTATTGTGGGACAAATAAAACAGCAGATGGAATCACAGGACAAGTAAAAACTAATCTGTATTTTAGCACAAAAACAGAAAATCTTTTTTGTGAACCCTCTCTATCCTTTGTAAACATCTCTGAGATGTAATAGCTTTTAGAACTTTTGGCTTTTTTTCTCCAACTATATGAAATTTAACAGATTAAACTGTTTAAAAACATTTCATTTTTATATAGACATATTTCCAACTTGTTAAAACTTGTTTATAAATGCATCTATTACTACACGTCTGTTAACACAGTCACAAAGACAGAGGAGCAGCTGGCTAAATCCGAATGTAGGACGGAAAGAGGACCTCTGAGTGAACATACAGTCATTTTATCAATATTTATATCCACATATCATCATTGCTGTAAACATTCAAGTGTTCCCACTCATAAAATCATGAGTAAAGCATTACAAGGCAGACAAACATGGGCTGAGTCTGAGTCACAGAGACTGAAGCTCAGAGCTGAAATGAAGTCAGGATTTCTGGATTCTGCTCAAAACAAACTGGGGTGTAAATAAAATGACATATTACAGCAACAAGACAAAGCGCTTCTCCAGATAAGGCAAATAATAAATTTAAAGTAACAGGGTTTATTTAAACAACTAATACACTCTCACTGCCTGCTGCCATATCCCTAACAAGCCTGTCACACATCAGAGAAGGTAAAACTGAAACTGATTTAACTTGTACGATTTGGCATTTTCTGCACGTCTGAAGGAAACGTAGAGTTTAAAAAAACAGTCAGCACTAAGTTATGCTCCATCTCTATTCTGACATAGAGCCAAAGGCCTTTTTAGCAGAGTTTTCATAACAAATAAAGAAAGATACTATCACTACTATGTTGCTACGAGACTTCAACTTTGGCCTTGAAATGATGAAGCTGCTTCCAGCTAAACTTTCCACCAATCAGAGAGCTTAAACAGAGTATTGTCCAATCAGGATGCGAGAAAGTTTAACTAGTGAACAGAAAGTTCTATACGTGTCAGAAAAAAAGAAAAATAATGATCAGATATGGCTGGAAAAAAGCCAGGAAGTTGAGCTGTTTAGTGAGGATAGTAGGAAAAAAAGGAGAGAACTGTTACTAATAAATTCTGTTTTCTTGTTCGTGTTGGCCTTCATGGTGCGTTATTGATACATTCATTTTACATCGTTTTATCTCAGAATCGGACTACTGAGGATGTGCTGAAAACATTAGCTGCTTTCAGACTAACATTACGGGAAATGAGCAAGTGTGAAAGGGGCTTTAATGTTCCCGTGGTGACTGGGATGAAAAGGTTTCAACATTTAGAAGCTGGCTTATATTAAACAAACATACAAACAAAAAATAAGCAGAGTAAAGATAGCAGTGCCATGGAGATTTAAGGGTGAAATGTGCTTTTTAGAACAGGTAATGTGTTCGGCATTGGTTCCACACCGAGACATGCACCTCTCTCTGCATAGCAGCAGGGCAGCCCTGCTTTTATCTCCGCTTACCAGGAGTCATTTTGGGATCAGCAGCTGCTAAACACTGGAGGCTGCAGGTCAGTCATCTTGTTCGAAGCTGAGGGACTCAAAATATCTTCAAGCAACATGTACCCAAGTACAGATAATGTCATGTGTAGTGTTTTGTTGTGACTGTGGCAATAAAATCAGCAGCCATGTATAAAAAGGTAGCATGGGTTTAGCTTAGGCATGTTGTTTCTGTTCTTTAGGTTGGAGCTTAGGGGGGAGTCCTGGTGATAAAGGTTTTAGATACCAAACCTGATACGTCACATACCAACCCACCAGGCCTATGAAGGTGCCTAGCAACTTGTGTGATATGTCATGGAAGTAAACAGAGGTGCAGAGAAACATCCAAACCCACACAACTATAATCAGATTCAAGGCCACATACAGCAGCCTGAGGGCCGCGTTGAGCTGTGCAGAAAGGGTGTTTGTCCTCAAGAAGGCCATCGGAGCCGTTTCTTCCATGATAAGGAGGGCAGAGTACGCCAGGATGAAGGAGTGTCCCGAGATGTCGAAGCCGTGCCAGTGAAAGCCGGCCTGCCTGCAGGTGGCTTTGGACACAAACTCCGTTTTCACAACACTCAAAGCGCCGCTTTCAAAACAAGAGCCAGTCGCATCCTCGATGTAGAAGAAGGTCTCTGTGCAGACGTACCAGATAAGCGTCGCCACTGCCAAAGATGACAGCCGGCGGCCGAGGAAGGAAACACTGCTGCTGAAGGAAGAGTTGGAGAGGAGGAGGAAGGGCGCCAGCAGCAGCAGCGTCCAACCCCACGACAGTTTCACAAAATATCTGCAACAAAAACAGAGAGAAGAAAAGCTGTGGTGTTTGCATGCATGTGTGTCGCAAGCACCAACCTGCTGCTTGTTTCTTTATAAAACCCACACCTCTCCAACTGTAGTACAGATATTACTGGTAGTACTCACACTCCCCAACAAATTATGCTTTACGTTTCTTGTAAATTACAGATAATATTATCAAGCGCAACCAGTGTATCTTTGGTTTCTAAGGCCCATCATTGTCTAACAGAAACTTTGAGAGCGTTTAGATTTGAACATTTCAGCGAAGCTGCCATCAGCTCCAGCTCACCTGGTTTTTATGTGACAGCACAGTGAAGACGTCACTTTATCAGATCATACCGGTGTGGTCATGGATCAGAGCTAACATCAATTGATCGGGTATCCTTCTCCTCAGGATCATCACCAGCTGTTTATACACTCACTAACTAGCTGCTCAACTTTAACAGAAACCATCAATAAATTAGTTTTTATATATAATGTAACTTCTGATACTGTGCACTGTAAGAGGACAGAAAAGACATCTTCGCATCAGCAGACAAGCAAAAGCTTCACTGCAAAGTTCACATGTGAAACTTCTCCTAGTTTGTGAAACATTTAAAACCAGAGACACAGTTTTATAGGATACCTAAATGTTTAATCCAAGAGAAAAAGTTGGCAATGAGTTGGTCATTTTATTGTCATTTCACCAATTTTCCTAAATGTTAAATTTATTGACTTGATTGTTTTATTGAAATAAACACACTTTCCGCCCCCAATTAAGATTTTATTATTTATGCACTTTTGGACCAAATGTGTTTTTTAAAAAAGGTCAAATGAAAGCAATTTCATCTCAAACTGGCTGGTTTAAGTCTGCTGGAAAGATTTAGGTCTGCTGCTATTTTGTAAACTCAGTCTTAAAGGTGTAAACTTGGACAGTCTGATGTGTATGAGGTTGTACTTCATGCAAACGGTCTGAGAACCTATGAGCTAAACTGTTTAAGTTCTCAATTAAGGTAAAAAAATACCACGTCAAAAATATTTAGAAGACTGTTGTAGTAAATAAGGTCAGGAGTTGAAGAAAACTGATAAAAATGTTTTTAGCAATTATTAAAATTATACTAACAAATATTCAGTTCTTTTTGTCAAAAGTAATCTGTGCAAAAATGTATGAGAGTGGGATCCTCTTGATTCTGGGGATTGCTCGATTTCCTGTCTTTTCTTGCAGATTTTCTTTCCGGAGTTAATTAAACCATAACAGCCTGAACCGTCGTTCAATTCCAGTCTTTTTTTTAATATAAATACTTCCATTATCTCGACTTTAATCGGGTCTCAAGCTGCACATGGATGCTGGCGGTTTTACAGTAACTTGTTTCTCAACATCATCAAAGATCAACATCCACAAACTGAGTCAGCGAAGATCCAAACCAAAGACCCTACGGAAGATGTTTTAACTTATATCTTGTGCTTCTTCTGTAAAAAGTGGCTGTTTCAACTTCATTGTTTTCCATCATAATAATGAAAATGAACATAATTAATTGACACTGGTCATTTAAAAAATCTTAATTCCATGACAATAATTTGATCAGGCAGACAGTGACATTTTACCTCCGTCTCAGTTCTACCCCAAATAGAAAAACATCCAACTTTAATGGCCGTTTTACGTCTTCATCAAAATCAGCTCACCTTCTCGAGCCGCGCGCGAGCATCATACACCATTAACAAACACAGGACATCTTTAGTTTGATCACGAATCGTTGACTCCACTTACACGTTCAAGAAGTTTCTGGTGTTGCTGAAATACGTCTGCGGCACGAGGTCCAGTTCTTTCAGGATCGACCCCACTAATGAGATTACTGGAAACATCCACGGAAACGTCGTGCGGACTGTGGGATTTCTCCACAGTCCCACAAACTGGTCCACAATGACATCTATCGCCGCCATGTTGACGCCACTGATGTAGCCGGGTCGGCCGGAGGTCTTTCTGGCGTCACTACAAGCCAACCAATGACTCTGCTTCTTTTTCTTCTTCGGTGGTTTTAAAGAAACAGTTGGAAACCAGCCTGTGTTAGAGGTGCGTTACTGCCATCTATATTAGAAATTCAATTTAATTAAATTTATAAAGTAAGTTAAATAATAAAAAGAATAATTCAAATTTGATAAACATAAAAAAGTCAAATAAAAACAAGATATGAAAAATATAAAATAGACCAAAGGATATTAAATTGAATAATACTAATCAAATAAAAGATGAAATACAGACTAATTAAAGTGAAGTTAAATAAAACTAAATGAGAAAATCTTTGCCACTTTGCTGCAATTGTATGAGGGATGAGAAATAAAGAACAAGATATAAATATGAAAATAAATATATATGCACATAAATAAATAAATCCATCCAACCATCCATTATCTACTGCTTATCCGGGG
>JBBBVT010000014.1:24836560-24851909 GCA_037177035.1 Craterocephalus eyresii
ATCTATCTATCTATCTATCTATCTATCTATCTATCTATCTATCTATCTATCTATCTATCTATCTATCTATCTTTCATCTTTCATCACAGAGAATCATCTCATGTGTAAGAGTACTCAGCTTGTTCAGTGCTGAAATGTTCAACACTTGTTTTGCAGGGGACACTGTGGGACACTTGCATGTCCCACCAATGTCAAATACAACCTATGCCGTTGCTTTAAAACATTATAGGATACCAGAATGTTTTCCATAGGTATTTTTTACCAGATTGCTGAAAATTTCCTTCACACCCCAACTGCAGCCGATTAATTAACTACTCTAACACAAAAATGCAAAACTTTAATCACCCATGGAACAGACAGAACTAAAAAAAAAACACTGGTCTGCCTGCAGTACAAACCTTAAATCAGCTAGAATCCTTCATCAGAGCAGAATGGGACAACATTCCTCCCCTGAAACTACAGCAACTGCTCTCCTCACTTCCCAGACGTTTACAGACACTTCTTAAAAGAAGAGGAAACGCTGCACAACATGAACATCACCCTGGAACTGCTTTTTTGTGATTGCATTCATTATCAGCTCAGATTTTACATCAAATGGTTCAACATCTGATAATGTTGTTTATGTTCTACTGGGAGTAAATATATTGTTTATGTTCTATTGGTAGTAAAATATATTGTTTATGTTCTACTGGGAGTAAAATATGTTGTTTATGTTCTACTGGAAATAAAATATGTTGTTTATGTTCTACTGGAAATTGTTTATGTTCTACTGGAAATAAAATATGTTGTTTATGTTCTACTGGAAATAAAATATGTTGTTTATATTCGACTGGGAATAAAATATGATGTTTATGGTAAACTGGGAATATAATATGAGGTTTATGTTCTACTGAGAATAAAATATGTTGATTATGTTTTACAGGTATAAAATATTTCCTTGGAATAAAATATTTTATTTATGTTCTATTTATTTATCAACTTCAGTATATCTCTACTTTCGTTTTATTTAAAGGCCTGATGACTTCTTCCGGCTGGGTTCAATCAGGTTGCAAAAATTTGGAGTTCTTCATCACTTCTTTTATTTTTATGTATAAAATTTTTTATTTCTCTTCTTTATATAGTTTTTGAGTCTTAATGTTTTATGTTCAGTTTGCTTGTGTTCATATCTTTTATGTTTCATATTTATATTTATGTAGGCACCGTCAAATCAAAACAAATTCCTTGTAATGAAAATTACTTGGGAATACATCTGATTCTGATTCTCATCAAGTAACTTCCATGATATGATGGTAGGGACCGGCTTTTCCATCAGAGGTCACTAGTGTTCTGATCTCACGTAAAATAGAAGTGATAATGACTGGATAGATCAGCAGAAAATAATTCCTATTTCTAACGGACTCCAGCAGTAATCCACAAGATTATAACACCATTATCTATGGACCTATTAACAGATTAGCAAATGTATTTATAATGCACTTTTAACAGGATTGCAGGAGGTATTTCCTGAAATATATAAGTCACATATCTGATGACAGCAGTATTAATATATGGCTGGGTGCCCAAACCGACCCGAACTGACCAGCAGGATTGATCTGCTGGATATGAAAATAATATCAAAGATATTAAATTTAATAATATAAAATATATATATTTCATTATCCTTAATTTGTCCAAATTATGTTTTAATATAAACCATTTCCAAGCCAGGAGGATAACTGGTTTTATCTTTTCTATCTTTCTGAGTTCAAACATGTGACTTCAGTTTGCATGATGAGCTGTGTAAGTTTAGGTGTGAGTTTCAAATAACTTTTTCATCTGGAAAAGTTCATCTGACCTTTTTTTTGTTCCAGATACCTGAGATTAAATGTTTCCTGGTTTTGTAAATCCATGCTGATCTGGAAGCTGAAATGAACATGTAGCTAAGTAAATAATTACATAAGACATGTAAAAAATAGAATAAATTATATAAATACATTATTTATAATAGATTAATTATTTCCCTTATGAATATATTGTTTTAAATGATATAGTTTTGTATATAAATGTAAATATAATACATAGTAATATAAATTTAAAAATATATATTTAACATTCTATTAATAAAATCTGTGATCAAATATTTATTACATAGCCCATATAATAAAACATGCAAATACATTTCATGACTAAATTAAATTAATAGAAATAAAGAATATAACATCTAAATAAATGTATATAATGAAATTCAAAGATGCTTATTTTTTAAATTAAGATGCATTGTATGCAATAACATTTATATTCACAAATGGTACAATTTATGAATGTATTCATTTTTATGTTATTATAGTTTATTAAATTAAGACATTTTCAAAATCTACTTGTACCACTACATATAAAACATATACCACATATAAGAAAATATGTGAAATATTTAGAGTTTTAATAATGTTATTTCAGCCTACTGGTCCGACCCACTGGAGACCAGACGGATCTGAATGTGGAACATGATCATGGGTTTGACCCTCTGTCTATACAGGCTACAGTTTTAACTGAACCTTTGACACTTGATACAGCGCTGTAGGATAAAAGGACTTGTTCATTTTTCTGCTTTCCAGGTAAACTTCTCTGAGAAGAATGGAGTTAAAAGTGCGCGTGGTATAACTGCTCAGAGTAAAACCCTGAATGGCATGTTCTTCACTCTCTGGCATGGCTCCTTGCAGGCAGCACAGTAAGGATTGGGTTGTATTTTTGGAAGGGTGTGTGTGTGTGCACTGGTCGCCTTGTTAGGTCTGCAGGAGTATTTCCACCAGCAGCGACTGTCAGGAGATAGCTGGGTGGCAGGGACAGGGGGAGAGGGGCCCGAGGAGCCATGTAAGACCCCTGGCTTATCCAGACAGAAACAAACGGGGAGAAATGTAAAGTCCATTAGTTCTAATCGACAAATACACAAGACAGCTTCAACTGGAGACGAGGAAGGGGGAAAACAAGATGAAATGTTAAATGTGCTCGCGCAGAAAACCCCCAGTCTAACTCCAGAAGAACTCTCCAGAAGATCCCAGCCAGGTTAGATGTCAGGTGGAGGTGCTGTCAGGCGGACGGAGACAGGGAACCGAGAAAAAGCCCAGATTCATCCAGACAAGTGAGACCGGCTCGGGTCTGCGGGCGGGATGAGTGGTGGTCGCTTCGAGTTTGATGACGGCGGAGCTTACTGCGGAGGCTGGGAGGGGGGCAAAGCCCACGGCCACGGAATCTGCACCGGACCCAAGGGCCAGGGGGAGTACTCCGGCTCCTGGAACTATGGTTTCGAGGTAGTTGGGGTCTACACGTGGCCCAGCGGGAACACCTATGAGGGCTACTGGTCGCAGGGGAAGCGCCACGGTCTGGGAGTGGAAACCAAAGGACACTGGATTTACAAAGGGGAATGGACTCATGGCTTCAAAGGGAGGTACGGGGTCCGGGTCAGTGTGGGGAGCGGGGCCAAGTATGAAGGCACCTGGAATAACGGGCTCCAGGACGGATACGGAACAGAAACATATGCGGATGGAGGTAAGGGTCCAAAACATTGTTACAAAAAAAAAGAAAGAAAAATCCACATTAAATCAGTATGGTATGAGGCTTTTCTCTTTTAGTTAGCATTCCCAGGGCGCATAGGATGAATGTAAAGATTTTCCTTTAATCTGGTTTTATTTAATATGCAACCCTTATTCTAATACAGGCGGTCTAGAAAGACTGTAAGTTAATGGGTGGCACAAGTAACTGGGAAAAAGGAGAAAGAGGTGTTTACAGTTTATAAAAGCAACCAAATTGACAAATCGTTGTTGGGCATGATCTTTTTGAGGGTGTTTATTAGAAAAACTAATTGGTTTTATCACCAGTGGCTTAAATTAATTCATCACATCTGGTAGTTTTATAACTTTAACATCCTCTCCATCCCATCTGAACGGACAGATATCACCACCATGTACAAATGCATTATGATCCAGAACAGGACTTCTCAGTTTGGTGCTATGGTGTCCTGCAGTCCTGCAGTTTTTCCGTGGCTCCTTCACTACAGCACAACTAAAATTTAAAGGATCCAACAGTTGAAGTTATGCTCACAGCTGTATTGGAGCAGGGAGACATGGAAATCCTGCGGCCCTCGTAGGACCAATCTTAGTTGCGCTTATTTGTAATACACGGAACAAACATGTTGCATTCACTTAAAGTTTACTATTTACAGTAAGGTTATACTAAATATTTAGTGTAATTTAATTGTCTATCGTTTGGATGGCAGGAAGGCAAATCAGATGTCCTGCAGGGAGCTGAAGAATGCCTCTTTTTTAAAGCAAGAGTAATAATACTTATAATAAGTTATAAAGAAAATGGTCATTGACCAAATTCAATCCGAAAGCAAAAGAAAAAGGGTGAAATATGAAGTATTTTTAGCTGCACATGCAGTAGTGTGTTTTCTCTACCATACCTGCTGAAGTGAAGCCAGTCTGAACTTTCTACATTGTTGGCTGGCTTGATTGTATAATTATATTATATTTACTACATATATTATCATTAAAATCTTAACCTTTAAAGTAGGTACCATATGATCTTACACAGGACACTGAATACATTCAGTAATCCTGTTCAGAAACTGTTCAGAGACGAATAACTGAGGCCTGAAGATCCTCCTGGTCTTTTATGAAGTGTATGTAACCAGAAGAAAATACCACTCTGCTGCTGTCAGTCAAGCAGTGCTGTGGAAATCAAACCCCACAGGAATGTTTCCCTGGTCCAAAATAAGGGGATGATATCAATGTTTTTTCATCTATAAAGTTGCTAAAAGAATTTCTACCCATGCTTGTGCATACCTTGATGGTAACCCTTTGCAGCCACACATCAGGATGTTGTGCATGTTACTTTATTGTCTTTCAAACTGGATCTGATATCCACCAATTTATTAACAATGTCTTTACTTCTTACTGAAAAAATAAACTTTACTCTTCATACACTAATAATATGTTGTGAATATTCCAAATTCCTTCACACCAGATAAGAGATTATCCCAAACCAGATCATTCAGAAAAAAGTTTCTTTTAATCTGTTTTAATCCTTTCTTAATGCTTCCCTTGTCGCTGTGTAATACTTCCAACTCAATCATTGAAGTCAGTGTGGGAGGACCAATTCAGACAACCAAGTCAGACAAATCTAATTTCTTGTGTTTTAACTATAGTGGTGATTTCCCTGACTCATCAGCTTTCAGCCCAGTCTGACAGAAGCTGTGGTGGGGGATGTGATAAGACCAGATGTCAGGATGTAATAATAACCCACGAGCTCCATGTCCTCTGGCCTCAGGGGCTGAGGCCTTGCTGTAACTGAAATCCACACATGTCCATTTTAGTCTGAGAATAGCCCCTTAGATGACTTGTCAGTGAGGGTATTAGCGAATGAGACGTTTCAATCTAAAAATAACTATGACATTCTGGCTAAGGTGCGGCTAGTTTTAATGACAGCAAGAGGCAGGAACCCTGTGCTCTGACAATGCTAATTTTAGCCAGCCAGTGCTAACATTAGCTAGCTAATGTTAGCATTAAAAGTATGTTAGCCAGGTTATATTAGTTAATGTTAACAGTAGCTGGTTATTTTTATTATAAAAGTATGTTTATTAAAAAAGCCAGGATAGATACACTAGCTAATGCTATTATTATTTTATTATTGGTGAAGGTGAACTTTATTTTGGGGGAATTCATGTGATCATTGCACATCTCACAATATATGGTGTAACAGGACAACACATAACATGAAGAGAATAGTGAATAGACAGGGCTAAATGCACAGCTTGAATTGGCATGTATGAACACAACAAATAGGGTACTACAAATAAAGCCGAACTGAATTGAGTGCAATCTATTTTTAGCATCTTTCTTTGGTAAAGATTTGATCCCTGTCACTAGCATCAAAACATAGGAAGCATGTATTAATAGGGGATATCATTTTTTGTTCCCACAGTTGTAATTTGCCCACATGCCACACTATGATGACTTTCTGGAGTGTGTTTCTTCAGCTTTCACGAATAGTTTGTTCATAAATCAAAATCTGGATAAGTGCTAATCTGTTTAGCATCTTCAAAGAGTTCCCTGTAAAAATGGGGCTTGTAAGCCGTGGAACAGCGACCTCTTAAAGATTATCAATGTCTTTACAGATTTTTACTGCAAACTCAGTAGACGTTTGCTTTAGTTTGGAGCAAAGTGGTTGACATGTCCTCATGTTGGTGGCTGGAAGTCACTGTTTATATCTGTACTGCAGTCAGACTTACTTCTTCTTTCTGATGTCTTAAGGTACTTTCCAGGGTCAGTTCACTGGTGGGATGCGACATGGCTATGGTGTTCGTCAGAGCGTTCCCTATGGCATGGCAGCAGTTGTCCGCTCCCCTCTTCGTACCTCCTTAACTTCGCTTCGTAGTGAGCATAGCAATGGTACTGTCCTACAGCAAGATATCCCCGTCATCACCACCACCAATGTTTCAGGTGAAGAGACACCTTTTGCGACCCCTACCCAGCTGGGACCATCCCGCGGAGGCTTCGCTCTCACTCTCCAGGTGGACCCCGAGGCTGTAAAACCCAAGAAGAAAGGCCTTTTTCGCCGGAGTTCCCTGCTAGGAAAGCTGAAGAAGTCTGAGTCAAGTACATCACTGTCCAGCCAGAAAAGCAAGATTAGCTTCCTGAGAACAGAATCAGCTCTCAGTTCTAACGCCAGCGACACTAACTCCACCATCAGTGGGGATGAGAGCCTGGCCGGAGCCGAGGATTTCCCCCCAGTAGAGTCCGATATTGATGCTACCACCACAGAGGTTTACATGGGCGAGTGGAAGAATGATAAGCGTTCGGGATATGGAATAAGTGAAAGGTCCAGTGGCCTGAAGTATGAGGGCGAGTGGCTCAACAACCAGAGACACGGCTATGGTTGCACCACGTTTGCGGAGGGAGGGAAGGAGGAGGGCAAGTACATGAACAACATGCTGGTGAAGGCCATGAAGAAGAGGGTGATTCAGCTGAAGGGAACCAAGATCAAGCAGAAGGTGGAGCGGGCAGTGGAGGGTGCTCAGAGGGCTGCAGCCATTGCCAAGCAGAAGGCAGAGATTGCTGCTTCCAGGTAAGGAGATCATAAAGCTAAAGCCTCAGTTTTATCTAGAAAGTTCAGAAATATTCAGTTTTCTTCAGAACAAGGAAATATGTTTAACCTTTTGCTCAAGATAAGCCTCCAACGGGCTGATTTTCTAAGAGTGCAGATTGCGTAGGCTATTGAAATAGCGCTGCAGTTATTTAGTTCCGTTAATCTTTCCATGGTCTGCGTGTGATCAACAAAGATTGCTCACGCAACTGATAACAGGTGAAATCGGCAGTATTTAAATGAGGATTTAGCAGCGCTATTGCTTTGTCATAGAAGGATCTGGAGAGCAAAGAAAACACAAACGATAAAATGAAATTTCATCCGCCTGAGGTTGACATATTAGTAAAAGAGATGGGCTGTCCCGATGCCACTTTTTCACTTCCGATACTGATACCGGTACAAAGGGTTGAGTATCGGCCGATACCGATACTTACATTTTGTTATGAGCAAAGAAAAAACAACCTGAGTAAACCCTGTAGAAAATGAACTAGGGAGACCTCGTACAGGGTGCTGAGGTAAATATGTTGGATAGAAAATGTTGATCACCTGGTATCGGCAACAGTATCAGCATATTTCAGTGCAGGCCGATACTTTCCGATGCATGTTTTTTTGTCGGTATCGGCACCGATACCCGATACTGGTATCAGATCGGGACAGCCTTAGAGGAGACAAATAAAAATATTGCTGAGTTTAAGATAAAAATCTAAATGTTACCTGAATTACTGCAATATGGGAGAATATCTGTGAAAAACTAAATGCAGTTTGAAAAACCAGAAGAACAGCGGATGAAATTAAGAGGAGGAGGCAAGAGATGAAATGGAGAATCAAAGAAAGAAACGCTCATAATGAAATATCCGTAAATAAGACCGGCGGGGATGGTCTTAGGAATTTTGTCAGATTCCTCTGACCAATATTGAGAAACAGGTGTAGCTCACTTTCTGTAGATAACTGGTGTGTCGGGGTCTGCAGCCGTTACCCACAGGGTGCACGCAGTGTCATGTGTGGTACATCACTGAGGCCAGATACTCGGGCATTGCTGCGCCCACACACAGCTGGTCAGTGGTGTGTCTGGGCTGATGATGGCCATTAATACCCTGCAACAGGAGTGAACGAAGGGGTTCAGGTGGTAGTGAGGGATGTCCATGCCAGTTGCTCCAGACTGCAGCCGCCGGTCCTGGACAAGGGACGGAGTGGGTGCGCGCTGTGTGTAATCTTCATAAAGATTATATTTATTTCTATGTTGTGGAGCAACAAACGACAGTCTGCGGCATTATAAGATCGTTCCCCTTTAGTCGCGGGGTTGTGCACAGGTGTCATGAGGAAAGGCTGCAGGGGAACGTGCAATTATCACATATGTCCATGTGAGCAACGTACAAGTGAGAATCATTATATTCACTCACCCAAAAGCAGCCATCTCCATATTCGCCATCTCTCAGCTGTGAGAAAATAGCACATTTCAACTGTTTTTACCTTCAAATAAAATGTATTATTATTATTACTGTTCCTCAGAATGAAAGAATTGTGTACAGCCTGGAGTATACATTTGTAAAGGTTCCCTTTGTGTCGAACAAAACTTGTATATTCATAGACTGTGTGTGCTTCTTGTTTTCTATAAATATGCTCTCTTTCTGAAGGAGGGACAAATTGCACATGAGTTGCACATATAATCAGCCTTTGAACTCATCCAGCAATTCTAATATTGCAACGCCGGATCGGCTCCACAATCCTCTCCTCTGGCATCCCAAGCATATATATACAATAGAAAAAATGCTTTCTCTCAGTCACCTTTCATGGTGTCTGTGCTTCCTCCTTAAAATGATTACTGCAGCCATTGTGTGTATACTGCTGTGCCAGTTAGCACCTGCTTTTCAGACGCGCTATTCAAAGGTGCAAAAAGAGTCACTGCTAACAGGCTTCATAAATCAGAAAGCGTTTGTACTGTAAAGCTGATTTATTTGCATAGTCTCCTCCCAAGATTACACATGTTTAAGTTATGGTGTTTACTGTAGCTCTGAAGCTTGACTGGAAATGACTGGTTCAAACCATTGAAATCCCCTCCGTTCAAAAGGGCATCAATGACACCTCAGCTAGAAAACACAAGACATGAGAGATCTCTAACAGCAGCAAAAGTGATGTTTGGAGTCCTTGTTCAGCTCTTTAGTTTCTTGTGTTTCTCAATCGGGAACTGGTTCAGATTCAGACTGAATGTGTGTCTTTATCAGAGTTAGAAGGACAGGGAAGCCAAAACTGATCTGATTTATAATTTCACTGTAGTTGCCGCAGTGAGCTATTACCAAATACACACCTTCTTCTTTTGATGAGGAAAACACACAACACATCTCCGTTATTAAGACAGAGGAGATGGGCTACTTCCTGTATAAAGTCCAGTTAGTAGGGAAGATTCATCTGAGAGAGGACTGAGCTGGAAGCGAACACACACGGTATACGTGTGATGGCAAGTTGGACATTTTAACATAGAAGTTATAACTGTTGGTTTTGTGCTTCTCTGTAAAAACAGAGTGTAAGCATGACTTTGTGTGGTGCCGTGCTCTGCTGGAGGTCACGTGCTGCCTTCTGAGACATACCCTGATTATTTTCAGGCTTTATGTCATGCTAAGTTTATAGCATGCTAAATAGAACTAAAACATGGAGCCGGGCAGGATAAGCCTGAAGCGACTGACAACACCAGATACCATGAAGGCATGTCTTTATAGGCCTACGATCACCAGTCATTATGAAGCTAAAACCACTTTTTAGAAGTCATGGGAGCTCAGACCGTTGTGATGTCAGAGTATTACACTATTACTAGTATTATAGTATTACAGTGTTACCATTATAGTATTACAGTAGTCCAGGTGAGGACTACTTCTTCCTCCCAATCAATGTGTTGTATCCATGAGCGGGACACTAGTGATGACATCACTGATGTATGAATGCTGATGACTGTTGGGTGGTTGGAGAGGCTGCTGCCATGTTTCCACCAGTCTGTCCCAGTCATATGTGGCTGCACCGTAGACTCTATATTAATGGACGGTGCCTCGGTGAGGTCACCACTAGGTTTCTAAAGAGCTGAATTTAGTCTCGTTGGGAGGTTCCACCGCTGTTTTGGCAGTGTCACACATCTCATCACTGGAAAATACTAGAATGGGCAACAAGGTGGTGATGAGAAGGGGGATGTGGGCGTGGGCCCATCAAACTCTGAGCTGCTGTAGCTAAGAGCTTACTGAGCTAACCTGGAGCTAACTGGATTAAACCAGTTAACGGAGGGAGGAAGGCCAAAGGTGAGGTTTGCTTGTTGACATCTGTCATCCAGGGGTCTTAGCGGCACTGCAGCCTCCACAGTAAGCTAGTGCATGACACGAGACGAAAGGTAGAGGAAAGAATCTTTGATAGAAAAAAGTTAATTAAGTCCTATGAACGCAGGCCTCATTCTAGTAATAAATAACTGATAATATTACCAGGAATACCATATTTTTTCAAGGCCCTGCTGGGTTAGCGCAGCTTTCACTGGAGAACAGCACTTTCAACAGCTTACATCATGTCATCATCATTTACATTTACATCTTTCCAGAAAATCCATCTTGATTACGCTTGCAATTTTTGCTAACTATCTTCAGCAATAGCAGGAGCTAATTGAACCCATTTTACATGAATGTGCTAAACGTCAATTCCGCAGAAACAGCACAGGAGCTTCTGATTCGAGGTAGATTCAGGAAAATAAGATACAGGCTTATAGATGCACCGGCGCTGAACTGCTGAGGTGTCTGTCTGCTCATCAAGCGTTGTTTTAATCATAAAGGGTCAAATAAAAAGGCTATTGTAAAGATATTTTTCAGTAAAAAGTTACATTTTATTCCCATTAAATATAATCTAAAAAATAAAGAGCTTTAGCTGCCTTGAAAAGACCTGAATAAATGTATCCATTGATATTTATAACCGTCTTTTAATCTGGAAATCTAACAAGCAACTCTTCCAAGTTGTCTAACATGCTGAAATAGATCTAAAAGGAAATGTAATAAACCTGATCTGTGCTTTGGTTGTTCTGTGAATGTTTTAATTCTGTGCAGTAACGGTGTGACAGGATGCCGGGGCACCACGTCTCCACTGTCTGCATGTGATGATAAACAAGTTATATGAATGGTCTGAAGCCCAGGTGAAGGCTAATGAAGCTCCGTCATAGAGTCCAGGTGTTAACATTCTCTGTAGAAAAAGAAAGAGGAAAAATGTCTGTAACACGCTCACATTCCACTTCCTCAGTGTGACCTGGAGTTAAAGGAAGTAAGTGACATGTCGGTGGTGGCGTTTGCTGTTCATACATGCACTTCAGTTTCTCTGTGACCAAACAAGGTGTTTCTGTGTGTGGTGTTTACAGCTCAGAGACACTGCACTGATAGATGGCAGACCTCTGTCCCAGCGGATTGAAATCTAAATATTGTCCCGCCTGAATAAGCAGTGTGTCTGTCAGGCCTTTAACCTCACCTACAGCATGTCTGAGGATGGACACTTTCTTCATGATTTATTAGCATTGTACAATAAATAAGAGTCTGTTTTAAAAGGGTTAAGCAGTTCAATTTTATATTTCCAACCTGATCTACAAGCTGTTAGAACTAAGATGAGAAAGCAGATGATTATGTCGGTTTCCAAACATGCAGCTGGAAAGGTTGATGGCAGGTAGCTGATAGGTATAATCCTGGAAACTAGAGACAACATCAACAAATTGGGGATATGGTCACAAAATAAACACACAACCCATAAAAATGAAATCATGAATGTAATAAAAACAATCAGTTTGCTTCAGTCACTGCATGTTGGAGGTGTTCTGTGGAGTAGAGCACAGATCCACTGAGCTTTCAACACTGAACCTGAACCTTTATTATATAATCAGAAGAGACATGACACATCTGTTCCTGGCAGTGGTTTCCTCCTGCTGCCATCCTTTGTCGGTTAAAAATACACGTACATCCAGCTCTCTGAGGGCAGACCTGGCCTCTTGGAGTCCAGTTAGGTAAAGTGTTTGCTGGTATTTGCAGACTCTGTGGACATTGTTGTGCAGCCTGGGCTGCCAGCTGCTCGTCCGGAGGAGAGCCTGCATGGCAGGACGGGGTGTAAATGACGCACACTGGGGCCATGCAGTCACAGAGGAGCCCTGACTAAATATGGACAGGCTGGATCACAATCACGGGGGAATGCAACAGCTGATTATCCCCCTCCCCTGTCCTGTCAGAGACATCTTCCCTGCCTGGACACACACTTACAAACTCTCTTCTGTAATGTCTGTCAGTGTGCCAGATGTTGATGAGATGTTCGCCACATGGTGAACAAGTCAGCTGGCTGGCATTTTTCTCTTCGTGTCTCTTTCTGAGAGGTTCTGCTGGACAGCAGCAGTTAGAAACCCGCTTCATCTTGCATCAGCAGTGGTGTCAGATGGTTGCAAAGATAAAAATATGACACAGCTCATAAACAAGTGCTTGGGTATAAAGGATTAGCAGATACATGCACCACACCTTGCTTCAGTGTTGAAGCTTGGATTTCAGACTTTTCTGCTGATGTGAGCGCTTTATGTTGGATTGTGATAAGCCAGCTGGTAACAAAGTTCATGTGTTTCCTCGTGTCAGGACCGGGTGAAAAAAGGCCAAAGACCTATGGGTTCAGGATCAAAGACTCATCAAATAACCTCTGACAAATGTTGAGCTTTGATTAACTGCAGGAAGTCGTTTTTTTATTTTGAAATGGAGACTCTTTCTTACTTCCTCATGTTGACACCCTCCTCAAAGATCCAGCAGCACATACCAGCATGACAGAAGAGCTTCTGCAGGCTCCAGGGCCAACGCAGACCAAGCAGAGGGACTGGAGAAAATGCATGAAGGAAGATTTTACACGTTTACAGCTCATATGATGTAAAAACTCTGGAATGTCCCTCTGAAACTCTTCAGAGGAGATCTCCTGAAGGCTGTGACCAAAACCAAACAGAGAATTCAGGTAAACACATCATGCAGCTGCTGACGTAGACCTCCATGCCTTATAGCAAGGAGACAGCAGCTATGAAAACAGAAGTGCAGTACTAATAGTATGTTTTTATACTTTTCATTTTAACTTTATGTTTCAGCTGATTTTGCAGCTATTTTAAAATCAGTGTGAAAAAACACAAACATACTTATTGAACCATTTTTATTACTTGCAATGCAAATAAGATAAGTTCATAAAAAACTAATGTACAAATGTAGCAAACATCAGAATTATAAACAACAAATTTTGCGGTTTTGTTACCACTATTTATAAAATAATCAGCTGTCAACATGGCATGCCACATAAATGAGATTTTCCCACTCCAGAAACTAGTTTTCCAGGAGGTGTTAGTCCTCCTGTCCACCTGGAAGTCTGTCCTCCCATCTTCCTCAGCAACCAAATCCATAAAATTTTTAATTGGTTGATGCAGTGCACTTATCCACGAATAGGAAAGTAGTATTAGGGTCTATTTGTCATGCTTGTAGATATTACATTACATTACTGTAATTTAGCTGACACTTTTATCCAAAGCGACTTACAATTCACTTAAACCAGTGGAGCCATCACTGGAGGCAATGAGGGTAAGATGTGTATCCCAGCACAAGAAAGCACAGAGGTTCTGAGACTGAAGAGCCAGAGTGCAGAGTTCACCTCCGAGTTCTGACATCAGTTTCAGGCAGTAGGAAACATGGAGACGGTGGTGGAGACTATGATGATTTTCATTCTCGGAAAAAGACATAAAAGCAGGCAGCTGTGTGGCCATTAAATATATCCTTGCTTCTTTTTTTTCTTTGTTTCTTTTGGGGCTTTATGTGAGCTACACAGCTCAACACTGCCCCCACGGTGTCTGGTGGAACTGCTCCATTTGGTACAGATCCACAAGGGCCCCAAAAATGGATGAAAAACTTTGTAAACATCTTTTATGTAGAGCTTATATTTGCTGGCTGAAGAATTTTACAGAATCATGTCTTTCTTTACCTCTATGATAACCAGTAAGCTCGGTCGTAAAACACTACTTGCGTACAAAATAATAGGATTTTTTGCACTTTTCATGTTAGCGCGCTAATACCATCCATGTAGTGATAGATACCACCGTTATTTTAGCTGTCGTATTTGCACTCAGTCGCACAGTTTGCATAGGCTTGGTGACCATCTGCATTTAAATCCCCCCTCTTCTTCCACCTTTCTCCTCATGCTCAGGGCTAGTAGCCAGGGTTCTGGGTGTGCCATGGGATTTGTTGTGTAAAATCAAACCAACAGCAGCTTGTTTGAGGTGGAGATCCTGAGTATGTGTGGATGATTGGATCTCTGCTGGATCAGTCAGGGGCTCTCAAGAGAGCCGGGGCTTCTTCCCACTGACTCTTCAACTTGTCCAGGGAGCTATTTCCAGTTCAGTGTAAAGTTACAGTATGCTGGGTATCCACAGACTGAATTAATGTGGTGAAAAGCAGCAGCAGACTGAATCATCCCAACAACTACTGGACAGTTTGTCTTGAATCGTAGCATGGTTGGTTTTAATAGAAACACAAAGGAAGGGAAATAGAACATGACTCCATGTATAAAGTTCAGTTGTGCTGCAGCTCTGCCACACACAGATATGACATTCTTCACCTGCAGTAACTCATTGTCCTGCTGGGCAACAATAAAACTATCATTTATTTCTGTCCTGGCTAAAAGGCAGAGAAGGACACCTCTGATCCACATGAGCAGCAACCAACAGCGTTCTTCACCTCAGCATAGTTTCTTCACCGTTGGTCGCGTTTGCACTGGTTTAAAGTAACAACTCCTCTGGTTCAGCCACTAGTTTAGTATTTTAAATTTAAAACTTCATGTATTTGTTTTGACGATTGAATGTTGTAACACGGTATTCTCATGTTTTAGTTACAGAAAGGTCTGGTTTCTTGTTTCATGTAAACTGTAAAGTCCATTTCTGAAATGATTTATATAAAATGTCTTTGTTGGATTCCTGGTGTCCAACCCTAGTTATAAACAAGCAGTTCCAGGGTGATGTTCATGTTGTGCAGCATCTCCTTATCTTTTAACAAGTGTCTGTAAACGTCTGGGAAGTGAGGAGAGCCGTTGCTGGGGTTTCAGGAGATAAATTGTCCCATTCTGCTCTGATGCAGGATTCTAGCTGCTCTACAGTCCTGGACCTTCATCCTGATGCTGCAGATGTTTAGTCCTGGCTGCAGGTCTGGATCTTCATCCTGATGCTGCAGATGTT
>JBBBVT010000014.1:24864760-24875346 GCA_037177035.1 Craterocephalus eyresii
TGTTCCAAAGTGTTATTCAGCATGAGGGTGAGTACAAAATGAAGGCACATCATTCTGAGGGCGGAGTATTCCTTTAAACTCCTCCACCTGGGGCAGGACCCCACCACCGACCTTTAGGGGACAAATCAAGTTCTTCCGGCTGAGGACCATGGTCTCGGATTTGGAGGTGCTGATTCTCATCCCGGCCGCTTCACCACTGAGCGATTCTCAGCCGTTTGGCAAAATGATATTTTAATTAACAGTTAAGACATTTTCAACCTCATGATGGACATGGTTCCTTCATTAAAAGCTGAAACTGATGTTTCTTAATGTTCTGTCCTCACAGAGTTCTCAGTTTTTCTGATCCAAACTGAACCACACTGGACCACATGTGGTTCTAACTGGTCATTAGTAGTCACCATGACTGAACAACATGCTGTTTACTTCTGTTTTGGTCCTATATGACTCTTTTTTTGCAATATAATGTAAATGAATTCTTTAATGTAGAGACAGAGTCAGAGAAAAGCTGATGTATTTTCTGGTCTTTGTTCCATTCTCAGTTAAGATAATTTCTCCAAGATTAAAATGAGGAAAAACATTCAGAGGAAGGGATGGTCAGAAATTCAGTTATATATTTTCACAAATATTTATTTATGATTACATGTGAAGTGTTCGACTGATTCGAGGAAAACAGAGGTTTATCTTCATGTTAGACTTTCCTCTTTGATTTTAAGTTAAGTGACAACAGACTGGAGAAAGAAAAAGTTTTATCTTTAAAGTGAACCTCCTATCTGACCCCTCTCTGTGGAACCAACTCCAAATTCAGCTCAAGGAGGAAGAACCTTCAGTTATCGCCTTCAGTGATGCCCTGGGATGGAAATGAAAGTGATGAAGTATACCATATAGTTTCTTAATGTTGTGACATCTGGGCAATGATGTTCCAGAATAAATATGATGGAAGCATTAAAACAAAGAATTTCAGAGATGTCAATTTGAAAAAGTATGGGTTGCTTTTAAAGGGAAGTTTGTCTTCAGAATTTTGGTCCTAATGGAAGTTTTCCTTCCTGGTTCTGGTCCTGATAGAGATTTTTCATGTGAAACTCAGGATCTGGATTGAATTACAGAGAAGATTTGATTCAATGTTGTGGTTTCCTTAGCTAGATCATTATTTTACGAACTAAATGAACAGTTACTATAAACTGGGTTAATGTGGGTTATATGACCATATGATCATGCTGCGTTCAGGTCGCAGTATTAGTCACCAGCGTTGGCCAAAGTAATGTTTGAGCCAGTTCAGCTTCTTATGATGAGAAGTGTCACAACAAAATGTTTAATCAATCTAAAGTAGATGCAGTATCAACCGGAACTGCTGCTCTGTGCATATTTAGAAGGCAAACAGTACTGCACCCAATGTCAAATATTTACTGAATACTGTACATCTGTAAAGCAGGAGCAGCGCTAATCCAAGTTTTACTCGACTTCATTACTACAACAACTCACTCTACCATCAGGATTCAATCCCAATTCCAGTTTGCTGTCTTAAAATGTATACCTTTTGTAATCTTGGGTTCTAAAATAAGGTTTGTTATGCTTTGGTTTTTAATAAAGAGCTGCAGCCAGTGCATGAAATCCAACTCCCACCTCAGTGTGCAGCCTATAGGCTACAATCGAGACATTGTTTTCATAGATTCCAAGACTTTCCATTAAATATTCAATAAATAATGCACATGGTTTACTTTTTTTTCTCCAAATAATTTCAAATGTACTCTTTTGCTGTACTGTGACATATATTCAGATGTTTAGTTGACTTGAAAAATGAGGAAATAGAGCCAAATGAGGAGATTTTATCACTGAGATAGTGGAACATATGAACATTAGGATGGGTTTCATGTTTCATAAACGTCATCACCAGCAGAGACTCTTTACTCAGATGAATCCTTCTGCCCACCTCATTGTCCATTTTTAACAGCATGATCATTTGAAACGGCATCAATTTCTGCCATCACTCTCCTTTTCAGTCATTTTCTTTAAACTAAGTGTCTTTCTCTCTTATTTTTATTCTCTGTTGTTGAAAAACAGCCCTAAAATCATAAAACACCAATGTCTCCTGCCTTTTTTCATAAATCACTTGAACAAGATCTGCTTAGAGATACAAACATTCTAACATCTGTTTTTATTCTAACCCTTTAAAAAACAGTTTAAATTCTTGCATTGTTTATTACAAAAAAGCCCAGAAACAGAATTACTTGCCATATTATTATCAAGAGGCTGTGGTTGTAATTAGTCTTGCATAGGTTAAAGATTAGGAGCTAAATTCACCTGATTGCTTCCATAGTTTTTATGTACCATTAGTTACGCCCTCTGTAGAGCTTTGTGGCAAAAATGTTCAAATAACATCATATTTTTCTCCTTTTTTTCATAAAACGCTTTAACGACTTCAGACCTACTCAATCAAATAATAATTTGAAGACTTTTAACACTTTAAATTCCAGTTGGGCTATTTGAATTATTTATTCATAAAACAAACACAAAGATGAATTATCTTCCTCATTATTAGTATCAGGGGGAGGGTCTTTGGTGGTGATTAAAGTCCTGATATGTCCATTATTAATAGCAAACATGATTTGATTGCATTATTGTTTTGTGGTAATGTCACATCATCCCATTAGAAAACATGGTAAAAATTTCCCATTAAAACTAAATAATTGAATCCTTCCAGGTTAAAGCCATCACCATTCTTAAATGTCCACATTTCATTTAATATTTTAACTAGATTCCACCAGATTCAACTGGTTTGCCCTTGAAGGCAGATGTGGAAAGTTCTGTTACTTTTACCAGTTACATTATGGAGCAATGGGACCACCAAAATCTCCAATTACTATCAAAATGATCCAAAATATAAATATGAGATGAATACTAATGCTTGAGATTTCTCTTCCTGTCAACCATCAGCAAGTTTTCTTTTGTTTTGTTTGGCAGGTGCGCCAGATCAACATCCTCCACGTGCATCGTGTTGCTCCGTAGGACTCCTGGCAACAAAATAGTGCTGTAAAAATTTGAAAGGAATCTCATTTCCACCATGTTTGGCGTTTTCCCACATATCTCACAGAAATGAGCGAGAGCTAATCATGCCACTTTATTAATGAGAGGCAAAACTCTGGGGGAAAACAGCATATCTGTCCATGGACTGATTCCAACAAGTGGCCTAAAAGCAGTCACACCCATTTTAAAGCTGACATAAAACAGTGTGCAACAGAAAGCTGTAAACACAGTCAGGCAGGAGGAGAGCATCCATTACTCTGACTGAACATTTCTTAGTGAGGAAGACGCCGTTAGTTTAACCTGCAGGGGTGTAACAAGGTGAGATACTTGTATGGAGGCAGCTTTTTATAAAGTTCAGTAGATCTTTGTCAGTGTAAATTCCTTTTATCTGGATACGTTTCAGAGGTGAAAGCTGTAAACTCCCACTGGGACAAAACAATGGGAAACGAGCAGTCCAACAACAAAGAAGCATCCCAGGTAAAATCCCACCGTCTACAACTCTGCATGCTTCTGCATGTCAGCAGCCAGAGGGATACATGGGCGTGTATTTACAGGGAAAAGCAGGATTTTCAGCTGATGCAGATGCACATTTACATTTTTCTCTTGTAGAATGGGAGTGTTTCTGAGAAGCATGAAAATGGATCGGTAAATGGCATGTCTGCAACCATCACATCTAACGGACTGGAGACTGATGGTAAGAGACATTTTTGTCTTGGAAAATATATAGGTACAGTATGCTAAAGTTGCTAAGTTTGAGCAGAAAATATGCCTTACATCACTAATAAGGATGACAGAAGTTTAATTTTGAAACTATTTGTGTTTCATCAAAGTCTTGCATGTGGTTGCGCTATGTCAGCTGATCAATTAATGTCTTTAATGTTCTCCTGAAACTGTGTAAACATGGTGACTCCCAGCTGGACTGTGTCCTGAAGCTCCTAATGTAAGTTGTAGGCGTAGTCTCAGACACTAAGGAGCGACTGTTTGACCTGTCATGGTGTGCTTTGTAACGCTCTGCACTTCCCACTGACGCCTGAGTTTGTCTAGAGCTGCTTTGTTGACTCAAGAGATAAAGATGTCACTTTCTTGCTCTGACTAGCCCATGCTTGTTTCATAAAGAATTAGTTAGCATCAATTAAAAGCTGCGTGCAAGAAGCAGAACATCCAAACAGCTAGTAGTGACAGCGGTTATTAAAAGAGTAGTATTAAATAGCAGATTGATTTACTGAAACATCTGTGACAACAGCTCTGTTCATAGCAGCAGATTTTAAAGGCAGCACTAGGCTGCACATCTATCTTCTGCAGGGTGTGTTCCTTAAACATCCATCTGGGCTGCAGTAATCCGGACACTAAATGACTCTTCAAGCATTGCACATGCTTAAGATAGAGATGTTAAAGTCACATAAGCTCCAGCCAGTGTGTGACAAATGAGTCAAAGTGTCACCATCCCTCCCTCAGATAGGCTGCATAGACCCTGGGATTCACTGTTGGTCTATTTTCCTTTTTTAATCTCCTTCTTCATGAGCAGCTTCTACCGAATAAAACAAGTTTGGATTTGTAAAGTGTCACAATGAAATACATAAATCATTTGTTGCATATGTTATTTGTCATTTATATATATATGTATATATATATATAATTCTCAAATAGAAAAATTCTCAGAAAAAATTGAGAATAAATATAATGTATTAAATTATTGAAATAAGACATTGTATAAACCAAACTGGACCCATGACAACACTTTGCTGATGAGCAGAGGGCCAGAATACCTGCCAATAGTAGCAGAGGTCTGATGAAGAGTTATAGAAAAGACCTTATAACTGCAGCAAGTGTAAAAATATAATATAGTTTATGAAGAATTTATTTTGATCAAATAAAACAATAAAAACAAAATAGAGGATTCAAAATAGTGATTAAAAATGAAAACATAGATATCAATATACTAATAAGATACTAATAATAATTAAGATAATGATTATTAAACTAATAAAGAAAATAGAATAAAATGCTAAAGTAATGACATTTAATTAAGTATTCATTACTACAGTATTTTTTGTGACATTTTTCTCCCTCCATACTGATGCTACGTTCAATATAATAACAACACTTGAAAAATCAATATTACTTAAGGTCTCTTATTTTGGCTCTGTGCTTAGTGCACGGAAATTCTGATCTTGTTTGTTTTGTCTTCTAGTAAAGAGCAACATCACAATCCATCAGAATGGCATTTTGCAATCTTCAAACTTCCCACCAAATGGAACAATTCACACGACGGTCGATGCTAAACCTGACGAATTGCAAGTTATTTCAGAAACCACAGAGGCCACCAACAAGAAGGAGGAGGGAAAGAAAAGTAAGGATGAAAAAGTTCATCTTTTCGGCAAACTGTTCAAAAAGAAAGATCGGAGAGCTCATGGAAAGGAGATTGAAGAAGAAGAGAAGGAAGAAAAGACCTCTGCTGAAGATCAAGTGGATGTAATCCACTTTCCCACTAATGAACGAAAGGTTAGTCCAGCAGTGTGTTGGGTCATGGGTCTAATTATTGCCAAAGGAAAATAAATACCACATCTTATTCCCAGTAGAACTAGAACATTAACATATTTGATTCCCAGTAGAAAGCAAATGACATTTTTAAAATTGCCTATTGCCTTTAATGTTTATTTATCTTTTATGGCATTCAGTGTGGACGGCAAAGATGCACATTAGAAGAGTAGCAAGTGGCAAGATGTTTAGCAGACTAGCAGAGGGCTGGAGGAGTAATCGGGTAAACAGATGACTTCAGCCTGCGGTAGCACATTTTGACAACGTCTCACATTTTGACATAGCACCTGTATGAAGGTTGACTGTAACTCTTATGCTGGTGGGATTCTGGTCACACTGGAGTGCGTAGTTGCAAAGTTTCACCGCCCACAAGAGGCCTGCTTTAGAATATCGGTAACAGTCCGATAAGTAAAACTTGGCCGTTTCTGCGGGGGACTCCGGCTGGGGTCTCCTGCTAAGCTAGTGGGGCAGTAGGCTATCCCTTATGTAAACAATCGGTATTAGGTATTACGTAAACTAAATGTTTCAACTTACCTCGTTATTGTCATTTTTGGTGAAATATAGCCATATTTTAGACTGCTTAACCCTAGATGCCATGTTGGAAGTGTCTTGAGCATAAATATGGAGCGTGCTGTGACGTGACGTCATCATGCAAACATCTCCGACGTAGCGGAACCGTTAGCGGAATCTTTAGGCAGACAGGTAACGATTCCTGGTACTATAACCCATCCCAACAATTTAATGGACCACCTAATGAAATAATATCAATACTTGTTATTGGCAGATATCTAAACACTATCGGGCAGGAAAACAAGGTATCAGAGCATCCTCACTTATTTTGGTGGATTATTTCTCTCCTTTAATTAAACCAGCTGGTTGTGTTATACATGGATGGAAAGCCTGGTTAGACACCTTAACAACCAGGTAGAACTGGGTACGATGGAGCTTCTGTGGTAATAACACAGCTACGTGTAGGTAGTGCCTGCCTATGTCCCCCTGTAACATCCTCCTGTTGGTGTCACTTGGTTAGGAAGATGATTAAACTCTCAGAGTAAGAAGGAAAATCACATTGTAAATCAGCTGTAGGATGGCATCATCAGTAGTTGTTAAAGGTCAACCAGAGTTGTGTTGGCCAAACTGGTCCGTAGGGTTGAGGTCTGGACTCCCAGCATTATTTCTCTCTGGTCTCATATCCTAGAGGTCCGTGATGATCCAGGCACGGTGGGGGAGAGCGTGGTCATCTTGGAGGATGCAGTTAGATCCCAGATATGAATAACTTCTGGTTCCAGAATCTCATTCTGATAAGCCTGTCTACCAGTCTGTGACTGGAGCACACCTGCAGTCTGGATCTCACAACCAGAGTAACACCAAGAGGAAAACATCACAGGCTTTACTACATTTCTAAAGACACATCCACGTCTAGCTGTGTTGTTCATTCCACAGAAGCTCCATCTTTACGAGGTCTACCTGGTGACTTTCCACCCAGCTGGGATTAGTAAAGAGGAGAAACAATCATCTGAGATAAACTTTCCAAACTGGTTTTGAAGAGTTTGAAAACATTCTTACTGGCTTACATCAGTTTGGTACAGCAAAAAGAAATATCCTAACCAACTTCATCACAATATCACATGTTTAATCAAGTAAAATGTTTGTTACAAAACAAACCTGGTGGAGTCATTCCCTTTAAAATGAATGATGAACTTTTTTTTCATTCATGCCTTTAGTTGAGAATGGATTTACATCCCAGATTAAAGCTGCAGAAGCAAAGGAAATCAGTCCCACTGAATTTGCTAAAAATGATCAAAAAAGAAATGTTATGAGGACACGGCAAGGTGGCTGCTTTCCCTGGCATTTCTCAGGACATAACTCTAACACATTGTTGAATTTCAATGAGTGAGGGGTGGGACACACACATTAATAAAAGGGTGATTGTTGACAAAGGCCCGAGTAGGCAGAGGCATGGTTGGAATTGTGCTCCCATCTCAATGCTGCGATTAAGACGCTCGCTGCTCACATATCAGCTCTGCTGCTTTAACGTTGCTCTCAGAAGCTAATTCTCTGGTTGGTGGACAGGAGACGGCGAACCTGCAGCTCAAGTCTGAGGCGGGGACGGAGCCAGAGAGCCTGACTGTTAACTCGGGACCAAAAGGAGACAACGTTCCTGAAACTGAGCACGGAGACGCTCAGCTTGTGGAAAACCAAGAGGAACGTGACCCAGAGGAGAATCCAGTTATGAACTTCTTCAAAACACTAGTAAGTGTCACAGCGAGAGGGACGTGTGTTGTTGGGCATAAATCAGGAAAATGTGGAGAACACTGTTTTAATGCTGAGGCATCTCTTAATGAGGCCAACTCCCAGATCAGACATCATCAACACAAGGTAGTGTGTTTTGGCTCGATGTGTGTGTTCGTGAAGCATTTTGTTGTGTGCAGGAATGATTTTGTTGTACGAGGCAGTCAAGGAAGGTGTCCATGATGACATGGCCTGATGGAAAAGCTACAACAAGCAGCCATTGTGTTTCCTCTTCATCATGTTGGCTTTTGGATTCATGCCGTTTTAAAGAGTTACCATTGCCCCAGCCCCATGCTAATCAAGTCTTTGAACATGCGGGAATGTGGTGGCCTATTGTTCATCCCATAGTGTGAGCTCACAAGGGAGGCCTGTGCGGTTGGAAGTTGAGATTTGTGAAGATAGAGCGAGGGCAGGCCTACGCCATCTCCGGAGCACAATGGGTGTCACAATGACAGCGCATGTACTGTATGTGCTCTGTCAGGGACCTCAGTGTGCACTCTGTCTGCCTCCGTTTGCCTCCCATAAATGCCCAAGTCTGAATCCATGAAAGGATGCTGTTTTTTTAATAATCATGTTTCTGTTCACGTTGCATCAACTACATCCTCTGAGCCTGAAATCTTCACAGTTCACGCAAATTAGCATATTTTACCACGTAATGGTTTGGATGGTTATATTATCTTACCTCCGTTGTTTCACAGGTGAACACCACCAAAACACCCAAAAAGGAAACTGCTCCAGAGGCTGCAAAAGATCAGGTGAACGCCTGTTCAGAATCACAGTTTTTCCCCTTTGTATGCATGTTATCACACCGCAGCTGGAAAAGTGACATCTCTAATGCATTTTTGCCTCAGTTTCTTTCTGCTTTTCTAACCGCTTCCTCTTTTCTGTTGCAAATAGTCCCCGAAGGAGAGCCAGCCATCAGCAGCCCCCACTGTGAGCATACAACCCACAAAAATATTTTCATTTGCCAAGCAATCCACACCCCTAAAACACATCTTTTGAGATTATTCTATTGATAATCCAATTCTAATGGCTGAAATAGGAAGAAAATCTAATTTCTACAGATATTTGACTAAATGTGTTTTCTGTGTAAACAGATTCCAGTTTCAAATAAATAAGAATTAAATCCACCCTTTAATATTTTTTTCCATCCTCAGCAGGTTGCACAAACATCTGAAGCACCTGCAGCACCCAAAGGAATGCCCATCCCACCTCCACCGCCTCCAGAGCCCCAAAAACTGGAAGTCAAAGGAGGAGCAGCTGCCAGACCTCCAAAGCCGACAGCCAAAGAAGAACCAAAAGCTGCTGCAAAGGAACCCGAGCCCTCGAAAGGAAAATCAGCCAAAGACGCTCTGAGCAAATTCTTCCGCCCAAAGGTAAAGGACTGTAACTCCACATGGAAACATTTAATAACTGTTACAGGGGAAAGCTGCTGTCGTGGATTATAACAGTGTAAAACGTGGGAATTTGAGGTATTGCTAGGAGTCAAGACGCCCAGAGGCCAGGGGGGAAATGCCAAGCCTGCGACAGTGGTACAGTAGTTTATTATCCTCTAACTGAGCGTGGCTCATGCAGCTACTAACTGAACTGAAGCTGATCTGTCTGTGAGGCAGAAACATGCTGTTTCTCCACTGGCTGTTGCCAAACTCATTTTGTCTGGAGAACCATGGCTTTGCAGAACTATGAGGTTTCTACCACAGTCCAAATTCTCATAGTTTCATTTTGTGCGGTCAGGTAACCCTCACACATCTGTGTGATAGTCCAGTGGTTCTCAAACTTTTTCTACCATGCCTCTCTTGGAGGAATAATGTTTCCCTAATAAAATATGACAAACACTTCTTGATGACGGATATCCAACTCAGAAAGTTGGGGTAGACTTGATGGTCACAAGATGGTCAAACCATTATAACAAAGTTCATCATCTTGATATTCTTTGGAGGTTGGTAGAAGTGAATTAGAGCATTACTGCCACCATGTGGTCTGGAGTGTGGACTAAAATGTTTCTGGCAGTCCGCCTTATCAAACATCAGTTCCTCTGCTGCATATCCCCAGTCCCATACATCCTGGGGCCTGTCTCCCAGTTTAAAAACCACTGGATTACTCTGAGGAATGGAAGAAACAGCTGACCAGACTAAAGCTCAAATACTCCAACCAGCACTTCTGCGGCTCATACCTGATTTCTTCATTCATCACTGTGAGCATCTCTGGTCTTCACTAAAGGCCTACTAAGAAAAATAATATTCCAACACAAACGCGATCACACGGAGCGCTGCTGAGCCGCAGAAAAGTTATTTGAAGCTGGAGAACACACACTTCACCACCTTATATTATTCATTCATTTATTGCCAATGACTACGGGCATTATTTTCACTTTAACTGCAATAAACACAAAATTATCCCCATCTCACCAGAATGTTTTTTTAATCCTTGGATGCAGATGATTATCTGGATTGCTCCAAAAATCTAGCCACTTCTTTAAATCTAATTTAATCAAAACCCGACCACAAATTTATTTATGTTGCTTACAGTTAGACAAACAAAATATAAATGAAGTGGAGGATGCTGCCTGAAATGTCTGGGCTGTAATAAATTGATCAGAGTACTATAAAATCATATTGTCAGATGAATTAATAATGAAGCCTAATCTGATAAATTTGACTTTAACCTCTTAAGCCCCATCCTCTTTTTTAGGTTTCTGTGCAAAAACGACATACCCAAAATGAATAGAGTATATC
>JBBBVT010000014.1:24885016-24896470 GCA_037177035.1 Craterocephalus eyresii
CACACACACACACACACACACACACACACACACACACACACACACACACACACACACAACCAAGCAGCTGGCAAGCTTATTAACCCGGGGACGGTTAGAAGTATAGGGTTTAAGGCTGCTGCTGCTGCAGTGGCGCATGGAGCGGGGTGGACGCCTGCATTAATATACACTGCTCCATTCAAATGAATAAATCTAACTCAGGCCTATCCCACTGATCTTCAGTCCAGTTCTTGTGTCACATGGGATACTTCATCATTTTCTCCATGTTTTGCTTCCTTATGTCTTCTTGAAATGTTTCCATGGCTGAAGGTTCAGATGCGTCTCTGAAGTCCTGCTTCGGATTTTAAGTTCTGACTCTTCTGCTTTTGTCCTCCAGTTTTCGCACCATGCTAAGATGTGCTGCGTTTCCAGCTAACAGCATTTTCTGATCTTTGCTGCTTTTCACACAGGAAACTAAATATCTGAAGATAACAAATGATCAAAGATCCAGTTTAAAACTGTTATTTGCAAAGTTGTCTGATATTTGTTGAGTGAACTGATCCATCCCTTGAGTTAGGCGCCTTTCTTCTGCCTGAATGAATCATAGCTCAGAGGTTTAATGAATAAAAAAAACACAGTCCAGTAGGAGGACTGGAAAACAATTAAAGCCCCTCAGAAAGATGCAGGACTGTTGATGAAGACCAGTTTGGAAGCACTGAATAAACATGACCGGGCTCCGGGTGAGAGAGGAGGTTGCATGCTATCAGTGCCCTTCAGAAGCATCAGGATTATGAAAGAAGTCGTGAATCTGCTGCACAACAATGCTGTCAGCTGCTCCCAACACGTCCAGACAAAAACATCCCACCACAGCCTCCCCCTATCACTCCTGTCTACTGAAGGCATAATCACTCATTCAAGGACTCACTTTTTCAGAGACTTCATCTCCCACTGGAATTTATTTACCACCATCATCAGAAAGAAAATGTTCATGGAATATAGAAGACGGAAAACTTTATTACTAACGCCAAACAACAGCACAAAGCTAATTAAATCAGCCCAGAGTAAACAGTGTGAGCCACTTGTTGCATTCACTCCCACAACGGGGGCTCCATGATCATTAAATAACTGCAGCAAATCAATGATTTAAGCCAAATCCAGCTTCAGGCATATCTGCGAGGTTAAAAAGCCACCAGCACCTCTAACAGGCTCAAACTTTTCTTGTCTGCTTCATCATCTCCAGATTGATAGCTCTTCACTGAGCCTTTGTGATGCAGAACAATGGGAAGTGAGCAGGAGGCCTCCATGTGTCACATGTGGGGCTTTGATTAACATACTAGACCTGGTAGCTGTTGCAGAAATACTCAGAAGTGAGTCACAGACAGGGGAGGAGGGGGCTCTGCATATGTCCATGCCGTCAGGGACATGTTTTAATGACGCCTGCTGACCGGTCCAGCACCTCTGCTGGTGTTCTGATGGTCCGACCTGCCTGGCTACAGCAGGATCCTGGAAACAACTTGTAATAAAGGGTACAGGCCGAGCAGCAGCAGCAGCCTTGACTAATGCGGGAGATAGTTTTGGCAAATGGAGTCTTTGTTCTCTGCTCTGATGGGAGGGGTTACAGATAAAGTTTTTTTTCTTCTTCTTTTAGACATTTGGGGGAGGGAGTGTGTCTCAGTAATGAGTCTGCTGAATATCTTCATTGATTGTGATGTACAGCTTTAAGTCAGCATCATGTCATATCTGTCTAAACATACAGAGAAAGCTGGACAGACTTCAGCGTGACTGTGGGGAGATTTTTATGAACAGAAAGGAGAATTAGGAGTTTAGCTTTGTGCTACAAACAAGCTGTAGTTTGATCACCAGTTGCTCCTTTAACGTTTTGTGTCTTGAAATAGGAAGAACCTGAAATTTCTCATGACTCAACCAACCTGCTTCTGCAAAAAAGAAAGAAAGAAAAAACCCTCCTGTAACTGGGAGAAGTTTGAGGAACCCCTCCCCCACTTCCACATGGTGGAGGCTGACGGGAGGAACGTGGAGGAGCTCCACTGGTGGCAGACTTCAGACCGGATCCACCCCTCAAAACCGGAACCTGGACCGGTACCAGGTCAGTACACAGAACCCAGAACAGCAGAGCTGACTGGAAACAGAAAACACGCCGACAGACAGACAGACAGACAAACAGGCAGGCAGCGTCACCTGCGGCAGGAACAGAAGATTAAACCTGATTGAAACGTTTTATTGTTTCTGGGATTCTGCGCACCGCTGACCCTTCTGTCATTCACGAGCACGTGACTTTCCTATGTTTTTTGGGGGGGGGGCATCGTGCACGCGCTCCATCTTCCGTGGAGAGCGAGAACCGTTGAGGGAGCGCGCGTCAGAAGTGAACAGCTGCAGGGTGAGGGTGAGGAGGAAGACTGTCCAACCAGTGCCGACATGATCCACGTTCAGACCAAAAGCTGCTCCCGCTCCGGGTCTTTCTGTCACCGTTAACCCGGAAACTGCGTGCGCACGTGTGCTTGGTGAGTTCTGGTCGTGGACCTGGACCTGTTCGGGACGACACCAAACTTCTCAGCTAGGAGTCGGTGAAACGAACCAAAGCTGGGTTTCCGGTTACCGGAGGTTCGGTTGAACCGGTTTGGGGTCAAACACGAACACGAAGTTCGTGCTGATGTCATGAAGTGGTGTCGTATTCTTCCCCTTCTTTCTTTTCTTTCTTTTGTTCTTTCTTACTTTCTTTTCTTTCTTTCCTCTCTTTTACTGGCTCTCAGCACCTCACGTTCACCAGTAGCAGCGCGAGCACTGACGTGGCCTCATAAACTAACTAACAAACACAAACAAACAAACAAACAAACAGGTGACGGAGGCCTCGTGCTCGGTTATAATGCACATATAGAACAGTAATACTCCACTTTATTGAAGTTCGCTGCCGTGAGCGCGAGCGTCCCCTCGCGAGAAGCCTGCGTGAAGGCGACGCTTTTCTTAATTAGATCTTTGATCATTTAATTAACAGGGTTGTTACACGCGCGCGCGCACTTGAAGTGTGAGGATTTCTTCTGTATGACTGAAATGAAACATTAAAACAGGAAAAAGTGAGTCATGCTGATGGGGACCAGTACAGGACTGGGTTTGTACTGGTGTTTAAACCACACAGGCCGGTCCTGCTGTCAGAAACTTGCTGAAGCCGGACCACATGATCAACCATGATGAACATACATGTAGTTTCCATAACTCAGGTCAGGAATTTGGTTAAATCGGTTAGTTTTGTCTTGTTTTGGCAGGAACCTGAGCCGCGACATCTTCCTGATGAATCTTTTTTGGGTTTTAATGATGTGAAACGCTCTGAGGGTTAGGAAGTAAAATGCTTTTATCAGTGGCCTTCATGTAGAGGAAACAAGCTGCCGGAGGAGTCGATGCATTTCCTGTTTCACTGGTAGAGAAGCCGCTTCTCTTTGTGCTCTAAGCTGATCAGACTCGTCCTTTTTCCCTCCAGGTTGTAAGCAGGACGGGAAGATGCCGACTCACTCGCTGCTGCCGTACGTGGACAGCCCAGATGGACATGCCCAGGACGTTCTAAGCAGCAACAGTGCGAGCGTCCCGGGTCCGGGCTGCAGCGGGACGCCTCCCTCCACCCTGCTGCCCCCCGGAGACTGGGCTCCTCTGTCCTGCATGTTCTGTGAGCAGACTTTCTCCCATCAGGACGAGCTCGGACCCCACGTCCTGACCCATCACCCCTCCACCTTCTTCGAGCCGGCTGTGCTTCAGGTGGAGGCAGAGTTCAGGATCCCAGGGGAGAGAGCGCGCGCCAAGCCGGGCAGCCTCCCAGAGGAAAAGGAGGAAGTCCACAGCTGCATCGTGTGCGGTCAGGTGGCACAAGATGGCGGTGAGCTGGAGACTCATATGAGGAAGCACAAGGACTACTTCACATACTGCTGCAGCGTCTGTGGACGGCGCTTCAGGGAGCCCTGGTTCCTGAAAAACCACATGAAGATGCACGTGAAGCCCGGAGCAAAGAGCAAGGCCCTGCAGCACCTGGAGGCCCCCGTGACGGTCAACGGTGCGGTCCAGGAGGCTGCGCCCGAGCCCACGGCCACGCTTTATAAGATGTGCATGGTCTGTGGGTTCTTCTTCCCGGACCACAGCTGTCTGGCAGAACACAGTAAAGTCCATAATCGAGAGGCGGAGCCTGCAAGAGACGAGGATCCGGCTGCTGGATCGCAGGAAGCGTTTCTACGGAGTGTGAACCTCCAGCCCGCCTCTGCAGCTACCGGGCTGAATGTGAGATCATCTAAATGGATTCCTGAGCTGGATCCCTTCAACACGTACCAGGCCTGGCAGCTCGCCACCAGGGGCAAGATAGCGGTCGGCCCCAGCAGTAGTAAAGAGCCGGGCCAGGAAGTCAGCACGGACAACGAGGACTGTGGCTCCGATAAGGAGGAGAGTGTTTGGTCTGAGAGACAAGGAGACAAAAGTGAGAAGGAGCTTCCGGGGAGAGAGCTGCGTTCTCAGGCCGTCTCAGAGGGTCCCAACCCCCCCCGGAGGTCTCTGATGCAGAAAAACAAGGACAAGGAACGGCCCACCACGTGTGAAGACTGTCGGCGCACGTTCAGAACCTACCACCAGCTGGTCCTGCACTCCCGGGTCCACAAGCGGGACAGAGGTGGAGGAGAAAGTCCAACTTCCTCTGTAGACCTGAAGCTGCAAAGACCCGGGTCAGTGGAGCCCGCAGAGGAGGGGTCTGAGGAGGGGCTGGAGGAAAACCTGGTCCCGGGTAAGTCTCTCTTTTCCTCCAGCCTCTGTTTTCAGCCACATTGTTCTCAAGAGCTCCCTCTGCTGGTGGGAGCAGGAAGCTGACCTCTCCTTTCCTGGATTTATTTGTTTGTGTTTGTTTTTAAGGTGAAGACGGCTTTGAGCGATCAAAAGTCCGATCAAAGGAATGCAGTTACTGTGGCAAATCGTTCCGATCGAGTTATTATCTGACGGTGCATCTGAGGACTCACACAGGTAGACCCCCACTCCTCCTCTGCAGGACTTCCACCCTCCCTGCAGAAGCTCTGACCCTCTCGCTTCTCTCTTTCAGGTGAGAAACCTTTCAAGTGTCCTTACTGCGATTACGCTGCAGCTCAGAAGACTTCGCTCAAATACCACCTGGACCGGCGCCACAAAGACAAACCTCCGCTTGAAACGTCCGTCAGACCGGGCGCGTCACTGCCGTCTCCTGATGACAGCAAACTTGGAAACGACTCCTCTCCTGAAGCCGGCTTGTGCCCGAGCGGAGCAGCAGAGCAGCGGTTTGATGGCCCCGGCGTGGAGGATGGCGGGCCTCGTGTCCAGGTGAACGCCAGCCACGGGCCTCCACCTGTAAATGTGGAGAAGGCGGGGGAGATGAGGACCCGGGAGGCTGATGTCCCGTTAAATCTGTCTTTAAAAGTGTCTGTGAGCATTCCTGCGGGTGCAGCAGCCAAAGCGCCGCTGAGCCCGGCGTCGTGCCCGTTCTGTGCCTATAAAAGCGTTTACCCAGAGGTGCTGCTGATGCACAGAAAGCTGGCCCACAAAGACGGGGCCCGGAGGAGCAGATCTGCAGCCGGTATGAAACCCAGACGCCTCACAGGCTGCCCCCCCGCTCTGGACGGGAAAGATGTCGACCCGCTTCTGATGACCGACCGGCGGCACCCCCGCCGAACCAAGTCCCCGCCCCCACAACCCAGCAGACCTGCAGAGGGGGTGCCTGTTAACCCGTCTCAGGCTCCGAAGCGGTCCCCGCCTCCGCGTCAGGATGCGGTCCAGGAGAGCCAGCGTTTCCAGCAGACCCCCGACTTTCGCTCGGGCCAGGAATCCTCCAGGTTTCCAGACGTCCTGAGAAAGCCCCCGTCAAGCAGCAGGTACGTCCTGGACGGTGGAGGCGTCGCTGAGCGGGGCTACCGGACCAGAACCGGCACCGCTTGGCACTCTGACGCGGCCCGGCTGTGTCTGTCCAGCGGGTTCGGGGGCCTCCCTCAGATGGATTTTGGTGAGCCTTCTGGGAAGAGACTGAAATTCTCCATAGCTGCAGGCAGGGAGGCCGAGACTGGAGAGAAGTCTGGTCTCAGAGGAGCAGCAGACGGGTCCAGCAGGCTGCTCCTCACTGGGAGGGGGGTGAAAACCACATCGCAGGGACCGGGTCCAGCCACAGCTGCTGAGGCTCTGGGACCAGTGAAAGGTACCGCTCCACCTCTTGGAGGAGGTTTGGACTCGGAGTGGAGCATGATGAACTTGCTGCAAACCTGCACACCGAGCGACCTGGCAACCCTGTACCACAGCACACCAGCCAACCCCGGCCACGGAGGCCTGGCCGGCACCAGGACCGGTACGTATCCCAGCAATGGGATGACTCCTTGGTTCCGTGTTTTTCTGAAGAAGAGTTATTCCTGCTCTGAATAACTGGGGGATTTATCCAGACCTGCTCCGGTTGTGTAAAGCATCCAAAAGGCTTCACCTCCTGCAGGATAAGCAGCAGCACTGCAGCACAAAGTGAAGTTAAAAGTTCAGGAACCGGTTAAATGATACATTAAACATTAAACGTTATCATGTGTCTGGTTTACAGCAACGTAACCAGTTCATTTACTGAATCATGCCGATATTCCAACATGGCCGACTGGCATGGAGGACCAGGACGGTCATGAAAAGCAATACAGCATTTTCACGAGTAATTTATTTTGATATAAAAATATACTGAATACTGAGTACTGAATCTAATGTCAAATTCAGTAATTAATTCATTCAAAAAGAAATTACATGCAAAGTGTTTTGTTATTACGTGTTTTAAATGGAAATATTAAAGAGGAATTGCATTTTGTATTCATTCATTATAACATGCTGTGATCTGGAAATGCTTTTCTAAAAGCAGAATTCAATGAAACGATTCATGAATTCAGTTTAAACAACTTTCCACATCATCCATTTAAAAAGTAATTTCCGTTTTTCTTTTTCAAATCCTTTTAGCAGTTGCATTCTCTTCATGGGTTATTCTCTGTCCATTTAGCATTTTACTGTTTGATACTTCTGCAGTGAAAACAAAGTTAAACCAATCACAGCTGCTCTTCCTGCAGTTCCAGCTCTCCCATTGGCTAAACGATCACATTTGCATCCATCTTATTTCACCAAATCTGTGAGTACCAGAGACAGAAAACCCACTGTTAATGAATTGTCATTAAATTCTGCTTTTAGAAATGGGACCTGAAAATGTTTTTTCAGATCACTGTATTTATAATGAATGAAATAAAATGCTATTCCTCTTTAAAGGTGATAGCTGTAAGTTTAATTCCTCCCTGCCACTAGGTGGTGCACTCACACTCATTCATTCTCATTCCAATCTTCAATTCTACCGGTTGCCAGGTAACAGTATGGCAGACTGTTATTTAGTAATTTGCCGTTCAGAAAGACAGAGGCAACCTCAGTCGGCATCAAAGCTTGACCGGTGTTAACCCTTGTCCTGCTTTGGTTTCTGGCTGTCCATCTGGCAACTCCTGAGCCATCGGCATGGAATCCTTTTAATGTCGACGTTGCCATGGTAACTAGATGTAAATATTTACATTTTTGGGACTGTCAAAATTGATACAACAATTAATATACTATTTAAATGCTTTTCTCTAGATGTTCTGTGGATGTTTTTTTGAAAATTGTTGAAAAGGTGGTAGCTATGACCTTTTTAATATTTCCATTTAAAATTTGCAATTAGAAAACACTTTTTTTTATTTTGATATTAATTGTTGAACTTAAAATAGTTTTTAGTGTGCCGGAGGTGCAGCATGCAGGAGGTGGAGACAATCGTGGTGTTGAGGATCTTTATGATCATGATATTTTCTGTTCAGCTGCGGAAGTTGGATTCAGACGTTTACTCAACTTGGACCATTATTTGCAGGAGGCAGAGCTGTGCTGTTCCAGCATTTACCCAGTATTCCCAGCCTGCAGAGGAGAGATCCTGCAGCAGCATTCCCAAATCAGCGCTACGGCGCCACCGACAAGAATTCCTGAAGTAAGAAGCTCCATCCATCAGGATTCCCTGGTTATTTTCTTCCAGAGCAGAATTTTTAGAACATTTCATTTAAACTTGATTTTTTTTCTTCCTCCTTCTTTCCAGACTGTATCCGTGCTGCTACCTTTCATTTAGGAAAACTTGATGGGAAAGAGTTTAATTTATGCATGAAAGAAGAGAGTTAGTCCTCACAATGTCCCGGGTTTCTCTAATTTAATTTCAGTTCAGAAGACGAACGTTTGTGTTGCAGAGACATTTCAAGGCTGCAGGTTGTTTTTCTTTTTTTCAGTTGGGAAAAGTGCTGATGATTTCTCTCTAAGATGTTTCTCCACTGGTGCTTGTTGGGAAGCTGCTTCCCACTTTAAACTCTTGGTAATTCCATTGTTGATCCCGGCTGGGGTGCTGTTGATCCGCATTGAGCCGAGCCTGAAGAAGACGGCGGAGACTTTTCACGACCAGCCAGCAGCTCTTCTGTTTCTCTTTTCCAAAGCACTGGAGGATGTCTGGCAGCCGTTCTACCTCACATCGAAGCTGCTACGGACATCTGGACACGTCTCTGGATAAGACAGATGTCCTTCATGTAATCGGACACAACTCAGCCGAGCTGGTCCCGGGCCGCTTCCTCTCCTACTACTGATCAACTTTGAGATGGTTTGTGGGCTCTGTTTAGACTCGTAGTATTAGCAAGTCCAGTTCTGGACCCAGTTTGGTTCTGGTTCCTCTAAAACTGGTTAGACCTGGATGGACCAGGTCGGGTTTCTGCACAACCAGTCATAGTCCAGCACCCTCGTTCCCAGAGCCACTTCGTCCATCTTTGTCCTGTCCGTCTGCCCTCGGCGACTGTCGTCCTCAGAGCAACCCGGTCCCCTGTCCACGCCCTCCGCACTCATCCACCCTCGTCCTCAGAGTGGCCTCGTCCAACCTTGTCGCCATGGTGACGGTGCAGGAACCCCTGAAAGCAGATTTTGTTAACTGTGAATAAAAGTCTCAGGAGGCCCAGATTTCTGTGCCGTTTGGTGTTTAAAGAGTTAGACTTTGTTTGTTTTTGGTCTCTACGTCACTCATTTATGTAAAAATGAAAATATTGTTTTGAGATTTCTATGACTGGTTTGGATAATAAAGTGAGAGGTGTAGACGGCTCGTGTCGTTCCTGATGTCCCACTTTGTCCTTACATCCCCTGCAGTCGGACAGATTCTTGTGCATGTGAGTTTTTTTTTATCTTGACCTGCCTACCATAGATTAAAAACAGAAACAAGTTCTTCCTGGATTAATTCTGCTGTACAACAATAAAAACCTGCAGTTGATCTGACTTGTATTTGGTGGGAAAAAAGGGTCTTCAGTGTTTTTGGAGAACTTGTTTCACCTTTATGTCTGGGAAAAATTTTTGTTTAAGCTGAAGTAGAACTTGAAGAGATGTCATCTCTGATAAACTGAAGGTGTTGATGCATGTTTAAAATTCAAGTTGCTTTGACATAAAGAGTGCAAACCATTCGGAATCTGCAGAGCAGACCGACGTGTAACACTGGAGCCTGTGATGATGATGATGGGGAGGCTCTAGGCTGGTGATGCTCATTGAAAAGATAGTAAACGTACTTAATTCTTCCTTCCACTCAAGCCAAAGTCGGAGAGATTAAAAAAAGATTATCAACATTGATTGCATCCCTCTCTTCCAGTTGTTACTGACTGACCCCATTATCCAACTTTAGACTGACAATTCTGACAAAAACGCACCTCAAATCAAACAACTCTACACTGCCAAACTTAAACACAAAGTCCATCACTTCACACACTGTTCTGGGCCCGTATGCCTGAAAATTTTTAGCTCTAAAAGTTGCTCCTAGCAGACAAATTCTAAGGAAATTGTTAGAATCATGATGTTTTCTTAGAATTTTTCCTTACAGTTAAAGGCAGATCTTAGTAAAGATAAAAGCTATACTTGAAGAGTCCTAGCCCCTAAAAGAGCTCCAAAGGGACAAATATGCATGTTTACTCTGCGATTCGGGTTTTGCTTTTATACTGCTTTGATAATTACTTATACTACATGCCTTTGAAGCCATGGTGACTAGCCATAGCCTGTTCAAGACAACCGTAAGTTGCCTCTGTTTACAACATTCTTCGTCTGTCGCCTATTTTCTCGCTCTGGAGCCCCCCTACAGATTTGGGGTGCGCACCGCATGGTAAACATACCCAGAATTGCATTGATATGCTTTAAAGTGGTCACAACCTTGCGCTTCTTGAAGATGCAACAATGCAGTAGTAATTACCTGGGCCAATCACAATCCTCCATCAGCAGGGGCATAACCCAAACACTAACAGCACTGTCACATCCCCAACTTGTGCGAAGATTTGTGTACTTTCCTCTTGATGCACGCACTTTACAAGCACACAAACGTGCATTCATGGCAATTGCAGGATTCCCTGGTGTTGTGGGTGTAATTGATGGGACTCATGTTCTCAGAATAGCACCTTCAGAAGATAAAGTCATCTATGTGAACAGAACTAGATTTCACAGAATCAATATCTAAATCGTCTTTAATGCTGACTACCAGATTCTGGACATTGAGCCTCATTCACTAACCCTTCTCACGAACAAATTTGGTCCTATTTACGAACGTTTTACGAAAAATGTTGCATTCACCAAAATCTTCGTATCTTGGATTTGTTCTTGGGTGAGAAAAAATCCTACGAATGCTCAGAAGGACTCTTACGAACATTGAACAAAAGCAATGTTTGTGATGTTTTCTGCTGTTCAGTCCATTACGATATAAAGTCAATTTGAAGTTTTACTCAGATTCTTAAAAAAAACTTTGAAGATAGCGTCGGATTAAATGGAGCCTTCCATGTAAAATCCAGACTATAACACAGTGTTAATGAGGGAGAAGGTTGATATAAAAAACACATCAGATTCGCACCTCGCACGTTTTATTTAATATGTTTCATTATAATTTAAACTACGAAGCAGGATAAAATCAGTGAAGGTAGCAGCATTACCACGCCTCTGTCTCAGTTTTGTATAGCCTACAAAGAAGAATTTCTTTATCAGATTACTAATGATCCAGGTAGGAAAAGGTTATTTAGCTTCTTATTTATTTAGGCTGAATGTTGTAGGTACTTAACTTTAGTAAAGTTCTATATCATAACATTTCTCTCTCTCTTTTTTTTAACTCAAAAAAGTTAGAAAAAAGTTGATTCACAAAATGTGATGTGACTTCCAATGAAAGATACAGTAAATGCTGTAAATTAAAAAATACAATTTGAGGTATATCAAGGTTCTCTTCATGTTGTTATTGAGAATAGTCTGTAGGGATGAAAGCTGCTGCTGCATATTTTTGGAACTTTGAACTTAGTTAAAAAAATTGAAATATGAACTGAACTGGTTAATTTTGAAATGAGTGAACTGAACTTTGAACTAATTCATGTAGAAAATAAACTTTCCCAACACTGTTGTTCAACATCATTGTAG